>RYFJ01002159.1:0-283474 GCA_003991445.1 Oryza meyeriana var. granulata
CTCCAGCAATCGCCTTGTCTCCAGGAGAACTGCCAGCCGAAGGGAATCGGGTTGTATAGCGCAGTGAAGCTCGAATAACTCGGCCTCTGTCATTCCCCGGCGCCGAGATCTGTGTCACCGCTGTCACACCCCCCCCCCCGACATTAATCCCGTCGATGGTTCTCATCTCTCTGGGCATAGGTCTCAGATTCCGATGTCCTCGCATATGGATCGTATTTTAGGCAAAGGCCACTGTACCTCGGGACATCTTCGCCTTGACTGCAAATCCACCGGAGTAAAGCCAGCGCTTGAGCCATTGGGATTCTGCCGACCGCCGGGACCATCACTCAGGAACGGACGGACCGTTTGTTGTCCCGTGCGCCATGCTTCTGTTATGGGTTCTCTATGCGCCGCGACCCCACCTTAAGAGAGAAAGAGAGAAAAAAGAAAAAGAAGAAAAAATGTTTCTTAACTGAAATTATTCTTTCCAACAAAAAAATAGAACAATACAACTTTGTAATCACATATCTTTCACTTTACTCATTTTTGATGAAACCATTGTTAATCTGTTAAATTTAGTGAACTTTAAGTTATTGTAAAATAAAATATGACAGCTTCTGTATAGAAAATACCTTCTTAGAAATTATAAGAAGCAATAGATAACTTATTTTGGTGCCTAGAGAGATTGAAATATATTCTATAAAATTTCACTGTAACTCCTTTTGAGGTAAACCAAATTCTGTGGATTTATAAAATATTGTGCTCTTTAATTTGGTTAAATAAAAAAGTAGAGAACTTCGCTGTTAGGAATTTTCTTCAAAAATACTGGAGATATCTTTTTATATACCCTATTTTATTGTAACCTAGGATTATAATAAATTATCTAGAAAATTCATTACCTAACATTTAAAAAATGTAAACCACATTTGTTTAAACTCAGGAAAATTTGAATTACTGTGGACAATATTGATATTTGATAAAAATACTCCCAAAAATAGGCCATAGAATTTAGTAACCTTGTCTTTTGTTAAACTTGTAAAATCCAATATCATAATTCATTTTAAATCGGAATTCAGTAATACTAAATTGTATGAACCAGTAGGTTATGCTCTTTTATAATAAAAATTACTTTCTTCCTTCGAAATGTTCATAGAAAATGTCAGTTAATATAATAACAAGGTTCAAAATAAAATAATTACGAACATGCCATTTCAGCCCTTCTACCCTATGGTATTTTTATGTATCTCCCAATCCAGGAGATGCAAATGACTTTGATTCTTTTCTCCTAAAATCTTGTATAGGAATGAACCTACTGTAATTATCTCATAATTAATTAATCATGTTGCATAGACATGTTATATTTGCTTCATTATTTGCATATTGCTTCTTATCAGATAATCTGAGGATACGGAGTACGGAGATTAACCCATGAGCCTGAGTGTACCCCTCGCTGCAGCAAGGCAAGCGTCTAAGCATATTGAACCTATGTTTTTAATAAATTGTTTGTTTATGAAAACTAATATCTATATGCATGCATCAGTCTATTTTAAAAGGGGAAAACGACGGTACAGTCAATATTACCCAATTGTATGCATTCCATTTCCTTGGTTATTGATGCCATGTTTATAATATGCACCCTGGTTAAACTTTGAGATACTTTTATTTTTACGAATGTTAAGCCCATGGCTTAAATTCTAGATTTAGAAAAAATCCGATTAGATGGAGCGCTATCGGCTTCCAAAACTAGTTTTAGAAGCGAATAAAATTGGTTCATTCTGAAAGCAATAACCTCTGAATAAATAATCTGAAAATATGTTTGACTGGACGAATGATTAGGCGATGAAGGGATGTTGTATCCCCGATGACACGTTAGCTCCGTTGTGTACGTAAAGGAACCGAACATTGTTAGACCATCTATTCAAGCACCCTACGTACTTCCAACACGCCGGTAGAGTGGTGTACGACTTAACTCAGTAGCACTGGAGGCTTGTAGGCCATCTACGCCCGATCCGTCAGTCTGTGAGGAGATTTCCGTTGAGGACCTCGAGCGCGCCTGGCTGTAGCGCCGAGGTGCCTCCACGACGAGTGAGGCCCGCACTTAAGTCATCACAACAACGCACGACTAAGTTAAACTGTCGGAGCCAGATGTGGTGTTTAGGTGGTTGGGGCTAAGCAGTGGCGAAAGGTTTTCTGTTGTGTACCTCATAGTCCGACACTTCAATTGTGTAGAAGTGTCGAGGTACAGATATTGTACGATATCAAACTAGAAGTTGTAGGCCATTGGGCTTCTATCACAGTTCGTGGCGGTAAAGATGCTACACCTCTGTATCAGATAGTAAGAACTATTCAATAGGCCGTGTCCACGGTTTACAGGACAGACCGCTATGCCATGTGTTAGTCAATGTATGTTAGCGGACAAACTTTGGGAGATATAGTTACGGGATTATTGTGGACTATATCATGAAAAAAATTTTAGGGATAAGTCATGGATGAATATGGGTGGTCCATATAAAGATTTTGGATATATACATATACTTTGGTTTAAGTCAATGGAGAAAGAAATTATGCCTGTCAGCATTATTGTTTGGGCATGGTTAAATAGCCCATAAATGATGATTATGAACTTGGTTTAGTCAATAGAAGGATATGCCTTGTTGTAGCATTAAATTTATTTGGGCAATGGTAGTTCCCGTGGGTTAATGTTTAAGAAGCCATGGTTGGCTTCATTTTATATTTCATTTCAGAACTATAAGCATTGCTGTCTTAAAAAATTCAGATTGATGTTTTTTTTTTTTTCTCAAAAATGCTTATATTTCACAGTATTAATTTGCTCAATAAAATAGCTTTGTGCAAAATCAAGTCAATTAGCCTTTCTTCCTTGATGATAGAAACAGCATGCTTTCCTTTGTACTACTTATTTATTGTGTAGTCTTGCGTCAAGTCCATTCGTACTCCCGTATGCTCTTTTCAGGTGTGGTTACCGACGATGATGGTGTATCACTGTTATCCCATCCGAGGTGCGAGGATAATGGTAGTTGAATTAGATTGAGCCTCTATCCCAGTCGGCTTGCCTGTGCATCGGGTTTGGCACCCACTGGTTCTTGTCTTTGTGTTTATATTTCCGCCTGCAAATCTTTGTGTCACTTTGTGATGGAATTAGAGGGTGTGAACCCTCTAAGGTAATAGTTGTAAACTTGCTGCCTCATCTATCCATTTAGGATACTTGTAGATGTTTATCAATTGCTTGCGATGAAAGTGTGAGGCTAGTCGCTTCCTGGGACTAGTTGAACACGAGATGAGTGTGTTATAATTGAGATTGTTGTGGATACTTATTGTGTTCGAGTCCTCTGGGTACGTATCGTGTTTGGTCATCTACCATCGAGTGGTTTGATGGGCGTTTATTGACGGGGAGGACTGGCAACTATCCTTATGATATCTCTTTTGTACACTTCCTCCGGGCATTTTGGAATTTGTAATTGTGAGTGGGTAAAGATGATGGCAAGTCTGCGATGAGGATGGATGATTACCGTACTTATTTGGTTTTTATTTGAGACCCCATCCATCTAGATAGTTCGCGTTGCCGTAATAGTTACTCTTCATATATGCAACACTTCTGGTCGGTGCCCACATTCCTCCCCTTATATACTAGGGGGTAGGGGTACAAGATAGGAATCTCAACCGGATACGGCTAAGAGATTTTCTTCTTAGAGATATATCTCACCCGGCTAAGATTTTATATTCCTTTCTATACAAGGCAAAATCTACTGGGTGTTACTATATCTCTAATTACAAGTCTTGACCCATCCTCTATCCGAGTGGCCCATATGCTTGTGGTGAGGTACCCAGGGCCCATGGCTTCCACAGTACCCCCTGAGACCTTCATATATGAGTCACAGCTGATGCCGAGTGGTCATCCTCCACGGTGAAGATTGCCCGAGTGCATTGCTCCCGAGTACTCTTTGTCCGAGTGCTTCTTCTTCTGAGTCCTGCTTCATGTCAGCTGGCAGCGAGGCTATGAAGGGCTTCATGTCGAGGTATGAATAGTGTGCGCCGAATAGGCGCACCTATTAAGTGTAGCCCCTGACTTTGTGCATAATTGTGAAGACAATTAAATATAAAGTCAAAGATCTTTAACCTTGTAGTCTTTCCCGAGTAGATTACTACTGGTATATGAGACTCTTCGGTATCATGTCAACCGAATATGATTTATAGTCTTGCCGAGTAGCATGCCACTCGTATATGGGACTCTTCAGCTTCATGTCAGCTAGAAAAGAGGGTTTATAGTCTTTCTCGGGTGGCGGACCACTTGGAAGTTAGACTCATCAGCGTCATATCAACTGGAAAAGATATTTATAGTCTCTCCCGAGTAGTGCACTACTCAGAAGTTAGACTCTTCAGTGTCATGTCGGCTGGAATAATATTGTTCATGGCAACTGGTGGCCAAGCATGTAGGCCGAGTACCACTTTATGAAAATTAATCCATTGCATGGTTAGGTGTACTCGAGAAAGATACCTGCATCCCCAATTTTAATGAAGACCAGCTTGTGATCCTTATAAGGATATATCCTCGACACCTAGTGGATAAGACAGATACCCAAACATGTGTGTTTAGCAATTAGGCCTTCATAAAGCATATCTGTTTACCTCATCGGTTCCTGTTGGTAGCATTAGCACTGTGATTTTAACCCAGCCTGCGAGCGGCCCATATTGAGCGTGCTACTGTAGGAACTCATATCTTGGTGGCCCAATGCCAACTGTGTCGGCCCAAGCCCATTTAGTCGGCACAGGCTCTATAAAGGCTGAGGGAGAGAGAAAAGATTCCTCATCTTCCCCATACGACCAATCGTTTTGTCTTCCTAGCTCCGCGCTGAAATTTCGCTTCCCACTCCGCTAAGGTTCGCCATTGCTTGCTCCTCCCCACCGAAGCTCGAGCAATTCCACATCCATTTGTCCATTCCAAGTCCCCGACCATATTTCCCCCAAATCTCCTATCCCCCTGGCCATGCCGAAGGTTCCAGATTTCGTTGGGGTGGCGGACGAAGGGTGGCCGACCTCAGATTGTTGCCGGTCGAAGCTGGAAAGATTGGAGAATTCGCTGCGGCTGCAGAGCCATGATATCATTCGCTGGCGCCCGGCTGAGGGTGAGTCGGTCCCAAATCCCCAATCCGGTGAAACAGTTGTTTTTGCCTCTTTCTTTGACCGGGGTTTGTTTCTTCCCTCTTCCGAGTTCTTCCGCCGTCTTCTTAACTTTTATGGATTGGAGTTGGTGAATCTGAATCCCAACTTGATCCTACAAATCTCAATATTTGTGACTCTCTGTGAGTGCTATTTGGGTGTGGAACCCCACTTCAACTTTTTCAGGCACCTATTCCACATCAAGTCCCAACCCTCCAAGAATAAGGTTCAGGTGATTGGGGGGGGCTGGCCTTCAGTTGAGAAGTGAGATGAAGAAGATATATATTAGTCTCCCTTTGAAGTCCTCCTTGAAAGGCTGGCATAAGGAATGGTTTTATTGTTTCGATTTGACACCCTCCATGCCTGCATTCACCGAAAAGCCCCAGAGGATCTCGCCCAATTGGTCGTCAGAGCCAACCATCGAAGAGATGGGCCAGGTGCATCAGTTGCTGGCCAGATTGGAGAAGTTTAAGGAAGCCAGCCTGACTGGCCCTTGGGTGGCCAAGCGTTTCTTGACTCGGCGCATTCAGCCGCTGAAGTTGAGAAGCATGTTTTGCTGGGACTATCAAGGGAAAGATGACCCCGACCGAGAAATCCGAGAGGTGGTTAGCCAGCAAGAAGTGACCGAGTCCTTGTTCACCTATTTCTCCAATGGGGTGATCGAAACCGAGGACGCAGAACGCTGCATTGCGGCTTACAACCAAAATCGGCCTCGTCCCGAGGTAACCTCTGCTTTTCTTCTATGATGAATGCTTGTAGGCATGTATCTGTAATGGACCAGCATTGTGTGATGCATACTATTGAATTATTTGCAGTGGTGCAAGGAGTTTGATGATGACTCCTGCCCATTGTCGGCCGCCAAATCGAAGAAGAGGCCGAGAAGTCCTTCTCCCGCCCAGCCCGACTCCAAGAGAGCGGGGAAGAAAACCATTGCCGATCGGGGCAAGGGGAAGGTTGTGAGGCCGAGTGCCGTAGCCGGGAGCTTAAGGATAAGAGACCCCACCAGCACAGCACCCAAGCCATCAAGTCCTAGACCGGGACCAGCGCGGTCGAGCTCAACAACATCGAGCCCAACCCAAGCGCGGCCAAGTACAAGGTCGACCCCAGCGCCGCCGAGTACCCGAGCGCCCCAGCCGACCACACCGCGAACGGGGCCGACTAGGACCGAAGTACCCCTGCCAACTGCCGTTCCCTCAGGCCCAACAGCCAGCAGCCCTCCAGTGCTGCCCTTTGAATCTCCCGGATAGAAGCTCAAGTTCTCCAAGAGGTAGGCCATTCTGGGTCTTCTGAAAATCACCCTTATGATTGTGACGTCTTGATATTGGATTCATTGTGCAGGAGGCGGGTCGACATTGATCTCAAGGAGACCACGCCAGCCGCTCCCACTGTCGATCCTGCCCCAGCTGAGTCGGTGCCAGCAAGCACATCTACTGAGCCAGCGGCGGTCCTAGTTGTAGAAACTAAGACGGCCCCGACTGCAGGGCCACCGACACTGATCGACCAAGGGACGGTTGCCGAAGCCACTGCTCCAGCCCCTGAGCTGGTGCCTGTCGTCGAAGCCGCCGCGGTAGCTCCTGAGCCAGTGCCCATTGTTGAGGCAGCGTCTGGAGCTCTTGAGCTAGCCCCCGAAACCCGGCCGCTGAGTTGGGGGCCAGGAGCCCGTCGCCATCTTGGTCGTCGTCGTCATCGTCGTCGTTGTCTCCTCCTTCGGATAAGCCAGACCTCCCTAGGCTCGATGCTCCCCCTCGCAAGTTCCCGCGGACGTTCCATTGGACGGCGCTCGACGGAACTGCAAGGAGCTATAAGCATGACGAGGTTGCAGTGGAAAGGGAGCGTGAGAGATTGTTGCGCGCTACACTCGACACGTCCCAGGGGATCCAGGTATGACCTCCATCGTATTGTAGTCTTGGCTATCTTGCTCATATGGGTGATCTGATGATTGACTCTATTTTGCTCTGCTTTTCCCCGAGTAGAAGCTTGTTGATCACTCGGAGAAGATGAGCGAAGTCTTGATACAGGTTGCCCCCCAGCTCCAAGAGTTGGACCAGCTCTGGACCTTAAAGGCCAAAGTAGAAGGGCACAACCAGGAGAGGGAGTCTTGGCTGAGGGACGGCGTTACTCAGCTCAGGGCTGAAAATTGGGACCAAGCCAAAAAGATAAGAGGTGAGCCTCCAGGATATATCTTTCTGACTAGATCCTTGTTAAATTCCTCTAGTTGTGCCATTCCCGACTGCCCAGTTTTGCCTTGACTGTAGCGTCGAGTTCTTGACTAATCTGTCGTGTAGCCCTCGAAGCCAAGTTGAAGACTTGGACAGAGGAGGCAATGCAGCTGAAGGAGGCCATAAAAGCCTAGGCAAAGCTTGAAAAGGACAAGGCCGACCTGACAAAGGCCAAAACTGAGCTTGAACAAGAGAAGGCCGAATTGAAAGGGGCCAATGCCAAGCTCGAGAAAGAAAAAGTCGAATTGGAGAAGACCATAGCTAGATGGGAGGCCGACTATGACAGTAAGCCTCCCTTTTGACACTGAGCTTAACCAATCCATTAATTACTCCATCTGCAGCTTTACTTAACAAGTTTACTTGTCGGTGAACCCGGGTAGCTGCTAGAGCCAATTCCCAGGCCCAATTTCAGGCTTACGCAAAGGAGATAAAGGTCATCAGGGAGTCACGGGAGGCCCTCCTCGGGTCCGTGAGAGGGCTCCTTGACCTCGTGGATCCTCGCCCCATGGGAACCAGCTGCAGCAAGATCGCCCAAGTGGACGCGCGCCTTGAGGATGCACCGAGTGCCTTGAAAAGGTACTCGGATGAGCGTGTTATTACCAGCGTGGCCCGAACCCTTGCTATGACCAAGTCCATCTACCCAAGGGCAGATGTCGAAGCCATAGGGGAGGGGTTTGCCGAGGAGACGACTCTTGAGGAGGTGCTGGAGCTAATAGCCAAGGCGAGGCCAACTGCAGAGATTATCACCAGAGATCTAGATCTATAAAAATAGTACGTCATGTAGTCGGTGTATTGTGGTCTTTTATAAGGACATGTGTAAATATACATGTAGTGCCGCCAAGCTTTATTACTTAGTTGTCATTAGCTTTACTCGATTATGTGGTCTACACCGAGTTAGTCTACAGGAACTTAATAAAATCATTCACCGCAAAAAGCTATACTCGGACAAACATAATAAAGTCGTAGTGAAGCTTCATAACTTAAGTAAAAATAGGCTCGTATATTATTGACAAAGCATATAAGATAGATGCAGCCCCCGACTCACTACTCGGTTGAAACAAACGGCGTAGTGAGTCAGAGAGGAACTATACAGATGGAAAAAATATAAAACTCAGGTATAGAAAGGACGTAGCTGTTCTATGTTCCATGAGTTGTTTATGAGGGCACCGTCTTCGGTTTTCAGTCGGTAGGCGCCTGGCCACGTGACCTCGGCTATAATGAATGGCCCTTCCCAGATTGGGGATAGTTTGTGCTTGTCCTTGGTGGTTTGTATTTTCCTCAAGACAAGATCTCCGACCAAAAAGGCACGGCCACGGACATTGCGATTGTGGTAGCGACGCAGGCCTTGAAGATACCTTGCCGATTGGATTGTTGCGATATCCCTCGCTTCTTCCAACTGATCTAGTTTGACCAATCGGGTATTGTTGGAAATATCTTCTGAGTAAGCCCGGACTCACGGAGAGCTGAACGCTAACTCGGTTGGTAACATAGCGTCGGCACCATAGACCAGGAAGAAGGGGGATTACCCTGTGGCCCGACTAATCGTGGTTCTCAGCGACCAGAGAACAGATGGGAGTTCTTGTACCCACTGGCCCGCGTATGGTTGTAATCGGTCAAATATCCTGGCCTTGATACCTTGTAAGACCAAACCGTTGGCTCGTTCAACCTGCCCATTGCTCCGCGGGTGTGCCACAGACGCATAGCAGACCTTGATGCCGAAGTCGTCACAGAAATCTTGAAAAACGCCGCCCATGAACTGAGTACCGTTGTCGGTGATGATGCGGTTGGGGACCCCAAATTGGTAGAGTATACTCATGATGAAGTTCTTTGCTCATGCCACTGTTATGGTTGCAACGGGTTTAGCTTCAATCCACTTGGCGAATTTATCCACTGCGACGAACAAGTGTGTGAACCCTTCTGGCGCTTTCTTGAAAGGCCCGACCATGTCAAGCCCCCATACTGCAAAGGGCCAAGAGATTAGGATTGTTTGAAGTTTCTGGGCTGGAAGATTGGTTTGTCTTGCGTAGAACTGGCAACCCTCGCACGTGCTAACAATGTCTTTGGCATCTGTTACTACTGTTGGCCAAAAAAATCCATGCCGGTAGGCCTTTCTGACTAACGTCCTAGATGCGGCATGGTTGCCACATAGGCCCGAGTGGATCAACTGCAGGATCTGCTTGCCCTCCTCGGTGGTGACGCAGCACATGAGGACACCGGATGCACTTCTTCGATACAGGTCTTCTCCGATGACTAAGAAATTCTTGCTTTGACGTTTGAGTCAGTCAGCTTCACTGCGATCTTCTAGGAGTTCATCATCCAGGAGGAATTTGAGAATAGGCGTCTACCAATCTTGACATATGTGCAGCGCCTAGTCTGTTGCCAGGGTAGGTTTGCCTCCCGACTGCCCCGGTATTGGTTTCTTCTTGACTGAGGGCTCCATGAGTTGCTCAACAAAGATCCCTATCGGGACTGCCTCCCGCTTGGATCCCATGTTTGCTAGCTCGTCTGCAGCGTCATTCTATTGTCGTAGGACATGTGTTATCTCTAGCCCGTCAAACTTGTTTTCCAGCTTGCGGACCTCCTGACAGTATGCCGCCATGATATCATCAAGACATGTCCAGTCCTTTATGACTTGGTTGACCACGAGTTGAGAATCCCCATGCACAACCAGTCGACGTATGCCGAGTGATATAGCGATGCGGAGCCCGTGGATAAGTGCTTCGTACTCGGCGACGTTGTGGGAAGCTAGGAATTGGAATTGTAGAACGTACTTGAGTTTTTCGCTGGTAGGCGACGTCAGTATGACGCCAGCTCCGGCGCCGCCGATCTGTAGAGAACCGTCGAAGTACGTTGTCCAGTACTCTAGCTTCGTTTTTGATGTAGGCATTTGAACTTCTGTCCACTCGGCTACGAAGTCGGCTAGAGCTTGTGATTTGATTGTTGTCCATGGCTGAAAGGTGATGTCGAACGCCATCAACTCGAGCGCCCATTTAGCGATTCGGCTAGTGGCCTCGCATTTATGCAGGACGTCCCCGAGTGGAAACGATGTGACCACTGTGACTTGATGTGCTTGGAAATAGTGCACCAGCTTCCGGACAGTGATGAGTAGGTCGTAGAGCAGCTTCTGGACCTACGGGTATCTCGTTTTTGAGTCGGCAAGAACTTTGCTGACAAAGTAGACTGGCCTTTGGACTTTCTGGATGTGACCTTGTTTGGATCGCTCAACCACCAGCACCGTGCTAACTACCTGAGTAGTTGCTACCAGATATAGCATCAGCGGTTCTTGGGGCATGGGTGACGCCAACACGGGGGGTGATGTGAGAAATTGCTTGAAGTCTTCGAAGGCTTGCTGGGCTTCGGTTAGTCAATATAATTGTGTCACCCGACTGCTATTGTTGTTGCTGGTAGGCAGCAGCTGTAATCATCGCCTTGATCTTGGCGATAGTCAGGGTGGCCTGGTGGTCAGGCCCGAGTTGGAGCGTGTTCAGTAAGGTTGCAGCGGCCACGACGTTCTGTTGTGGCGTGATGAAGACATCGTGGTCGCTGACTTTGGTCTGGAGGATCTGTTGCTGAGCGGCTCGCCCAGCCTTGCGTAGCCCATTGTTGTGGGCTTCGCGGTCGGCTTCCTCCTGTTGTCGTAGTTGGCGGGCCTCCTCCTGCTGTTCCTCTTATAGTCGGCGCACCTCTGGTGGTGGTGTGGAAGCCATGAAGATCTCGCGGGGTAGAAGAAGACTTGCCAGACTATAGTCCGAGCTAGTGTTCGAACCGTTGTCTGACTTGGAGTCAGAATCCAAGTAGTTTATCGGAGTAAGAACGACTTCGACCTCTCTAGATCCAATCTGAAATGGTGCTTGGCCGTGTCCAAACTGAATTGCTGGAGATCGGGTTTGCCGCATAAGATGTAGATCTGCAGCGCTATCGAATCTGTGCGGGAGATTGACAATCTCTCCCCTTCTTGGCCCAACCCGGGCTGGCTCAAGGCCTAGCGCAAGTTGGACGCCAAAGGGAAGAGTTGTCCCAAAGCTCAGTGAAGTGAAAGATTGCTGCAGTAGGTCGATGAAGGTGACTACAGTGTCTTGTGAGCCGACTAGCGCGGAGTCGGCTGGTTCCTTGGCCGGTTGGATTGGATCTGCTTCGACCAAGGTAAGATTCCCAATCTGGTCGGCGATGAAGTCAAGGCTTCAGAAGGTTAGTGTGTCTCCAGGGGAGAACTTGTTGCCATCGACTCCTGATGTGGGATCCATCGAGATTGTTGGTGTAGATCTCGCCGAAGCCCCTACCTAGCATGCTAACTGTCGATGTTTTACACTGGCAATATAACTATAGGGCTACTCAGCAAGGGGAAACTCGATGGATTGCAAAGGAACATAGGGAGATTTATACTGGTTCAGACCCTCGATGTGAGGTAATATCCTACGTCCAATTGAGTGTTATTCCTTTGAGGATACGTGTTTGCTTCTATGAGCTCGTGCCCTTAGGGGGCGCCCTGCCTCCCCTTATATACTGGGGGGCAGGGGTACAAGATAGGAATCCCAGCCGGATACGGCTAAGAGATTTCCTTCTTAGAGATATATCACACCCGGCTAAGATTGTATATTCCTTTCTGTACAAGGCAAAATCTACTGGGTGTTACTATATCTCTAATTACAAGTCTTGGCCCATCCTCTATCCGAGTGGCCCATATGCTTGTGGTGAGGTACCCGGGGCCCATGGCTTCCACAAGAAGACCACTAGTCGATGTTTTGTATCAGCAATAATTTTATGGTGCTATTTGTCGGACCTAAACTCGATGGATTCGAATGGACACACGAGATTTATACTGGTTCAGGCCCTCGAGGTGAGGTAATACCCTACTTCTAATTGTGGTGTATTGCTTTCACGGTATATGGAATCATCTGCCCCAGGGGGCTCTCTATCCCTCCTTATATACTGGAGGGATGAGGATTACAGGGTAGGAAACCCAGTCAGATACGACCAAGGGCTTTCCTTATCAGTACATAGAGTATCCAGCTAGGACTATGTCCCTCTCCTTGTCATGCAAGGTAATATGAAACCGAGTCCCACTCTAACTCTAATTATAGGGACCGACCTACTCTCTATCCGAGTGGCCATAATTGTCTTCCTTGAGGTACCCGAGGCCCATGGCCTCCATAGTAGCCCCTGAGACCTTCATAGTTGAGTCACAGTTGATGCCGAGTGCTCATCCTCCAGGGTGAAGAGATTCCCGAGTGCTTTGCTCCCGAGTACTCATTGCTGAGTGCTTCTTCTCTTGAGTCCTGTTTCATATCAGTTGGCAACAAGGCTATGAAGGGCTTCATGGAAATAGATGGATAGTGTACGCCAAATAGACGCACCTATTAGGTGTAGCCCTCGACATTTGTACTTAATTAGGAAACAATTAAACATAAAGTCAAAGATATTTAACCTTTAAGTCTTTCTCGAGTGATATGTTTCTCAAAAATTGGACTCTTCAGCTATATATTAGCTAGAAATTTTGCTCAAGGCAATTTGGCTAAGCATGTAAGCCGAGTATCACTATCGAGTAAATCCAATGTGTGATGAGATGTACTTAAGAGATACCTGCATCCCCTAATATTAATTGAAGCAGCCAACTATTGATCCTGATAAAGGATATATCCTCAATACTGAAAATAATCAAGATACCCAATATCTATACACCTGGCTGTAGGCTTAGCATGAAGCGTATCTAATTATTTAATTGGTTCTTGTAAAATGGCACCTCCATCGCAATTTTAACATGACTAGCGGGCGACCCAATAGGGCATGCTATTTAGGAACTCATATCTTCGGCTTACTACTAAATAAGCTGGCCCAAACCGACCTACCCAGCGCAACCCTATAAAATCCAGAGATTTTGATCATTGCTCAACCTACCCATTGCTTTGGGGGTGTGCCACTAAAGCGTAACAGATTTTGATGCTGAAATCTTCATAGAAATCTTTGACGATATAGATCTTCTCTGACTACGATAAAGGTTTTGCTCTATCGCTTGATTTACTCGGCTTCGTTGTGATCTTTAGGAAGTTCGTCTTCCAGTAGGAATCGAATGATTGGGGTCCTCTAGTCTTGAAAAATAATAAGCACCCCGTAGGTTCCGGGTTTCGTGCAACCTCCGATAGTACGGGTTCTGGCTTCTTCTTGACTGAGAGCTCCTATAGTGGTTTCTTTCCTTGTTTTGGCCAAATAGGTACCTGAACGCTGCCCTAGCACAAGATTTGGCTGGCACCCTCTTTGGGGCATACCCAACCCGGCAAAATTTTAGCCGAATAAGGTACACGAACCTCGCATTAGCATATGATTTGTTGGAACCCTCATGGGCGTACCCTACCAGCAATGGTGGTACCCAAGCCCCGACTGGTGCCAGAGATCAGTTATTAGTCCCCATGGGGCGTATGAAGGTAAAGGTGACATCCTGTCCTGATTGGCGCAAGTACTTGGTCAGTAGCCCTCATGGAGCATTCCGAGTGATTCTTGAAGCGTCGCACACCAAGTGTATTATGGCAGATTGGTCCAGCCCTCGAGCGTAGGAGATAGGCTCGTAGCCATGAGTTCCTGTTATGCGTATCTGGAGCTGGGCCTTGCATTATAAACATATCGGATGAGTAGCATCTGATGTATAAAACACTCACTCGAAGAAAATCTAAATATTTTACAATGTATGTAAATATGTGTTCCTCCTCTTATTGATATTAATTTTCCTGAGTAGTTGACCCCTTATGTTTAAACACTCTACCTGACTAGTCATAGCCCCCAGAGTCGTTCGAGTTTTTGGCTCATGGCTCTTTCCCAGACACACATTTTCGTGACTTGAGTTGCCTTTCATGGAGCAAGCTTCACGGATCGAATTTATGCTAACTCGAGTACTTTTGCAATCATTAAGAGCAAAACACAAATGCGCAGTATGTACACCTATTAGGTGTAAGCGGCTGCGGCATTGGTGAGGCCGAGTGAGGATTTGACAATCTCATCCCCATAAATCCGATCCTGACTGGCGCTAAGCCATATCTGGAGTCAAACCTATAGGGAAGTTGAGTTGCCTCCTGGTCCATTATATATAAGAATATCATATAAAGGGAAAAATATTTATCAGAAAGACAACATAGCTGTTTCGGTATTGCACATTGTTGGAAGTTGGGGATACCATGCTTGCAATTTGAGCTTTTGAGCCCCGAGATGTCAACTTGTTGTTCTGATAATCTTAGTTCTAGGAGGTCGAGGATGGTTGCGATCGACTTGCTGCAATAAGGCCTCCTCCAGATTTTCCAGCTTGCGGTTCCAGTTGGATAGGGCCATGTCGTTTGTCTCCCCATCGCTCTTCTATTGGGGCTTTTCGTCGAGTGCCTCGCCACTGCATCGGTTGATCAGCATATTTATTTAGCCATCTTGCGAAAAGAGTTTTGACGGAGTCGGGTGGCTTCGACAGTTAAGAACGTTGGCGATGAACTGTCTTTGACTCCCTTGCGGAAGGCAGCGATGACAGCCTCATCCTTGATTTTGGGGATTGAATTCCTCTTCTCGGAAAACCGCTTGATAAAGTCCCAGAGAGACTCGTTTTTTCTCTGATGACACTAGTATATTTATTTACTCAGTTGCTGGCCTTTGGTTATGTCCCTTGGAATTGGCCACAAAGCGCTCATGGAGTTCCCTAGGAGTAATAGACCGCCTGGGAGCCGTCAACCATGTCCATTGCCGAGTTGGATAGGGCAACTGGGAGGTTATTCCAGCATGGTCGCTTATGGTCCCTCTAGCTGCTCGGATGCCAAGGTATACACTGTAAGCTAAGATTCCCAGGTTGGTCTTGCATTGTACTTCTCTATACCTGTTGACTTGAAGCCAGATGGCCAGTCGACTTGTTGTAGCTTGTGGGTGAACGTCGTCGGTCATTACTCTGATTGCCGACTGACGTATGTCGTGACTTCGAGTGATGCTGACTAGAGGCCAAGCTGAACTCGGCGCCGTGCTGAAGCAGATGAAACTGCCATATCAGAGGCCGTCTTGTTTGACGGTACGAGAGTGTCTCCAAATTGTTGTTGCTGCGGCATGCTAAGCGGGTGAATCATGCTTGATCCTTGTGATGGGGTGGCCTGGTGGGTCAGGCCCAACTATAAGGTGTCCAACAATGTGGCCAACAGGCACGCCTTTGTTAGTGGGGTCAGAAGAACCGTGTGGTCGGCCTACTCGGGTTTGGGAGGACTCTTGTTGGCCGTCTGCCTAGTTCTTGTGCCAGTTGTCATTTGTGGCATCGCACTTGGCTGTAGGCATCGTGTGTCTTCTTCTGTTGCTCACACCGTTGGCGAGCTTCTGGTCCGGTAGTTTAGCATGCTCTTGTGTTTGGAGTTGATCCTTTGATGCCATGGAAGACTCGCGTGGTGGAGAAAGCCTTCTCGGAGCTGCTGTCCAACTGGGAGTCAGCATTCGGAGTAGTTTAGAGCGGTGTGATGATGACCACTCCTATACCCGATCTTGAGGCGGCTCTAGGCCGTATTTGGTCGAATTCTAGAGATTGAGTCTTACGCATTCGATTTGGAATGAAGATTGTTGGGCGTTATCAAGTCTGAGTGGGAAATTGACGATCTTGTCTCCCTAGACTGAATCTCCGATAGCTCAGAGCGAATGCCGGTCCGAATATCGCGAAAGAGATGTTTGTCATAATCGAGATACTTGGGTGTTGCGAAGCAGGATGTTGAAAACTACTGGGATTGAGTAGTGCCAATGGGCTCAGTTGGCGTTGGTCTCTGGCCGAGTCGAGTTGAAACTGAGTTAGACAAGGTGAGATACCGCGAATGTCGGCGGGATGAGTCGAGAACTGCCCAAATCTGATGGTTGTCCGGGGGAGAAGTGATGCCATCTGACCGTCCTGTGGTTGGATTCCACAGGTGTGATGACGATGAATCTTGACAATGGCCTACCTGGCGCGGGCCAACTGTTGAATGTTTTGTATCGGCGATAATTATAATGGGGTATTCGTTTGGACTCTAACTGCTGGATTCGAAAGGAACACGAGATTATACTGGTTCAGGCCTTGAGTGAGGTAATACCTACTTCAGTTGTAGTGTATTGTTTGCGGTATGTGGAATCATCTGTCCCAGGGGGCTCTCTACCCTCTTTATACTGGAGGGATGAGGCATTATAGGGTAGGAAAACCAGTCGGATACGACCAACGGCCTTTTTCCTTTCAGTACATAAAGTATCCGGCTAGGACTATATCAGTCTCTTGTCATAGCCAAGGTAAATATGAGCCGCGTTACTCGATCTAATTATAGGGAACGGCTCTTACTCTCTATCCGAGTGGCCATATTGACTTCCTTGAGATACCGGCACTACGGCCTCCACACCACTGCTCTATGTAGAGCTAGACAAGGCAATTGTATGGTCTCAAACCAAGCTCCCAGGTGTTGGTACTCGCGCTAAGCTCCAAGCTACAAGATGTTGATGTTTTACCACTGGCAATAAGAATAATAGGGCTACTCGTCGGATCGATCGGTGGACTACAAAGGAAACGAAAAGTTTATACTAGTTCAGGCCTCGCGATGAGGTAATACCCTACGCCAGTTTGTGGTGAATTTCCTTTGAGGATGTATGGTTGTTGATCTTGGTGATCTTTGGTGAATTTGCCCTCAGGGGGCGCCCTACCTCCCCTTCATATATGGGGGACAGGGTTAAAAGTAGGAGTCCCGTCGGACTCCAACCAGGGGATCTCTTCTAGGATACAACATGCCTACGTAGGACTGCATTTTCTGTCGTACAAGTCTGGCCGAGTTTATTGTATCCCTAATAAAGGCTAAGGCAATCCCTGCTATCTGAGTGCCATATGCTTTGTCATGAGGTACCGGGGCCATGGCTCCACAGCATGGCCTAGACCTTCATAGTTGAGTCATAGTGAATGCCGAGTGCTCATCTCACCAGCGGTGAAGAATTCGAGTGCATTGTTCCTGTTGTATCTCTTTGTCTGAGTGCTTCTTTCTTCTCGAGTCCTGCTTCATTGTCAGCTGGCAGCGAGGCTATGAAGGGTTTCATTAGAAATATGAATACGTGTGGGCCGAATAGGCACACCTATTAGTGTAGCCCCCGTACTTTGTGCTTATTGTGAAACAACTAAAATAAGTCAAAGATTTTTTAACCTTGTAGTCTTTCCCGGAGTAGTGTACTACTGATATAGAGACTCTTTAGCATCATGTCAGCTGGAATGATTTTGCTTATGGCAACTCGGCGGCTAAGCATGTAAGCTAGTCCCACTTTATGGATTTTTAACAACCCAATTGTGGTCAGGTGTATTTGAGAGTACCTTGCATCCCTACTTTTCTGGAGACCAGCTGTCGATCTTTATAAGGATATCCTGAATACTATGTAAATATGCAGATACCGAATGTATACACCTCGGCTGTAGGTTAGCATCGAGCGTTATCTTGATAATTTGATCGATTTCATGCGTAGCACCGCACTGTTGATTTTAACACAGCCGCGAGCGCCCAAATATAGCGTGCTAACTTGTAGAAACTCATATCTTATGGCCGTATACAAATTGGTAGGCCAAGCCCACTTCTCAGCATTAGGCTCTAATACAGGTGAGGAGAGAAAGAAAAGATTCACTCATCTTCTCCACTCACAATTCGTTTCATCTCCACTTTCTCTGTGCCGAAATTTTGACAATTCTTGCCTCGCTAGGGTTTTTGCCATTGCTAGCATTCACTCAAGAATTAGGCATTCCACTCTACTACATCCAATCCAAAGCTCCAAATAACATTTCCCAAATCTCTCGGCTCTTAGTCATGCGAGAGCTTCAGAAATCCGGAGGTGTTGCTGAATCTTGGCTGAACGGTCGGATGCGCGTTTGAAACAAAGTTGAAGTATCTAGAGAAGTACTGAGATTGGCAGTGCTGTGAAGTCATCCATTGGGTTCAGTAAAGGGGAATCAATTTCAGCGCCCATATTTGGTGAGACAGTACTTCGCTCTTTTCTTGACTGAAGGTCTTGCTCTTCTTCTTCGGATTTTCACCAACTTCTTCTTCTATGGGCTAAGTGGTTGAACTTACAATCCGATCCATTTTGCAAATATTATCTTTGCACTCTGTGTGAATGCTTTCTGAGTATTGAAGCCTTTTCAATCTATTTTAGATATCTATTCCACATCAATCTCGCCCTCCAAAACCAAGTCCAAGTGATAGGGGGAAGCCGGTCTCTAGTTAGGAACGAGATGAAAAAGATCTATCTTCCCTCGTTCTTTGAAAACTTCTCTTAACGGCTACATAGAGAATGGTTCTAATTGCTCTGATCTCGAAGCTCGTTGCCTTTTTACTGGTTTGTCTCCGGAGGTCGTGCCAATTGGTTTCTGTGCCAAACTTTGAGGAGATAGGCACGGTGTCTAGTTGATTGAAAGAATGGAAAACTAAAGAGTTTGGATTGCAGTCCCTGGTGGCAGATGTTTCCTAAACGGCATATTAGGCCTGAAGCTGAGAACACTTTGGCTAGGATTACGAGGGCAAAAATAATCCTAGCCGAGAATACCCCAGATTTGACTGTGCACAAGGTGGACTGGATATGCCTTGCTAGCTTTTTCACATAGTAGGGTTGGTTTGAGACAGAAGGATGCAGAGCGTGACAACGCGGCTTAACGCGAAAAAAGGCTCGTCAGAGGTAATTTGAAATGTTGATTGCTAATTGCTATCCATTGTAATGAATGTAGTGGATTTAATCCTGGATTGCTTTGCAATGTATGATGTATATTGTTGATCGTTGTAGGAATGTGAGGAGTTTTGATGATGACACCAAGACTTTTGTCAGCCACCAATTGAGAAGGCGCATTGAGTCCTTTCTACTGCCAGCCCAGTCAAGCGAGGTGGGAAGAAACTGTCGAAGACCTGGGCAAGAGAGAGTAGCAGCCGAGTACAGCAGCCGGGAGCCTAAAGATAAAGACAACCGCAGAATGTCCTAGGGCGCGAGTTCAAACCATCGTCTCCAAGCCAAGACAACATCCACCAGCTCGCATACATCAAGCCCAAGGCTAGTGCTGCCGAGTATGAGATTAAGCAACCGTGGCCAAAGAGCGCGGCATTCACCGAGTGCTTCGAAGCCCCAGTCGGCCAATAAACCAGAACTGGGGCCGACGCAAGAGCAAACGACATCGACTGCCGTGCGACTAGCCGATGCCAGCAGCTCTCCACTGCCGACATGCTGGAGCCCCCTCGTGGAGGTTTAACAGACTCAAGAGGTAGACATCTTGAATCTTCGAAAATCTTGATCAGTGTAGTAGTGACATGATATTTTGAGACATTGTTAGGGGACGAGTAAACATTAGATCCCAAAGGAGCTAGCGACTGCTCTGCTGATTGTGCAGCAGCCGGAGCCAACACCAGAAGCTCATCTATTGAGCTCGATGACTGCCTATGTTTGAGAAACTGAAGCTATCCCGACATAGGACTAACAGTGCTCGGGTTGACCAGGGGCGAATATGAAGCGTGGCTCTAGCCTAAGCTGAGTCCCTGAAGGCCCAGCAGCCCACCGAGTCAGGAGCCAGGACCTTGTCGCGTATCTATATTGTCGTCGTCTTCAGGGGATGAAGTGAATCTCACAAACTTGAAGCCCTCCCATTAGGGTTCCGGCTTGAGAACATTCCATTAGGTATTTTTTATCGGCGAGGGAATCGCAGAACGCTACGAGAATGATGAGTGCTAGGGCAGTGGAAAGGGAGTGTGAAGTTTGTTGCTTCTGGGTGGGCCGCAATTGGGTTGCGGTTGGATGCGTCCCGGGGAGGTGTTTTCAGGTATGACTCTCACCACATTGGAGTTCTTGACAGTCTTCCTTGTATTGGTTCTTTGCCTCTTGACTCTATTTGCTGGGTTTCTTAGGGTTTTTTTGGTGCTCCGAGCAGAAGAGGAGGGATAGTGAACCGCTGCAGAAAAAGTGAAAACAGGTCTTGACCCAGCTCGTCCCCCATCTCTCTCCAATGATTGGGCCAGCTCAGGCCACCAAGGTCGACCTGGAACGGTCTAGTCAGGAAAGGGAGACTTGGCTAAGGGGAGCAAGGGGTTGACGTAGTCAGGGATGAAAAGTGGTGCTCTAGCCGAGAGATTCAGAAGTAAGTTCTATTTCTGTATTTGTCTTCCGGCGAATTGGATATTTGCCTAACCATATTGCTCCAGCTTTGTTGTTTCCGCGGGGACTGTCTGGTTGGAGTCCTGACTGTAATCTCGAGTTCTTTTTGGACTATGGTTTTGATATAATTGAGGCCTTGGCTCGAGCCAGAGTTTGAAGACCTAGACAGGTTGAGGAGAAAAACAACATGAACTTGAGCTAGGGATGAAGTTTGAAAAGGCTAAAGCTAAACTGGGAGAAGGCCAAAGCAAAGTAGAGGCAACTATCAAGTAGTGTGCCTTTCCTCTGATTAACCTTATCAATCTTTTGTTACTTACTATTCCGACTGCAAGTTTTGGGTAAGAAGTGTTTGGTTTTTGTTTGGTTTTTCGAGTTCTTGTCAATGAATCTGATGGTCAGTTGGTTCAAGAGCATGCTGCGCAAATCCTCCGATTCAAGCCTTGTTTGCAGAGGAGAGTAAGTTTCATGTTGTCAAGGAGTCACGAGAGATTCTTTTTTTGCCGAATCCGTGAAAGTGCTTCCTTGACATTGGGATGTTTTTGACCCCACCACGTTGGTGGACTAGGGTGGGTTGAGCTCCAGTACATTGTCTCTTTCAATTTGTTTGCAGGCTCGCCTTAAAAAGCCCCATAGTATCTTAAAAATGTACTCGTATGAGTGCGTTGTCTTGTTGTCAGCGTGGCCAGACTGGTCTTGCCTATGACCAAGTGATCTTATTTCTTAGGGGGTAGACGCTTGAGGCCATCGGGCAGAGGGTTTGCCGAAGAGACAACACGCTGAGGAAGCATTGGATTTGTTGATCACCAGGCGAGGCCTGGATTGCAGAGTTTTGTCGGTTTAGGTGATTTCACAAAAGACCTAGGAAGGTAAGATTACATGGTAACCCATGGGTATGCAGTTGGTGTATATAAAGCTTTGTAAAGACATGTGTAAATATAAATGTACAATGCCCCGAGTTGGTTCTTGATTTCCCTTTTTATTATCTATTAGCTTTACTGACTATATAGTCTACGAGAGTTGATCGATAGGAACTTAATGAAAACGTTCACCTCAAAGAGCTATAATACTTCATAACTTAGATAAAACAAGCTCGTATTTTGTTAACAAAGCACATATAATACATGCAGCCCCCGACTCACTACTCGGTTAAAACAAGCGACGTAGTGAGTCAGAGAAAAACTTTATACCTATGTATGTGGGAAAGTACAAAACTCGGGTAAAGAAAGAATGTTGCTGTTCTATATTCCATGAGTTGCTGACTAGGGCACCGTCTTCAGTCTTCAGTCAGTAGCACCCGGCCGAGTTATTGTGCTCAGCGATAATGAACGCCCTTCCCACAAGGGGGATAGTTTATGCCTGTCTTTGGTGGTTTGTATTTTTCTCAGGACGAGATCTCTGACCAAAATGGCGTGGCCACGGATATTTCGACTATGATAACGACATAGGCCTTGAAGATACCTTGCCGACTGGACGATTGCGATGTCCCTAGCTTCCTCCAACTGATCGAGTCGAACCGGTTGGTTTTCATTGGATTTAACTTCTGAATAGGCCCGAACTCGCGGAGAGCCGAACTCTAACTCGGTTGGTAACACAGCCTCAGCACCATAGACCAAAAAGAAAGGGGATTGCCCTGTTTCCCGACTAACCGTGGTTCTCAGAGACCAGAGAACAGATGGGAGTTGTTGTACCCACCGCCCTACATATGGTTGTAGTCGGTCGAATATCCTAGCCTTGATACCTTGTAAGACCATGCCATTAGCATGCTCAACCTGCCCATTGCTTCGCGGGTGTGCCACAGAAGCATAACAGATCTTGATGCCGAAATCATCCTAGAAATCTTGAAATACGCCACCCGTGAACTGAGTACCGTTGTCCGTGATGATGTGGTTCGGAACCCCAAATCGGTATAGTATATTCATGATGAAGTCCTTTGCTCGTGCCGCTGTTATGGTCGCAACCGGTTTTGCCTCAATCCACTTTGTGAATTTGTCCACTGCGATGAACAAGTGTGTGAACCCTCCTGGCACTTTCTTGAAAGGCCCGACCATATCAAGCCCCCAAACTACAAAGGGCCAAGAGATTAGGACGGTTTGAAGTTCTTGGGCTGGAAGTGATTTGTTTGTCTTGCATAGAATGATAACCCTCGCATGTGCAAACTATGTCTTTTGCATCTGTTACTACTGTTGGCCAGAAAAATCCTGCTATAAGCCTTTTTCCACTAACATCCTGATGCGACAGAGGGGGCTGTGGGTGTGGTTGCCACATATGCCCGAGTGGATCGATTGCAGAATCTACTTGCCCTCCTCGGGGTGTGACGCAACGCATTGGTGTGGGAGGACTGGTCCAGATGCACTTCTTCGGTACAGGTGCTTCTCCGACTACTAGAAAACATTTGCTTCAATGTTTGATTTGTTCGGCTTCGCTGCGATCTTCTGTGAGTTTCATCATCCAAGAGGAATTTGAGAACATAGAGTCCGCAATCCTGAGATTATGATCAGTACTCGTGTCATCTGTTGCCGGTAGGTTCATCCCCTGACTGTTCTGGCACTGTTTTCTTCTTGACTGATGGCTCCAGTAGCTGCTCAACAAAGATCCCAGTCGGGTTCACTTCTCGCTTGGATCCCATGTTTGCCAATTCGTCAGCAACATCATTGTATTGTCGTAATACATGAGTTATCTCCAGCCCGTCGAACTTGTTTTCTAACTTTCTGACCTCCTGACAGTATGCCGCCATAGTATCATCGAAACAGGTCCAGTCTTTCATGACTTGGTTCACCACGAGTTGAGAATCCCCACGTACAACCAGTTGACAGATGCCAAGTGGTATAGCAATGCGGAGCTCGTGGATGAGTGCCTCGTACTTGGCAACATTGTGGGAAGCCGAAAAGTGAATCTAGAGAACGTACTTGAGTTTTTCGCCGGTGGGTGACGTCAGTATGACGCTGGCCCAGCGCCACTTGATCCGTAGGGAACGTCGAAGTACATTGTCCAGTACTCTAGCTTGTCTGTTGTTGTTGGTTTGTGTTTGTTTGTGTTTTTTTTGCTTGTTGTTGTTTGTGGGAGTTTGTGTTTTGTGGTTTGTTGGTGGTTGGGGTGGGTGTTGTTGTAGTCATCTGAACTTTATCCACTCGGGTCCTGGCCAAGTCGGCTAGAGGGTTTGAGATTTGACTGCTGTCCATGGGCTGAAAGGTAATGTCGAACGCCATCCAACTTTGAGTGCCCATTTAGCGATTTGGCCGGTGGCCTTGCAGTTGTGCAGGACGTCCCCGAGTGGATACGATGTGACCACCATGACTTGATGTGACTAAAAATAGTGCACCAGCTTCTGGACAGTGATGAGTAGGCCATATTGCAGCTTCTGGACCTGAGGATATCCCAATAGCATCTTTGCGGTCTTGTGTGAAGCGCCGTAGCCGTTGCTTGACTGGCTTGGCGTCTGTCTTGACATTTAGGGCGTGCTTGATCACCTCCTTGGTACCCCAGGTATGTCAGCAGGTTTCCAGGCAAAGATGTCCTTATTTGCCTGGAGGAGGTGATGAGCACGTATTCTGTGGTCGTGCCATGGGCCCCGGGTACCTCATGACAAGTTCATGATGGGCCACGGACAGAGATGGTGGTGGGCCTAGCCTTGTGGAATTAGAGATAATTGTGTCTAGCTAGATTCGGCAGACTTGCGCCTTGTATAGGAAGGATATACAGTCCTAGTTTTGGGGTGCGTTATATGAGGCTCTAAGGGTGCAGA
Source organism: Oryza meyeriana var. granulata (assembly GCA_003991445.1). Taxonomy (NCBI): domain Eukaryota; kingdom Viridiplantae; phylum Streptophyta; class Magnoliopsida; order Poales; family Poaceae; genus Oryza; species Oryza meyeriana. The sequence goes on from RYFJ01002159.1 coordinate 24,229, forward strand.
TCTCCTAGTCGTAATCCCGATGGGACTCCTACTTTGTAACTGTCCCATATATAAGGGGAGGCAGGGCGTCCATGAGGGCAAGGAGCACTCATAAGCTCGAAGGTGCACACCAAGTTCATCAGAACCACCACCGTGGTATACCTCAAAGGAAACATTATCGGAACTGGCGTAGGGTATTACCTATTTGTTGGGTGGTGGTTTCACATGGTAGGGCTTGAACCAGTATAAAATCTCCTGTGTTCCTTTGTGTTTTCAATCCCGAGTTTGGGATTATCGGCGGTTCGACTAGCCCATATATTTATTGCCGGTGTGGGAGGTTGTAAACATCGACAGTTGGCGTGGGTGGCGGGTGCGTTCAGGTAGGTTTGGCTGCGGGGGGTTGCGCGCGGATCTGTGTTACATCTTACAATGCTCGATGGATCCAGGGAGACTCGGAGTCGACGGCGGCAAACTCTCCCCCGGAGATACAATTGCATTCAGAAGCCTCGACTTTCGCCGAACCGACCAGATCGACAATCTCACCTTGGCCGACACGGACCCGAGTCCAACCGGCCGAGGAACCAGCCGACTCCGCGCCAGTCGGCCTACACGATGCTGCAGCAATCTCTCACGACATGCTTGCGGCGATCTCCAATACGCCTGATTCCAGGACAACTCTTTCTTTCGGTGTTCGACTCGGACTCGGTTTTGAGCCGGCCGAGATCGGGCCAAAAAAGGAAGAGATCGTCAATTTCCCATTCGGACTCGGCGACGCCGCGGATATCTATAATCTACATCCGACGCGGCAAACCCGATCCTCTGGAGTTCGACTTGGATACGGCCCAGAGCCGCTCGAGATCGGATCTAGGGAGGTTGGAGTTGTAACAACCCCCATCAACTACTCCGACTACGACTCTCAGTCGGACTACGACTCTCAGTCGGATTCCGACTCCAAGTCGGACAACAGTTTGGCAAGCTTCTCCCCGCCACGAGAAATCTTCATGGCATCCAAAGGCTCTACTCCTACTCAGGAATCACGCCGACTACGCGAACACCAAGAGGAGGAGGCCCGCCGACTGCGAGAACAACAAGAGGAAGAAGCAAGACGCCTGCGCGCCCGCAATGACGATCTGCGCAGAGCCGGGCGGACTGCTCAGCAACAAGTCCTCCAAACCCGAGTCGGCGACCACGACGTCTTCGTCACGCCACAACAGAACATCGTGGCCGTCGCAACCCTACTGGACACGGTCCAACTTGGGCCTGATCACCAGGCCACCCCGACGATCGTAAGGATAAAAGCCCTGCTTACCACTGCTGCATGTCAGCAGCACCAACAGTCGGGTGATACCCTCATATCGACCAACCGGTCGATTTCCCCAACGGCAGTCTCATCCGCTTCAAAGCGACGCCGAGCAGCCGGATCTAGTCGACAGCACTCGGAGTCACACCAAACGTCACTCGGCCCAACCCCAACGACGACCGGCGGCTCCGAGGCCAACCACGGCGTGACCTTCAGCAAAACGTCAGCGCTTGGCGCCGCGAACGAGAGGAGGATGAGCAACGCCAACTGGAAGACGAAGCACGAGCGTTTCGGCCTCCACCACGAGCGGTTTCGCCGCCGTAATCGGGGTCGGAGTCCTCATGAAGATGAAGGAGTACCGGCCTTCACCCAGGAGCTACAACAGGTCGACTGGCCGTCGAGTTTCAAGCCTACAGGCATCGACAAATACGATGGCAAGACCAATCCCGAGTCCTGGCTCACGGTCTACACTCTGGCGATCCGAGCAGCCGGGGGAAATCACAAAGTCATGGCTAACTACCTTCCAGTCGCTCTAGCCGACTCAGCGAGGACATGGCTAACAGGACTTCCCAAGCAGTCAATCGGCTCCTGGGGAAAACTCCGGGAACGCTTCATCGCCAACTTCCAGGGAACATACGAGAGGCCATCTTCTGAGCACGACTTATATCAGTTGCGTCAAGGGAAGAACAAGTCTCTTCGTGACTTCATCAAGAGGTTTTCGGAGAAGACGAACTCAATCCCGAAGATCAAGGACGAGGTCGTCATCGCCGCCTTTCGAAAAGGAGTCAAAGACATCTCGTTCATCGACAAATTCACGCGGAAGCCTCCCAACTCTGTCAAGGCCCTATTCGACATGGCAAACAAGTACACCGACTCAGCCCACGCTGTTGCTGAGGCTCTCGAAGACAAAAAGGCATCCTGACAGAAGAAGTGGGAGGGCACCAACGACACGGTCCCGACTAAAGCCGGGAATCACAATCGCAAGTCGGACGGCTTCATTGTGGCAATCAGTCACAACCGTCTTCGACCTTCAACAACTGAAGATTATCAGAACAACAAGTGACATGCTCGGGGGCTCACAAGCTCAAACACAAGGATGGCATCCCCACTCCGAAATACCGAACAACTAAGTCGCTTCCTGATAAATATTTCTTCACTCGGCCTTGCCAATGCCGCTTACACCTAATAGGTGCACAAGCTGCACTCTTCTCTGTTTTTGCTCTTAAATGATTGCAAAAGTACTCAAGTAGCATAAATCCTAATCCGTGAAACTTTGCTCCATGAAAGACGAACTCAAGTCACCCAAAACGCGTGTCTGGGAAAGAGCCATGAGCCAACTCCCGACGCTAGGGGGCTATGACTAGTCGGACAGAGTGCTTAAACGTAAGGGATCAACTACTCGGGGAAATTAATATCAATAAGAGGAAGAACTCGTATTACATATATTGTAAAATACATTTTACTCGGTGATTATTTCATCGTCAGATGCTACTCATCCGATATCTTTATATTGCAGGCCTAGCTCCGGATATGCGTGACAGGAACTCAGGGCTGCGAGCCCATCTCCTACGCTCGGGGGCTGGACAAGTCTGCCAAAGTACACTCGGGATGCTCCATGAGGGCTACTTACCGAGTACTTGCGCCAGTCGGGACGTCATCTTCCCCGGCTACGCTCCATGCGAGCTAATAATCGACCTCCGGCGCCAGTCGAGGCTGTGTACTACTCGGCTAAGTAGGGTACGCCCCATGAGGGTCGCCAGCCGAATCCTACGCTAATGCTAGGTTCGGGTACCTTATTTGGTCACAGCTCTGTCAGGTTGGGTACACCCCATGAGGGTCGCTAGCCGAATCCTATGCTAATGCAAGGTTCGGGTGCCTAGCTTGGCTATAACTCTGTTGGATAAGGTACGCCCCATGAGGGTCGCCAGCCGAACCCTCTGCTAATGCAAGGTTCGGGTGCCTTGTTCGGCTTTACCCAAGTCAGAGAAGACTTACATCGTCAAAGTGCATCCGGAGTTCTCATGCATTGCGTCACACCTGAGGAGGGCAAGCAGATCCTGCGTTATACCCACTCAGGCTTATGTGGCAACCAGTTTGCATCCAGAACGTAAGTCGGAAAGGCTTGCGAATAAGGATTTCTCTGGCTGATTGCGGTTATCGACACTAAAAAATTCATCCTGACATGCGATGGATGATACTTCTATAGAGCTATGCTAGATAGGTCGGCTCAGGCCGGCTTATTTGGTAGCAGCCACCAAGATATGAGTTCCTACAGTAGCATGCTCCATGTGGGCCGCCCGCAGGCTGAGTTGAAATTATAGCGCTGGTGCTACCAACAGGAGCCGATGAGGTAAACAGATATGCTTCATGAGAGCCTTATTGCTAAACATATATGTTTGGGTATCTGTTTTATCCACCAGGTCTCGAGGATATATCCTTACAAGGATCACAAGCTGGTCTTCATTAAAATTGGGGATGCAGGTATCTTTCTCGGGTACACCTGACCACGCCATGGATTTATTTTCATAAAGTGGTACTCGGCCTACATGCGTGGCCACCAGTTGCCATGAGCAACATTATTCCCACTGACATGATGTGGAAGAGTCTAACTTTCGAGTAGTGCACTACTCAGGAGAGACTATAAACCTTCTTTTCCCGCTGACATGAGCGGATGAGTCTAACTTCTGGGTGGGACGCCACTCGGGAAAGACTATAACCCCCTTTCCAGCTGACATGACGCTAAAGAGTCCCATATACGAGTAGCATCCTACTCGGCAAGACTATAAACACACATTCCGACTGACATGAAGTCGAAGAGTCCTATGTACGAGTAGTTCCCTACTCGGCAAGACTATAAATCATATTCCGGTTGACATGATACCGAAGAGTCTCATATACCAGTAGTAATCTACTCGGGAAAGACTTCAAGGTTAAAGATCTTTGACTTCATGTTTAATTGTTTTCACAATTAAGCACAAAGTCGGGGGCTACACCTAATAGGTGCGCCTATTCGGCGCACACTATTCCAACATCTACATGGAGCCCTTCATAGCCTCGCTGCCAGCTGACATGAAGCAGGACTCGGGAAGAAGACACACTCGGACAAAGAGTACTCGGGAGCAACGCACCCGGGCGATCTTCACCGTGGAGGACGAGCACTCGGCATCAGCTATGACTCAACTATGAAGGTCTCGGGGGCTACTGTGGGTGCCATGGGCCCCGGGTACCTCATGACAAGCATATGGGCCACTCGGACAGAGGATGGGCCTAGCCTTGTAATTAGAGATATAGCTAGATTCGGCAGACTTCGCCTTGTATAGGAAGGAATATACAGTCCTAGTCGGGTGCGTTATATCTCTAAGGGAGATCTCCTAGTCGTAAATCCGATGGGGACTCCTACTTTGTACCCTGTCTCCAGTATATAAGGGAGGCAGGGCGCCCCATGAGGGCAGAGGAGCACTCATAAGCTCGAAGGTGCACACAAGTTCATCAGAACCACCACCGTATATCCTCAAAGGAATACATATAAACTGGACGTAGGGTATTACCTCACATTGAGGGCCTAAACCAGTATAAAATCTCCTTGTGTTCCTTTGCAATCCACCAAGTTTACATCCGCCGACTAGCCCCATATATTTATTGCCGGTGTAAAACATCGACATATTCCTATTTGGGGTCGAGTCCGGTCCTGACTAGAGCAGTCTTGGAGGGATCGGAAGGGTTCAGGGGAATCTTCTTCATGTTAGAGTCCGTTGAAATTCCCGACTTTGCTGCTTTTTTCGCCAGAACTTGGTTGTCCTCGACTTCTGTTGTGGCGGCTTGCCGAATGCTGTCGCGTCTGACTACCGCTTCTTGAGACTGAGCCAACTCGCAACTCTCTTTGTCGCAGGTGAAGGCTTGCTTTACGTCGCTGCGAAGGGAGAGAACTCCGGCTAGCCCCGGCATCTTGAGCACGATATAGGTATAGTGCAGTATCACCATGAATTTGGTGAGCGTCGGTCGTCCAAGTATCGTGTGGTACGCAGTCTCGAAGTCGGCGACCTCGAAGCAGATATTTTCTGTGCGGAAGTTGTCCCTCGTGCCGAAGGTGACCGGCAAAGTTATCTGCCCGAGGGGTGTTGAAGACAGGCCGGGAATTATCCCGTGGAAGGGCGCCGTACTTGGCCACAATTCTGAACGAGGGATTTTCATCTTATCCAGAGTCTTGGCGAAGAGGATATTGAGCACGCTGCCTCCGTCTATGAGAACCTTCTTCAACTTGATATTTTTGACGACCTGGTCCAAGACAAGTGGATAGCGTCCTAAGTGTGAAACCCGATCTAGGTGATCTGCGCAGTTGAATGTGATGGACATCTCTAACCAGCGCAAATACTGGGGGGCGTTTGCTGTAGAGACTGCATTGACGTCACGTGCTGTTAGCTTCTGCTTTCTCTTGGTCTCATACGCAGATGACCCTCGAAGATGTGGTTGAGCTCGGCCTGGGGATCTTGATAATCATTGGCCGGGCCCGAATCTGGCTTGTCCTTGTCTTTGTCGGCACCAGATGATGAAGCCTGCTCGGAAGCAAACTTCTTGAGCATGAAGCAGTCCTTGGCTGCGTGCTTGCCCTTGGGATGAAAGGGGCAAGGCCCATTCATCACCTTCTGGTACTCATTGTTCCTTGGGGGTCGCGACCGAGTCCGCTCCATGTTGGCTACCATGTTTTCTGACTTCAGCTTGCAGCTGCCGAATTTATCTGTGACGGCTCATTGTCGGCTCTAGCCTTCTGGTCCTTATGCCGGGGCTCTTTCTTCTCATCGAGGGCCTCGGCGACCACCTCAGCCGAGTCGGCGTATTTATTCGCCATATCGAAGAGAGCCCGGATAGAGGCTGGTGGCTTCCGAGTGAACTTCGCGATGAACGGGGCGTCCTTGACTCCCTTGCGAAAGGCGGCGATGACGACCTCATCCTTGATCATTAGGATCAAGTTGCGCTTCTCGGAGAACCTTTTGATGAACTCACGGAGAGACTTGTTCTTTCTCTGGTGCAGCTGATAGAGATCGTGCTTGGAAGACGGCCGCTCATAAGTCCCCTGGAAGTTGGCTATAAAGCATTCCCGGAGTTCCCCCCAGGAGCCGATTAATCGCCTCGGGAGCCCTGTTAGCCATGTCCTCGCTGAGTCGGCCAGGGCGACCGGAAAGTAGTTAGCCATGGCTTTGTGGTCACCTCCGGCAGCTCGGATCGCCAAAGTATATACAGTGAGCCAGGACTCGGGGTTAGTTTTGCCGTCGTATTTTTTGATCCCCGTAGGCTTGAAGCCCGACGGCCAGTCGACATCTTGTAGCTCTTGGGTGAAGGCTAGTACACCTTCATCTTTGTGAGGGCTCTGGCTCCGACCGCGGCGGTTAAACCGCTCGTGGTGGAGACCGAAACGCTCGTACTCGTCCTCCAGTCGGCGACGCTCATCGTCTTCGCGTTGGTGGCGCCGAGCGTTGATATCTTGGCGGAGATCATGTTGCAAACGGACTTGGAGGTCTTGGTTGAACCAGCGATCGTTCTGGGGATGCCGCCGATTGTTGTTGTTTGTGTTGCCAAGAGATGTTTGCCGTGACTCCGCATGCGGTTGACTTGAGCCAGCCACCCGGCGTCGTGCTGATGCAAACGAGACTGTCACTGGAGAACCCAACCGGTTGGTCGGTACAAGTGTGTCGCTCGACTGTTGGTGCTGCTAACATGCAGCAGCTGTAATCATCACCTTGATCTTCGCTATAGTCGGGGTGGCCTGATGATCAGGCCCGAGCTGGAGCGTGTCCAGCAAGGTTGCAGCGGCTACGACGTTCTGTTGTGGCGTGACGAAGACATCGTGGTCGCCGACTCTAGTCTAGAGGATTTGTTGCTGAGCGGTTCACCCAGCCCTGCATAGCTCATTGTTGTGAGCCTCACGTTCAGCCTCCTCCTGTTGCCGTAGTCGGCGGGCCTCCTCTTCTTGCTCTGTTGTACTCGGTGCACCTCCGGCGGAGGGGTTGAAGCCATGAAAATTTCTCGGGGCAGAAGGAAGCTCGCCAAACTGGTGTCCAAACTAGTGTTCGAACTGTTGTCCGACTTGGAGTCGAAATCTGAGTAGTTCATCGGGGTAAGGACTACTCCGACCTCCCTAGATCCAATCTAGAACGGCTCTGAGCCATGTCCAAACTGAACCATAGAGGATCAGGTCTGCCGCGTGGGATGCAGATTGTAGATGTCCGCGGCATCGCTGAGTCTGCTTGGGAGATTGACGATCTCTCCCCCTCCTAGCCCGACTTAGGCCAGCTCAAGGCTGAGTCCGAGTCAAACGCCGAAGGAGAGAGTTGTCCCGAGACCCGGCGAAGTAGAAGATTGCCGCAGCAAATCGACGAGGGTTGCTGCAGCGTTGTGTGGGCCAACTGGTGCGGAGTCGGCCGGTTCCTCAGCCGATCGGATCTGGTTTGACTCGGCCAAGGTGAGTTTGCCAAGCTGGTCGGTGACGAAGTCGAGGCTTCCAAATGTAATCGTGTCTCTGGGGGAGAATCCACTGCTGTCGACTCTAGATGTCGAATCCATCGAGCTTGAGGTTGATCTCGCCGAAGCCCCTACCTGGCGCATCAACTGTCGATGTTTTACACCGGCAATATGATTATAGGGCTACTTGTTGGATCAAAACTCGGTGGACTGCAAAGGAACATGGGGAGTTTATACTGGTTCAGGCCCTCGATGTGAGGTAATACCCTACGTCCAGTTGCGGTATATTCCTCTGAGGATGTGTGATTCTGATGAATCTCTGTATGCACTCAGGGGGCGCCCTGCCTCCCCTTATATACTAGGGGACAGGGGTACAAGATAGGAGTCCTAGCCAGACTACGGCCAAGGGATCTCCTCTTAGAGATATAACCCACCTAACTAGGAATGTATATTCCTTACTGTACAAGGCTAAATCCGAGTGGCCCATATGCTTGTGATAAGGTACCCAGGGCCCATGGCCTCCACAACTTTACATATCAGCCAATCCAGTCTTCCACTCCAAAACGAAGCACATTGAGGTGGACTACCATTTTGTAAGGGAGCAAGTTGCACCGAAATTAGTTGTTATAAGGTTTGTTCCTTCGAGTGATCAAGTGGCCGATGGGTTTATGAAAGCACCACCTATGCGCGATCTTGTAAACTTTAGAAACAATCTCAACTTACATAAGTTGTGATTGAGGGGGAATGTTAGATAATATAGCTAGATAAGATCAAGTTTGTTGAGAAGATAAGCTTTGTAATCCTAATAGAGAATATTACCATATGTAACAACTTGTAATTGGACCAAGGATCCTATCCATGTAAATGCCACGGCAGGGACAGTTTCTGCCTAATATAAATACATGAGATGGCCCTGTGAAGGATGACAATGCTTCCTAAAACATTATAAATATGTGTGGTTGCCAATCGCAAAACTATTGGTTGCATTCCTTATCCAAGGAGTCTTCGATGGAAAGGAAATCGTTATGCGCAAGGCCACAGACATAATCGTGGAGAAGAGTATAGACTGATTTTAGATGGAAATAGGAATAATATACTGAGCTACTGGGATTTCTGGGTAGGGGTGGGTACTATTTCCTAAAAACAAACCGAACATAACCGAGCAAAAGCGAACCGGAATCCTTTTTTTTCCTTTTCTTTGGATTTGACCATTTTGGTGCCCATCTTCCTTCTTGGTTTCTAGCGGTAAAAATAGAACCTACCACACAAATCGACCTACCTTATACTATGTTCCCTGTGTAGTTGTGTCTTGCCCAAGTCAAGACACAGTAGGCTTGTAAGGGCTATCCCACGGCACAACCCACACTAGGGAGGCGATCAGGCGCACATGCAGCCACAGCCGCTACCCCTATCCCGAAGTGGCACCCTATCTTTCTATGATCATGACACGAACATGAGGAGTGACTGAGCCAACAGGTGGCACAAGTGGACGTTGGGTGATACGTGCTTGAGGAGCATGTGGATAGCGAGCCCCCCAAGGCGGCCCTGGCCCCTAGAGCTCATTGGAGCAGCAGCACCAGATCGAGCTTGCCAAGTGTCGACACGGATGCTCTGCCGTAGGGATGAAAATGGAGTGGATAGTTTTCGTCCGCGTTGGCTCAAAACAAATACGGTTACAACTCGGAGCGGATAATTCTCGGATAATTCGAATACGGATACGAATACAGATAATTTTTCTTGGATACGAATACGAATATGGTATCAGAGTTTTTGCGGATACAAATATGGAGCCGGATATCCGGGTACTATTGCTATACGGATATCCGCAGAACACAGAATCTATCTCTTGCTTTTTCTCAGCCCAAGTCCTCTAGCCAACTTTCTTAGGTATTTAATGGTATTTTAGTGTACAATACTAGTGCATGCTATTAATATTATTTAAACTTAGAAATGGCTATCCAAATTAGACATGTATTCATGCCGCCTTTTTAACCAAGCATGTATTTACATTGGTTATATCATATGGGTTGAACTCAATCAACATCATTTAGTCCATGATCTAAATATTTATATCAAATTAGCTAATTATATGTGGATAATTTTTACCTCTATGAGCAATTTGAGTTGTTTTTATGTTCCAAAAAACATTTGTTTCTGTATTAGTGTACAATCCTATTCGATCTTTTTTCGTATTCGTTCATATCCGAGCTATTTGTATCTGTTTCCGTATCCGACTAGAAATATGAAAACGAATACGGTATAAGCATTATCCGTCCATAGCTAGCCAGCTGGATTTGTTGATCTGAGCCATTATAAGTAGGTCCCACTATAGAGAGGTAGCAAGGTGTTTTTCATCTTATTAAGAATTTCATCAAAGTTTATCATTAACATACATAGACAGATGGGTTGGACGAATAAGACTGACACATAATGTACTGTCCTCTGATCCTGTATGCTACTGCAGAAATTAGAACTTGTTGCTGTACTAGAAGACACCCATGTGGTCCTCAGCTTGGATGTAGATGCACTCCTTAGCCTCGCGCCATATCGCTTTGACGACGGGTGTCGGGTCGAACTGGTAATATTCGCCGAGGATGGGGCGGATCGCTTTGGTTGCCTCCACTGCGTGGTAGTGGGGAATAGTACGTGTTACGCCCAGAAATTCACTAGAATTTCCAAAGCTAATTTGTGCAATAAATCCTCGACCAGGAATCAGCTGAGGTACACAAATTGACAATTTCATCAACATAACCAAATACGAAATAACGATAAATACTTACAACAGAGGCACTTAGTCCTCACACAGAAGAAAACAGCAGCGGAACGACAACTAGCGTAGCTTCAGCTCCAAGCCACAGGCAGCTCAACTGGGGTATAAGCCAAACACCATCTTCTCCTCCACGCAAAACTTCACTCTAAAGATTGCAATAATGCAAGACTGAGTACCACCCACCGTACTCAACAAGCCACACTAGGGAATGCAATGTAATGCAACAGGATACCAAAGGAAAAGCATAATATGGCTTATTTGCGTAAAACAGCATTTAAAACATTTGCATTCGAAATCATTAAAAATAGTATAGTTTAATTATTAATCAGTATTGAATCAACCACTGAACAACGCTCCAACGCAGTTTAGGCCCAAACCATATCTCTCCAACCAGGAGCTAGCAATATTCCATCATTTCTCATCATTATTAAATTGTGTGGGACTAATCACAGAAACATTGCTAGGCCGCTCATTAACCACGAGCACGGCTATTCGAATAGTTTTACTCTGGCCAGAGATGTACCAATTTACCCACAAGACACAATCTCAACATCATGTCAGCCATGCATCACGATACTCGAAAGTACCCGAACAGAGATTGTGATAAGACCCTCCATGTAATCCGCACAACAAGGAAGCCACCCGCTGGACCACCAGTTTCCGGCCAGAACTGATCGGGTTCTGAGTCTGGGAAACGATCCAACGCCCAAGACATGGACTTATTGACGCAGCCATGGTGGTCTTATTGACACAGCCACAACACACCATGGTGGACCCCGGTTGAACGTACTACACATTGGATCCTACCATTACCCATGCTGGCTTGTGGTTAGCACGAGTATTGCTTCGCAACAAGTAGTCCGCGAACCGGTCCTTAACTGTCATGAGCACCGCTAGCAACAATCACAATCCTGGTGCTCACAACCCACCATTCAGTCAAGTTTTAGTTGACATAGTTAATTAATCAGCCACGACTCACGGTCGTGAAAATATAGCCATTAATCCATAATTAGTCATAAATGAGTTATTAATTACCCACATAAAATGACACTATAGTTTCTAGGCATGGCTAAGCAAAATCCTAAATAATCTAGCCAGATAAATAATTAAATATCTAGCTAGTCAATATTATTACCCGGGGTATCAAGGTACAGATATCAACATCAAAATGGCCATAATTATCAATGGAGATTGGATAATAAGTAAATACCCATAATAATGTCATTCACAAACATTTCATGCAATAACTTTAAAATAAAATAGGTTTCACAACTGGGATCAACATGCTCAAGGAGATTGTCGTGTGACTTGCCTTGCAATCGCAAAAGTCTTCAAATACTCTTCCGAACTCTTCCGCAGACTCCGAAGTCTTCCGAATTGACGATAGTACGCAACTACACGTAAAACGATAACAAACCCTAAGAAATTCCAAATAAACAATACATAAAAATACATAAACAAGTGAATTATGATTTTAGATAAATTTAGGAAGAAACGGGTCGATTCGGACTTCAAATGGAAAAGATATGGCTTTTGGAAGATTGAATTCAGAATGAATCCGAAAAGAATTGGAAAAGAATATTCTCAAGAATATTCTCTGAATTTCAGATTAAAAAACTATTTTGGTTGTGTACAGTACAAAGTGGGGCCCACTGGCGATGACCTAGATCACAGGGCCTGGGTCCATGGACCAGAGGAGTGATGTGTGATGAACCGGCTGGGTTGGCAGGGTGAGATGACGATGATGTGGGCGCCGATGTCACGATTAAAGCAGAGATGGCACTGGTTGACAGTTAAAAGAAAATCCGACGGCACAACAACTTAGGTGGCAGGGTTAGCGACTCCGGGGTGGCGCGACATGGTGAAGACGATGACGACGATAGTGCCACAGCGCGGCACGGGATGAGGAAGGAGGAGGCGGCTCCGGTGAGGAGATGCCGATGGAGGAGTCCTCGACCGGAGCTTACCGGCGGTAGTGAAGAACATAGACGACGACGACGACGTTCGGCTGTGGGTGGGGACTGGCGGTCCCCGGCGATGCGGCAACACGCATCACCGATTATAGCGATGGACGACGGCAGGCGACGACGCCGGGTGGTGGAGGTCGACGGTGCACGACAGATGGGGTGCGACAGCGACGGTGAAACTGATGGCGCCACGGCGCGGCAAACCAGCGATGACGATTCGTTGGCGAGCCGATACCGACGAGGGACGGGCGACACGGCAGGCTATGGAAAGAAACAGGGCGCTGGGGAACATAGAAAAGATGGGAGTGGCCTAGAGCTCACCAGCGGGCACAGGCGAATGCGACGACGACGGCCCGGCGACGATGGCGCTGGACAGCGGCGGCGGGTTTGCAGGCGACGGCGCTGGAAGCCGGGCGGTGGGACGGTGCACAGGGGAGGAGCAGGCTGAGGCAGCAGATGGGGGAAGACAGAGGGCGGCATGGTAGGGTGCTCACCGGCGACGGCTTGCAGGGGCAGAGGCGGCGACGTTGGTGGCATCCTCCGGTGGGGATAGATGACGAAGACGGCAACACCGAAAGGATGAAGCGGCATCCAGCGGTAACAGAGCGGCGACCGGCCGGTGACAATGGTTCGACGACGACGAAGCCGAGTTGCCGAGCAGAGGGAGGAGGTGTGGTTTGGAGGCTCACCGGCAGCGTCTTCCGGAGGCTGCGATGGCTTCCACAGGCGGCGGCGCTAGGAGCGGAAAGGGCAGCGGCTCCGGCGGAAGCAGCAGAGGCAGGGCGCTGGCGCGGCGGCAGGTGTAGACGGCGGCGGTGGCTTCCGAACCAGCGGCGCACGGGAGAGAGCGGCGCTGGGCGGCGGTAGATGGAGACAGCAGGGCGGCGCGACGGGGTGACGGCGGCGGCCTAGCGGCGTGGAGAGCAGAGCAGCCGGCTAGGGCACAGGGGAAGGCGGCTGGCTTTATGTATGGGGCGACTTGGTGGCGGATTCGGCGGCAGCCGTTGCGGGGAGGAGGCGCAAGCGCTGGCCTGGACCGGCGGCTGGCTTGGGCCGAGGTCGGGCGCAGGCCGAGGGGAGGCGCGGCGCCGGGGCGCAGGCCGGGCCGAGGAGAGGGCGCGGGCACGGGCGAGCGAGAGGGCATGGGCACGGGCACGGCAAGGGAGAGGGCACGGGCACGGGCAGGGAGTCCCGGGACGCGGCGGCCTGGGCCGGGAGCGGCGGCGGTAGGCTGAGCACAGGCCGGGCCTGGAGGAGCTCGGCCGAGGAGGGGTCGGCCCGGGCGGCTCGGGGTTGGAGCAGGCCGGCTCGGGCTGGACGTAGAGAGAGACAGAGGAAGGAGACGAGAAGAAAGAGGAGGCCAGGAGAAGAAGGTAAACAGGGAAAAGGGATGAAGGATAAAGGGAAAATAAAAGAGGAAAGGGAAAAAGGAGAGGGATTTTGTGAACTATTTTTGGAACTCGGGATTAACGAGGCATTTTCGGAATCGAAATATTCATTTGGAATAGAGGAGACCAAGCGGTGTTAGGATGAAACGACTATTCTGAATATTGAGGATATATACATTCATACATATATATATACGTATATATACATAGGTATAAATATATATATTGGGAATCGAACAGCATTTGGAAGTAAATAGAAAAAGAATATATGTAGTGGGGATCCGGGAGACGGAATATATTGTGGGATTCAGAGAACACTTGGAGGAGATTAGGAAACGGAATATACTCTGAGAGGTTCGGGAAACAAAGGGTATTTTATCAGGGAGTATTTGGGGAAATCGGATCTCGGAATAATTCGGGAATCCGATAAAATTGGAAATTATTTTGCAGAGATCAATAGTTCGGAATATTCGAGCATAATTGAACTTCCCAAAATATGTGAATATTTTGGAGATGCGGGAAATTATAATATATTCCCGGGAACTGGAAAATGGAATATTCCGAATAAAATATTTTGGGATTAGGGAATTGATGAGGGTGTTTTATTGGGACCGGAATTTGGAGAAATCTCAGACGATTGGGGATTTGGATTCATTTTGACAACAAAGGAGTTTAAGGGAATATCTGGGATTTATCTCAAAGGGACGTATAGATATTTCGAATACAAAGGATCTCGAATTGGGAGTCCAAAGAGTTCTAGGATTTCAAAGATGAATAAATCTGGTAACTCCAAATTTAGGTTTTTGAGGTGACTTTAGGGTTCTGGGAACGACACAAAACCCTAGAGAAAAAGGGAGTCAGAGTTCACGATGAACGGGGAGACTTCAAAGGACTGAATCAGAAACGACCCAAACAGGGGAAAAGAAAAAGGAATTTATTTATATTTATTTAATTACTTTAGTGATCTTTATAGCATTAAAATTAATTCTGTAGCTCCAAAAAAATCCAAGAAAATTTCAGAGAGTTTATTAAATCATGGGGAATTTACCAGAAGTAAATACCACCACGAAACACGAAGGATTTATTATTGTAAATACTTAAACGCTTAAAATACTCCGACAAAACCCCTGGAATATAAAAGCATCCAAGTATTTATTTAAGGATTTAAACTTGGGATTTTTAATATTAGAAATTTCAAAATTTTATTCAAACTCTTTTCTCAAACAAAGATTTTCTAGTGTATTCTTGTATTTCCATTTACCCGCGATAATTTTTAATTAAGACGATTTTTAGGGCGTTACAAATCCACCCCCCTTACAGAAACCTCGTCCCGAGATTTGGGGCGGCTAGAAAGAAAAGGGTTTGGTTGGTCTTCAATTCTTTCCTTCAAGCACTTTCTTCAGGTGACCACTTCTCGATTCCATCATTGTTGTCTTGGCGTAGATCATCCTTCTTACCTATACTTGTGTTCGTGACTTTATTGGACTCTCAGGTTTGCAATTATATCTGGTCCCTTTTTAGTGACAGATCCAGTTTGTGACAACTTCAACTTTCCTTTTGTCCTGGTGTTGCTTAAATACTTGCTTGTCGATACAACATACTGATCTGCGGAACTAGGACATGGATTTGCGGACGGTGCTGAGGTGTTCTTGGCAACTGGTCCTTCCTGATGAAACACTTCTCTTCATCTAGTGATTTTACTTCGTCTAGTCTCCTTTATCAATCACCTTTCTTCCTATCTTCCTGCTAATTTTCCTTAGGATCCTCATAATTAGATTCTCATGATAGTGATGGAAATATTCATCTTTAACTTCCAGGGTTGTCGTAGAGATCCTGTCTGATAGCTATACCAACTGCTTTGGTATCTGGTTCCTTCCGTCTTTGACTTCTATCCTTGATGCTTCTGTCTTAGGTGCTACCTTCCAATGTAGATAGGCTTAGATCGTGGCAACAGCTGCTAGTACTCCTGAAGATAATAACTTGGCCAGGCTTACTTCTCTCAACATAAACTGGCTTTCACTAACTCCATTGTCATAAACTGACTTTCACTAACTCCATTGTCATAAACTGGCTTTCACTAACTCCATCGTGTCAGTTAGGCATGTCTTCTCTTCTTCCAACTTCTGATGCTACCGATTTCTTTCTTTTACTATAATGACTGTTGCGACCATGACGTCGTTGATGCTTCTCTGCGATGACTGGCACTTTGGCTTCGGATTGAAATCTTGAAAAATTTATCCCTCCAAACATTATTTTTCTGGTCTCGTTTGTAACTGGTAAGGTTATTCTTCTGAGAAAATTAGAACAGGCGAGGATGATCCTTCAATCCTGGCTTGACTTGTCTCTTTCTATTCTTCATCCTGTTCTATTCGTCTTCCTACAGACTGCTTTGTCTTCTGAGGTCCGGTCGTAATCTTCAAAGATGAGCCGATCTGGCTATTCCATTACTTGTGTCTTCCCAAGGCTCTTTAGCTTCCTTTTGCAGGCATATGACCAAGCAGTAGCTTCCACCATCCAACAACAGTCTGCTGACTCTTGGTGAACTAGGGTTTGCGGCAAAACTGAGTTTGCATCTTGAGATAGAACAGAGGTCATGATGGTGGTTGTTACTGAGCAAAGCTGAATCCAATATGATCTCTTCCTTCTTATCACATGTATAAAACTGTCCATCTGTGGTGGAGGAATCAACGGGGAGAGAAGGTATAGAGCAAAGAGAGAGAAAGAGGGGCATCTTCTTTACTAATATTTCAATTATTACTGAACTGTAATGAATATAGAGTTATTGGTTATTACACTGCCAAACTAGTATAGCCATATCACCAGCTGACATACGCCATACACTACCCAAGCACACAAGCACAAAAGAAGCAAGCACCAGCACACTAACAAGCAAGCTAACACACGTGACTAAACTAGCGTCACTACTCTTCAAAGGTCACAAGGGAGGTCTGGGTTTAGGATTGGTTCCTTGTGCAAAATCTTCGTTCCTCGTAGACGGCATGACGACTTGGACACGAGGATCTTCCTTGACGCTTGCTTGATGCTTGAGATGACTTCAACAGATTGACAGCCTTAACCACTTCTAGCATCTTCCTTGCTGTAGCCACCAGGTTTAACAACTAGAACAGTTGAAGGAGGAAGGGAGATGGATAAAGCTTTGCAGAGAATTCCGTAGAGAAGAGGAGAATTTTTCGCAAATAGGTTTTCGGAGAAGATGTCCTTAAGGTCTGACCGTTTGGCTTATCCTACAGTCAGCATTGGCTCTGATACCAACTTGTCACGCCCAGAAATTCACCAGAATTTCCAAAGCTAATTTGTGCAATAAATCCTCGTCCAGGAATCAGCCGAGGTACACAAATTGACAATTTGATAAACATAACCAAATACGAAATAACGATAAATACTTACAACAGAGGCACTTAGTCCTCACACCGGAGAAAACAGCAGCGGAACGACAACTAGCGTAGCTTCAGCACCAAGCCACAGGCAGCTCAACTGGGGTATAAGCCAAACACCATCTTCTCCTCCACGCAAAGCTTCACTCTAAAGATTGCAATAATGCAAGACTGAGTACCACCCACCGTACTCAACAAGCCACACTAGGGAATGCAATGTAATGCAACAGGATACCAAAGGAAAGGCATAATATGGCTTATTTGCATAAAACCGCATTTAAAACATTTGCATTCGAAATCATTAAAAATAGTATAGTTTAATTATTAATCAGTATTGAATCAACCACTGAACAGCGCTCCAACGCAGTTCAGGCCCAAACCATATCTCTCCAACCAGGAGCTATCAATATTCCATCATTTCTCATCATTATTAAATTGTGTGGGACTAATCACAGAAACATTGCTAGGCCGCTCATTAACCGCGAGCACGGCTATTCGAATAGTTTTACTCTGGCCAGAGATGTACCAATTTACCCACAAGACACAATCTCAACATCATGTCAGCCATGCGTCGCGATACTCGAAAGTACCCGAATAGAGATTGTGATAAGACCCTCCATGTAATCCGCACAACAAGGAAGCCACCCGCTGGACCACCAGTTTCCGGCCAGAACTGATCGGGTTCTGAGTCTGGGAAACGATCCAACGCCCAAGACATGGACTTATTGACGCAGCCATGGTGGTCTTATTGACACAGCCACAACACACCATGGTGGACCCCGGTTGAACGTACTACACATTGGATCCTACCATTACCCATGCTGGCTTGTGGTTAGCACGAGTATTGCTTCGCAACAAGTAGTCCGCGAACCGGTCCTTAACTGTCATGAGCACCGCTAGCAACAACACAATCCTGGTGCTCACAACCCACCATCAATCAAGTTTTAGTTGACATAGTTACTTAATCAAACACGACTCACGGTCGTGAAAATATAACCATTAATCCATAATTAGTCATAAATGAGTCATTAATTACCCACATAAAATGACACTATAGTTCTAGGCATGGCTAAGCAAAATCCTAAATAATCTAGCCAGATAAATAATTAAATATCTAGCTTAGTCAATATTATTACCCGGGGTATCAAGGTATAGATATCAACATCAAAATGGCCATAATTATCAATGGAGATTGGATAATAAGTAAATACCCACAATAATGTCATTCGAAAACATTTCATGCAATAACTTTAAAATAAAATAGGTTTCACAACTGGGATCAACATGCTCAAGGAGATTGTTGTGTGACTTGCCTTGCAATCGCAAAAGTCTTCAAATACTCTTCCGAACTCTTCCGCAGACTCCGAAGTCTTCCGAAACGACGATATACGTGACTACACGCAAAACGATAACAAACCCTAAGAAACTCCAAATAAACAGTACATAAAAATACGTAAATAAGTAAATTATGATTTTAAATGAATTTAGGAAGAAACGGGTCGATTCGGACTTCAAATGGAAAAGATATGGCTTTTGGAAGATTGAATTCAGAATGAATCCGAAAAGAATTGGAAAAGAATATTCTCAAGAATATTCTCTGAATTTCGGATTAAAAAGACTATTTTGGCTGTGTACAGTACAAAGTGGGGCCCACTGGCGATGACCTAGATCACAGGGCCTGGGTCCATGGACCAGAGGAGTGATGTGTGATGAACCGGCTGGGTTGGCAGGGTGAGATGACGATGATGTGGGCGCCGATGTGACGATTAAAGCAGAGATGGCACTGGTTGACAGTTAAAAGAAAATCCGACGGCACAACAACTTAGGTGGCAGGGTTAGCGACTCCGGGGTGGCGCGACATGGTGAAGACGATGACGACGATAGTGCCACGGCGCGGCACGGGATGAGGAAGGAGGAGGCGGCTCCGGTGAGGAGATGCCGATGGAGGAGTCCTCGACCAGAGTTTACCGGCGGTAGTGAAGAACATAGACGATGACGACGTTCAGCTGTGGGTGGGGACTGGCGGTCCCCGGCGATGCGGCAACACGCATCACCGATGATAGCGATGGACGACAGCAGGCGAAGACGCCGGGTGGTGGAGGTCGATGGTGCACGACAGATGGGGTGCGACAGCGACGGTGAAACTGATGGCGCCACGGCGCGGCAAACCAGCGATGACGATTCGTTGGCGAGCCGATACCGACGAGGGACGGGCGACACGGCAGGCTATGGAAAGAAACAGGGCGCTGGGGAACATAGAAAAGATGGGAGTGGCCTAGAGCTCACCAGCGGGCGCAGGCGAATGCGATGACGACGGCCCGGCGACGATGGCGCTGGACAGCGGCGGCGGGTTTGTAGGCGACGGCGCTGGAAGCTAGGCGGCGGCACGGTGCACAGGGGAGGAGCAGGCTGAGGCAGCAGATGGGGGAAGACAGAGGGCGGCATGGTAGGGTGCTCACCGGCGACGGCTTGCAGGGGCAGAGGCGGCGACGTTGGTGGCGTCCTCCGGTGGGGATAGATGACGAAGACGGCAACGCCGAAAGGTTGAAGCGGCATCCGGCGGTAACAGAGCGGCGACCGGCCGGTGACGATGGTTCGACGACGACGAAGCCGAGTTGCCGAGCAGAGGGAGGAGGTGTGGTTTGGAGGCTCACCGGCAGCGTCTTCCAGAGGCGGCGACGGCTTCCACAGGCGGCGGCGCTAGGAGCGGAAAGGGCAGCGGCTCCGGCGGAAGCAGCAGAGGCAGGGAGGTGTAGACGGCGGCGGTGGCTTCCGAACCAGCGGCGCACGGGAGAGAGCGGCGCTGGGCAGCGGTAGATGGAGACAGCAGGGCGGCGCGACGGGGTGGCGGCGGCGGCCTGGCGGCGTGGAGAGGAGCAGAGCCGGCTAGGGCACAGGGGAAGGCGGCTGGCTTTATGTATGGGGCGACTTGGCGGCGGATTCGGCGGCGGCCATTGCGGGGAGGAGGCGCAGGCGCTGGCCTGGGCCAGGCGGCTGGCTTGGGCCGAGGTCGGGCGCAGGCCGAGGGGAGGCGCGGCGCCGGGGCGCAGGCCGGGCCGAGGAGAGGGCGCGGGCGCGGGCGAGCGAGAGGGCAACGGGCAGGGCACGGCAAGGGAGAGGGCACGGGCAGGGGCACGGCAAGGGAGAGGGCACGGGCACGGGCAGGGAGTCCCGGGGCGCGGCGGCCTGGGCCAGGAGCGGCAGCGGTAGGTCGAGCACAGGCCGGGCCTGGAGGATCTCGGCCGAGGAGGGGCTCGGCCCGGGCGGCTCGGGGTTGGACACAGAGAGAGACAGAGGAAGGAGACGAGAAGGAAGAGGAGGCCAGGAGAAGAAGGTAAACAGGGAAAAGGGATAAAGGATAAAGGGAAAATAAAAGAGGAAAGGGAAAAAGGAGAGTGATTTTGTGAACTATTTTTAGAACTTAGGATTAACGAGACATTTTCGGAATCGAAATATTCATTTGGAAAAGAGGAGACCAAGCAGTGTTAGGATGAAACGACTATTCTGAATATTGAGGATATATACATTCATACATATATATATATACGTATATATACATAGGTATAAATATATATATTGGGAATCGAACAGTATTTGGAAGTAAGTAGAAAAAGAATATATGTAGTGGGGATCCGGGAGACGGAATATTTTGTGGGATTCCGAGAACACTTGGAGGAGATTAGGAAATGGAATATACTCTGAGAGGTTCGGGAAACAAAAAGGTATTTTATCAGGGAGTATTTGGGGAAACCGGATCTCGGAATAATTCGGGAATCCGATAAAATTGGGAATTATTTTGCAGAGATCAATAGTTCGGATTATTCGAGCATAATTAAACTTCCCAAGATATGTGGATATTTTGGAGATGCGGGAAATTATAATATTTTCCTGGGAACAGGAAAATGGAATATTCCAAATAAAATATTTTGGGATTAGGGAATTGACAAGGGTGTTTTATTGGGATTGGAATTTGGAGAAATCTCAGACGATTGGAGATTTGGATTCATTTTGACAAAAAAGGAGTTTAAGGGAATATCTGGGATTTATCTGAAAGGGACGTATAGATATTTCGAATACAAATGATCTCGAATTGGGAGTCCAAAGAGTTCTAGGATTTCAAAGATGAATAAATCTGGTAACTCCAAATTTAGGTTTTTGAGGTGACTTTAGGGTTCTGGGAACGACACAAAACCCTAGAGGAAAAGGAGTCAGAGTTCACAATGAACGGAGAGACTTCAAAGGACTGAATCGGAAACGACCCGAACAGGGGGAAAAGAAAAGGAATTTATTTATATTTATTTACTTACTTTAGTGATCTTTATAGCATTAAAATTAATTCTGTAGCTCCGAAAAATCCAAGAAAATTTCAGAGAGTTTATTAAATCACAGGGAATTTACCAGAAGTAAACGCCACCACGAAACACGAAGAATTTATTATCATAAATACTCAAACGCTTAAAATACTCCGACAAAACCCCTGGAATATAAAAGCATCCATGTATTTGTTTAAAGATTTAAACTCGGGATTTTTAATATTGGAAATTTCAAAATTTTATTCAAACTCTTTTCTCAAACAAAGATTTCTAGTATATTCTTGTATTTCCATTTACCCACGATAATTTTTAATTAAGACGATTTTCAGGGCGTTACAAAACTGCAGGACCTGAACCATTCCTTGTTTATCTTTGCATATTATGGAATACCATTGCAAACACTATAAGTCTTGCGGAGTACGTATTGTACTCACACACGCTTGTGTGACTTCTCTTTTTTTTTAGAGATGGTTGAGGAGGACCCGACAATCGGGTACTTCTATGCAGCGGGTTTTGGAGACGACGACGACGGTGCTTACTAGGGCTTACCGGTTGGTTGCCTGTGGGCGGGCAGAGGCATACTTACTGGTTTTTGGTGCCTCTATTATCTTGTTTCCGCTGTTGAACTCTTTGTTAATTTGCTGTTCTATTTGGCCGGTCGGCCTCTATGTAACCGCTAAAGTCTAGACTCTTGTACGACTTATGTTTGGTCCGCTGTGAGCTGAACCTGTGATGTATGGATTATGATGCCAATGTTGAATGTGTGTGCTAGCAATTGATCGTGGGACTAGCACGGTACACACATAGGGTTCGGGGTCAAACCCGGGTCCGACAGTGCTTGGTATCAGAGCCATACCGACCATGGTTAAGTCATAGTAAGCCATGTCGTTAGGTAGGTTTTGGTTTGAAAAACACCTGTTCAAAATTCTCATCTATCTTCTAAAAACTCTAAGTAGTCATATTACCTATTTAGCATATCATTTTACTCCACTTACCTCTCTTTGGACAAAAGATTTTGACTTAAACTTATGCTTCAATGTTCAAAACTGCAGCAGCCCTTGCCCTTGAAAATGGTTTCAAGTACTTTTGAATTTTAGCTCTAAATGATTTTTAAAAAGTGGTTAAATCTTAGTGAAAAGCTGCTGCAAAATGTTTGCAAAAAGATGTTACAGCAAAATCTAGACTTCTATCTCCTTACCTACTGTCATTTGGTTTGAAGATGATCCTTGTGATGAACGCTAGACGTTATTAACATTATAGGTTAAGGACTTAAGGGGGGTAGCAGTAATGGGATGGGAAGCGTTGCATCTTCTTTTTATTCTTGTTGTTATCTCTTGCCGGTTGTGCGATATACTTGTTATGTTCGCATCACCCATGCTTGTTGGAATCTGAAAACTAATTGCTAAAACTTGTGAAAACTAAGGACTATAACATATATCACTCATCTCATATAGTTTTACTACTAACCTGCCCAACTTTCATTTCTGAAATCATGATTTTTTTTCGTTGTTGCTAACTTGCTGCAGATGGGCGAGTGGGTTGTTTGCCATTGGACCAGTGACGCCGGCCCCACCGGTTTGCCACGTGATTTGTGGAACATGCTGTAGCGTGCACATTATCACCACCCTCCTGAGTATACAGTTGCTCACACCAACATTGGCCCTGCTTCAGTTGAGTACCATGCATGAGTCCTTATACTCGCCAGGGCTTATGTTGGGAGCCGGCCTTTGGAGTTCACCGGCTATGGCTCCTCCCTCCACAGAGCCATCAATGATGCTGCCTATATCGCTATGGCACACATGCTGCATCTCCATGTGGAGTTGGCTACACAATACCCGTACCATCCAGCACGCCCTTTGGGGGAGGAAGTTCACCTCTACCTCTCAGCTGAGCGTGAGCCAAACCATGTCCTTCGCAACTTGGCGGAGTACGTGCGCTCCTCAGATCGTTACCACCGTGTCATTGGCTTGGAGCTGCGGCAAGCTCGTGGGCGCATCGCTCACTTGGAGCGCCTCATTGAGCCTTATGTCCGCATGGGCCAAATTCCCCGCATCGAGCTGTATGGTGTGGAGAATGTTGCTGCACCTGCCCCTGCTGCGGCACCTAGGCCTGCTGCTACCCATGCTTCCGCACCTGTGCCAACACCTGTTGCCCCGGAGCCGATGGTAGTTTTAGCGCTGCCTGCTAACCCGGTGCCCCGCTCAGCTGCTCCAACTCGCGCTACACGCATGACAGCTGCAGAGTATCGTGGCCTCTTCAAGCCGGTTCAGTCTGAAAGCTCACGATCAGCTCTGCGACGTCGAGTCATCGCCCCTGCTCCCACAAGGAGGTCTACTGCAGATGAGGAGGATTATGAGCCAATTGTACCCGCTTCGCCAGAAGATGGTGACATGCAAGAGCTTAACCAGGAGTAGGTCTTCCACAGTTGGTAGAGCTCACTAGTAAGAGGTGTTTTGTAGTGAGCGAGTAGTGCTTTTGTTTCCGGCTGTAGGCGTGGGTGGCCGTGATGGTTGATGATGTGATGTAATGACTGATGTTGTGCTTTTAGATGCTTGATTCACTCAGCCCTTGGGCTTTGTATGTTTGTGCATCGACTAAGGCTTGTCCCATGTTTATGTACTGTATGACTTAAGTGTTTCAATGCGGCTTAATGGATCTTATTGGTACTTCAGTTGACATTTTATTTGGAATCTTTTTCTCTGTTCCTGGGCTGTTTAGATTTCATCCTATCAACAAAACTAGTTTGCACCGACGTGACCATGGTTATCAATGGTAATAAGTTTTTGGCAAATCTGATTGTGCTTGGGACACAAGGTTTAGATGTGATACTTGGGATGGATTGGCTCGCCAAGCACAAGGGTTTGATCAACTGTGAGAGTAGGTCCATCACACTCACAAACACAGCCGGGGATCGGGTAGAGTTTGTCTCTAATAGAACTGTACCCTCTCATTCTCTTCTCAGCAGCCTTGTTAGTAGGGAAATAAGCCAGGTTCTGGTAGTTTGTGAGTACCCTGACATCTTTCCAGATGAGTTACCCAGTATGCCACCAGACAGAGACATGGAGTTCGTGATAGAGCTGCTGCCCGGAACAGCCCCGATATCCAAACGGCCCTACCGGATGCCACCTAATGAGCTGGTTGAACTGAAGGAACAACTTAGAGAGCAGCTGAACAAGGGATTCATTCGGCCAAGCACATCACCATGGGGATCTCCCGTGCTGTTCGTGGAGAAGAAGGATCACACTCTCAGGATGTGCGTCGACTACCGATCGTTGAATGAGGTTACCATCAAAAACAAATACCCGCTGCCCCGTATTGATGATCTTTTTGATCAAATGAGTGGGGCACGTGTATTCTCAAAGATTGACTTGAGACTAGGCTACTTTCAGCTGAAAATCAGACCCGATGATATCCCGAAGACAGCCTTCACCACCCGTTACGGTTTGTATGAGTACACCGTAATGTCCTTTGGACTAACCAATGCCCCGGCAAGCTTCATGAACATGATGAATAAGATTTTTATGGAGTACTTGGATCAGTTTGTAGTAGTCTTTATTGATGACATTCTCATCTATTCGAAGAGTGAAGAAGAGCATGAAAGGCACCTACGGCTAGTTTTGGATAAACTCCAAGAGCACCAATTATATGCAAAATTTAGCAAGTGTGAGTTCTGGTTGGAGGAGGTTGGATTCCTTGGTCATGTGCTGTCCGAGGGTGGAGTAGCCATTGACCCAAGCAAGGTCCAAGAGGTGTTGAATTGGAATCAACCCCAGAATGTTTCGGACATAAGACGCTTTCTTGGATTGGCTGGTTACTACCGCCGGTTCATTGAAAGCTTTTCAAAGATTGCTAGACCAATGACTCATCTGTTGAAGAAGGAAAAGAGGTTTGAATGGACTAAGGAATGTGAAGAAAGCTTCCAAGAATTAAAGAAAAGACTAACCACAGCACCCGTGTTGGTTTTACCGGATGTTGGCAAGAACTTCGATGTGTATTGTGACGCATCTCGGTTAGGTCTTGGCTGCGTGTTGATGCAAGAAGGGAAGGTAGTAGCCTATGCATCGCGGCAATTGAGGCCACATGAATAGAATTACCCTACGCATGACTTAGAGCTAGCGGCTGTTGTGCATGCCTTGAAGATTTGGCGGCATTACTTGATCGGTAATCGCTGCGAGATATACTCAGATCACAAGAGCCTAAAGTATATATTCACACAAGCGGATCTGAACTTGAGGCAAAGGAGATGGCTCGAGTTAATCAAGGACTATGACCTAGGCATAAATTATCACCCAGGGAAGGCCAACGTAGTTGCAGACGCGCTGAGTCGGAAAGCTCATTGCAATAGTCTCACACTAAGCAATGGACAACCTGAGTTGTATAAGGATTTTCAACGCCTCAACCTGGAATTGGTGGAGTATGGTTGTGTTGCAGCCGTTGAAGCAAAGTCGACGTTAGAAGACCAAATTCTTGCAGCCCAAGTTGAAGACAAGGAAGTCCAGGAAATTAAGCGCAACATAGAGAAAGCAGAAACCTCAGATTACAACATGGATGAAAATGGAGTCGTTAGGCGTGGACAGCGAATATACATCCCCAAAGATGAAAAGGTCAAGAACCTGATTCTGAAAGAAGCCCATGAAACATTGTACTCAATCCATCCCGGTAGTACCAAGATGTATCAAGATTTAAGGAAGGATTTTTGGTGGGCAAGCATGAAGCGTGATGTAGCTGAATATGTGGCGCTCTGTGATGTGTGTCAGCGAGTGAAGGCTGAGCACCAAAGGCCAGCTGGCCTACTACAGCCATTACAGATCCCGGAATGGAAATGGGACGAAGTTGGAATGGATTTCATCACTGGTTTGCCAAGGTCACAGCGAGGCAATGACTCAATATGGGTTGTAGTGGATCGGTTGACAAAGGTAGCACACTTTATACCAGTGAAAACCACTGACAAAGGAACCAAGCTAGCCGAATTGTATTTCTCTCGGGTTGTTTGCTTGCATGGTGTGCCAAAACGGATAGTTTCGGACAGAGGCGCCCAGTTCATCTCACATTTTTGGAAACGGTTGCAGCAAGCAATGGGAACCAACCTAGCTTTTAGCACCGCTTATCACCCACAAACTGGAGGACAAACTAAGAGGGTGAACCAAATTCTAGAGGACATGTTAAGAGCATGTGTGCTGTCCCATGGACCAAGCTGGGAAAATTGCTTGCCGTATGCCGAGTTTTCTTACAACAACAGCTACCAAGCAAGCCTACAAATGTCACCATTCGAGGCTCTCTATGGGAGGAAGTGTAGAACACCTCTAAGCTGGTCACAAGTTGGTGAGAGACACGTTTTTGGCCCCACTTCGATCAATGAAGCGGAAGAGCAAATTCGGTTGATTAGAGAAAGATTGAAGGAAGCCCAAACAAGACAAAAGAGCTATGCTAACCAAAGGAGGCGTGAGCTGAAGTTCAGACCTAATGACTTCGTATATCTCAAAGTGACACCGCTCCGAGGTACCCACAGGTTTCAAGTCAAGGGAAAATTAGCACCACGGTACGTTGGACCGTATAGGGTGCTTGCAAGAGTAGGAGAAGTGGCCTATAGATTGGACCTGCCACCCGAGCTGTCTGAAGTGCACAATGTCTTCCATGTATCACAGTTAAGGAAGTGCCTCAGAGTGCCCATTGAGGTTGCGCCAGTAGGAAGCATCGAACTACAACAAGACCTCACGTACAAAGAGCACCCAATCCGCATAATAGAAGAAGCTGAGCGACGGACAAGGAACAGGACAATCAAGATGTGCAAAGTACAGTGGAGCAACCACACAGTGGATGAGGCAACCTGGGAGCGTGAAGACCGTCTTCGAAGCGAGTTTCCCTACCTCTTTGCATAGCCGGCTGAATCTCGGGGACGAGATTCATTTTAAGGGGGGTAGGTTTTGTAACAGCCCACTTTTGATCTTTGGTGCATAAAACCGTTTCTCCATCTGCATGCCCTTCATGTCATCTTTCATGCATAAAAAATCTCAGCCAACGGGTTAAGGATCGTGCGATCTATGTAAACCAGCGCCTTAGGGACCAAAACAGAGCAGGCGCAGATAGGGACAATGGAACAGACCGTCCGGACTGGGAGTGGATGGTCCGGCCAGGCAAAGAGCTGTGTCGGCGAGCTTCCCCGCGGTGGCGACGGCGATGGCGGCGTCGGCTGCAGTCGGGGCCGAAAGAGAAAAGCCAGAGGAGTTCAAGGCGAAGCTGTAGGTAGTCTTCTCATGGCCGGTGGTGGCCGGAATCCCGCGCTCTCTCCCGAGTTCGCGCCCGTGCCCGCCGCACTCTCTCCCGCACCCGCGCTCTCTCGCGCCCGGGCCCTCTCTCGCGCCCGCGCCCGCGCTCTCTCGCTCCCGCGCCCTCTCGCTCGCCCGCGCCCGCACTCTCTCGCGCCCGCGCCCTCTCGCTCTCGCTCCCGCGCCCTCTCTCCCGAGCCCGCGCCCGCGCTCTCTCGCGCAAGCCTGCGCACTCGCCTGCGCTCTCGCCCGCGCATTCATCCAATGGGCCTTGTGTTTGGATCGCATGGTTGTTGGAGATAGTCCTCAAGTGTGAATCTTTGATACGTGATGCTATCTTTTGTGCCCTGTCCTCCATCGCCCAAACGAGATCACGCAAGGATCTCTCTCCGCCCGTGCGGCTCGACCAGGTGGCATCCCCTGCACGCCCCAGACCACGTGAGAGGGAGAGGCAGAGCCACCTTGGGACCTCGCGAGACGCCCCCGACAGCCTCAGCGGCGCCCTGCCCTGTCCCATCCATCTGCTGCACGCTTACCCGCGCACACATCATCGCGAGACCGATGGAGAACCAGCGCCGCTCCCCTCTCCTCTCCTTCCCTGCCTTCCTTTTTAACCAAGCCTATGTCCTCCTGCTTCCCCAGCTCGCCCTCTTTCTCACCTGCCAAGGACCCAAAGGATTGCCCCTTGGTTCGCTGAGAACGTGAGGTGCTGCCCACGGCGCCGGCGAGCACACACCTTCCGTCTGAGAGCTCCGGTGAGTTTTACCTTGTCTCAGCTGTGTCACCATGTGTTCCTGCCCGACCTAACTCCGTTTTTGCCCTCGGCAAGCAACAGGCACCACTGCAGCCCCATCGTGTTTTGCAACGCCGACCGGGTGCCGCCGTGAACTTGGGGCCGCTAAACTGCGCCCTGGTGAGTTAGCGATGTCCTGGCCATATCGCCATCTTTCCTTCACCCTTTGAGCTCATCACAGCACTTGTCTACAGCCTCCTTCACGAGCAACCCTGTTGCCGAGCCGACCACCGCCTCAACGTTGCGCCCCACGGCCTACACTTCTCGGTGAGCTTCTGTTTCTGCATGTACTTCCTTTTTATTCCTGGGAGGCCACTAGTTCTCCCCACATCCTCGGCTTGGCCTGTCATGCCATTGTTTTGCCATCCACCCAAGCGCCACCACCGTGGCTGCATGTGTGGATGAGGCTCAATCGGAGCATGGCCGCTTGTAGTAGAGCCCTTCGATCTTGCATGCAGGATCCCTAGAGCTTCCCCACGCCCCTGCATCACTAGCCTTGCACTAGAGCATGAGAGGTTAGAGGTAGACAAGCCGTGCTTTAGCTTGGCTTTTCACCGAACACCTTAGGTGCACTTGTGTTGGAGTGAGTAGCAGCCACCCCTTCAGCCCGTGCAAGCCAGGTTGGCCCCACTAGTGTTAGATCGGGATAAAACCGCGAGTAGAGCTGCTGCTGTTGAATTCCCGATTTTGCCGGTTGTCGTTAACGTGCGAAGACGTGTAGTTTGCGCGTACGAAGACATCGTTTTTGGACCGAGGCGTTCGCCACTACCGAAGCCTTCTCATAGGTTCCACTTGTGCATCCAGTGACCCCTAGGCCCTAGAAACCCTCCACGCCTCCAAATGCCTTAGATTAATACTTCACGCTCGGTGGATTTCACGTGTTAGGCCGTTTTAGTGACGTGTGAGCATATGTGATTAACATCCTAGCGAGTTAGAGTATATCCACTTTTGGGAGTTGTCCTTAAGTTCACAGCAGCACACATGTAGGTTTCATACCATAAAAACGCCCCTAGAACCGAAAACGTCCCAACTAGACCACCCGTTAAGTCGGTAGAATGTTTTCAGCCGTTTCTGCAGTTCGGTCGAGCGAAAACGCTGTTTCTCAATTATTTTCGATTTTAGGGCAGAGCAGACTTCGTTTAGCCATATCTCCCTCATACGAACTCGGATTCAAGCGATTCTTTTTCCTAAATTCATCTAAAATCGTGCACTTGCATATTCTACAAAAATATTTGTACTTCCTGTTCTGTTAAATATTTTGCCGTTGTTTTCATTGCATTCGTTTGGTATTCTCGTAGAAAACGACGTTGTTGACCCGGTTGTGGAAGGATCAGAAGAGTTCCAAGAAGTCCAGGAACAAGGCAAGCACCCCCTTGATCAATTGCTCCTATATTTCAAACTTACAAACTATATTGATTGCAAACTATTATGCATGCGATGTTTTACTTGAAAATGTGTGGGATTCTTGGGTAGTTAACCTCTTGTTGCATATGCCTTGTCCTTGTTACTTGAGTATCATAAATTCCTTGTCACTTATGTTGCCACTGAAAATTTGGGTTCATGTGGTTGGGAAAATGTCAATAGGAATGCTTAGTTTGCTTTTTAACCAATGCTACTTGTTACTTGATTTTGGGATGTTGGGGAAAAGAAGCATTTGCGAAAATATGGAAATGAACAGTGGGTATTTTTCCCCTGTGCTCTTGGTGGAAAACAAAAACTGAAAACATGCTTTTGGACTTGGGCGAGTGGATGTAGTGCTCGGTGCCTTGTTGTGGTACCGATTAGGCGGTTGTCTCGCCCGGGTCACTAAGGACCGATTCTATGGTGTAGCCAGAACCAAGAAGCACAGTGCAAACCACATGTGGCTCTTATGGGGAGTTCCTAGCTTAGTATATTGTTGATACCCAGCAATAGACCCGCCGGTGGTAGTAGTAGGTCATTATTGCTGACATTGGGATAGTGCGGGTTATGGTTTTTGTCCATAGCCCGAAGGTATCTTGATTATTGTTCAAGGGTGACCAGCACATCGTATGAGCCTTGGGGATTTTGGGAGGCCTCCCAACTCCCTAGGGATGGATCATAAGCACGGGATATTGCTAGGTCAACGATAGAAAGGCTTTGTCATTGATGGTGTGAGCCTCCTGTGTGGTAACTCATATTGTCCTTGTCATGTGGGTACAGTTGTACACACTCTCGAGAGTTAAAACTATTCGAATAGCCGTGTCCTCGGTTATGGACGACTTGGGAAATTCTCCACCGTAGTAGTTTTAATTTTTGGGAACTGTTTTGGGGAAAGATCTTGGTGCGAACGGGGAGTTCGCTGGGATGGTTGTGGCAGCGTGTTGCCACTGTTGGCTGGTATGGGCAGGGAGCCCATATGGTTGGAAACACTTGGGGGTTGATGCTTATATACTTGTTTGCTGTGCTAGCTTGATTTACAAAAATTTCGTTGCAAAACTGCAATGTTTTCGCTATGTATATTATGATTTATGCAAACTGCAGGACCTGAACCATTCCTTGTTTATCTTTGCATATTATGGAATACCATTGCAAACACTATAAGTCTTGCGGAGTACGTATTGTACTCACACACGCTTGTGTGACTTCTCTTTTTTTTTAGAGATGGTTGAGGAGGACCCGACAATCGGGTACTTCTATGCAGCGGGTTTTGGAGACGACGACGACGGTGCTTACTAGGGCTTACCGGTTGGTTGCCTGTGGGCGGGCAGAGGCATACTTGCTGGTTTTTGGTGCCTCTATTATCTTGTTTCCACTGTTGAACTCTTTGTTAATTTGCTGTTCTATTTGGCTGGTCGGCCTCTATGTAACCGCTAAAGTCTAGACTCTTGTACGACTTATGTTTGGTCCGCTGTGAGCTGAACCTGTGATGTATGGATTATGATGACAATGTTGAATGTGTGTGCTAGCAATTGATCGTGGGACTAGCACGGTACACACATAGGGTTCGGGGTCAAACCCGGGTCCGACAAGTAGCCCCATATTATTATTGCCGATACAAAGCATCGACAGTTGGCGCACTAGGTATGGGGTTCGTCGAGATCATCTTCATCAAGCCTGATGGATCCAACCACCGGAGTCGAGGGCATCAAGTTCTTCCCTGGGCAAACAATCAGCTTCAAGAGCCTCGACAAATTCGGCGACCTCACCCAGACCGACTCGGATTCGATTCGATCGGCTAGGAACTGAGCCGACTTCGTGCCAGTCAGCCTACTCAACACCGCGGCTATCTTCAGTGACATGCTGTGGTGATCCCCAAGATCCGTGAGTCCAGGGACAACTCTTCCTTTCGGTGTTCGACTCAGACTCAGCCTTGAACCGGCCGAAGTTGGGCTAAGGGAGGAACAGATCGTTAATCTCCCGTTCAGACTCAGCAATGTCGCGGACAATTTCAATCTCACTCCAATGCGGCAGATCCAATCCCTTGGAGTTCGACTCGGATACGGCCCAGAGCCGCTCGAGATTGGATCTAGGGAGGTTGGAGTTGTAATCACCCCCCCTAAACTACTCCGATTCCGACTCACAGTCGGACAGCAGCTCGACAAGCTTTTCTCCACCACACGAAGTGTTCATGGAATCCAAGGGCTCAACTTCCACACAAGATGCACGCTGACTACACGATCAGCAAGAGGAGGAAGCTCACCAACTGCGCGAGCAACAGGAGGAAGACGTACGATGCATGCAAGCCGAGCGCGACGCTCGAAACGACAACTTGCGCAAGGCCAGGCGGATTATTTAGCAAGAGATCCTCCAAACCCGAGTTGGCGATCACGACGTCTTCGTGACCCCACAACAGAACGTCATGGCCACTACCACATTGCTGGACACCTTGCAGTTTGGGCCCGACCACTAGGCCACCCTGACTATTGCAAGGATTAAGGAAATGATCACTGCTGCAGCAAGCCAGCAGACAAAACAATCTGGAGACACTCTCATACCGTCAAATAAGATGGCCTCGGATACGGTGGTTTCATCTGCCTCGGCACGGCGCCGAGCAGCTGGCTCCAGTTAGCACCACTCGGAGTCACATCATACGTCACTCGACAACTAGAACAACGATCGACAGCGAAACCATCAAGATGACCGCCATGACAACCAGGATGCCCGAGGACGACTACGGCGGGATCTCCGCCACAACATTAACACTCGACTGGAGGATG
The DNA here is from genome assembly GCA_003991445.1 of Oryza meyeriana var. granulata. Classification (NCBI taxonomy): domain Eukaryota; kingdom Viridiplantae; phylum Streptophyta; class Magnoliopsida; order Poales; family Poaceae; genus Oryza; species Oryza meyeriana. Next base: position 57,034 of record RYFJ01002159.1, read on the forward strand.
AACATGAGTGCTTTGGCCTCCACCACGAGCGATTTCATCGCCGTAGTTGTAATCGGAGCCCTCACCCACATGAAGGAGTACCGGCTTTCACCCATGAGCTACAACAAGTCGACTAGCCATCTGGCTTCAAGCCGACTGGAATAGAGAAGTACGATAGGAAGGCCAACCCGGAATCTTGACTAATAGTTTACACCTTGGCAATCCATGCGGCCAGGGGCGATCACAAGGCCATGGCCAATTACTTGCCAGTCGCCTTAGCTGACTCGGCGAGAACATGGCTAACGGGGCTTCCTAGGCGGTCAATTGGCTCCTGGGGGGAACTCCGTCAACACTTCTTTGCAAATTTACAAGGAACGTATGACATGCCGTCTTCCGAGCACGACCTATATCAGTGCCACCAGAGAAAGAACGAGTCCGTCTGCAACTTCATCAAGCGGTTCTCTGAGAAGAGAAATTCAATACCCAAGATTAAGGACGACGTTGTCATCGCCGCAATCAGCAAGGGAGTCAGGGACACCCCGTTCATTGCCAAGTTCACTCAGAAGCCTCCAAGCTTTGTCAAAGCTCTATTCGATATGACGAACAAATACGTCAACTCGGCCGACACCATTGCTGAGGCCCTAGACGACAAGAAGGAGCCCTGACAAAAGGAGTGGAAGGACACTGACGAGACAGCCCCGACTAAGTCTGGCAATCGCAAACGCAAGTCAGACAACGTTGTGGCAGCAGTCGAGCGTAGCTGACCATGTCCCCCAAGAATAGACAAATACCAGAAGGTCATGAACGGGTCATGCCCTATCCACCCAAAGGGGAAGCACGCGGCTAAAAATTGCTTCATGCTCAAGAAGTTTGCTTCCGAGCAGATATCTACGTCTGGCGACTACAAAGACAAGGACAAGCCAGACTCGGCCACAGCCGGCGATTATCAGGATCCCCAAGTTGAGCTCAACCACATATTCGGAGGGCCATCTACGTACGAGTCCAAGAGAAAACAAAAGCTAACGGCCCACGAGGTCAACTTCGTCTTGTTAGATGCCCCCCAATACCTGCATTCGTCAGAGACGGCAATTACCTTCTACCGTGTAGATCATCCCGATCGAGTAACACATCCAGGATGCTATCCTCTTGTCCTAGACCCAGTCATCAGAAGCGTTAAACTGAAGAAGGTTCTCATCAACGGAGGGAGCGCTCTCAACATCTTGTTTGCCAAGACGCTCGATGAGATGAAGATACCTCAATCCAAGCTGCGGCCAAGTACAGATTCCTTCCACGGGGTATTCCCCGGCCTCTCTTCTACTCCGCTTGGACAGATCACTCTGCCAGTTACTTTTGGCATGTGTGAAAATTTTCGCACCGAGAACATTTGCTTCGAGGTAGCCGACTTCGAGACCGCATATCACTCTATACTCGAACGGCCCGCACTAGCCAAGTTCATGGCAGTACCCCATTACACATACATGGCGCTCAAGATGCCAGGACCAGCAGGAGTACTTTCCTTGCGCAGCGATGTTAAGCAAGCCTTCACCTGCGACAAGGAGAGCTGCGAGCTGGCCTAATCTCACGAAGCGGCAGTCGGTTGAAGCAATATCTGACTAGCCGCAACAACTGCAAACGAGGACGATCAAGACCCGAGGAAGAAAGCAGCCAAGTTAGGAATTTCAGCGGACTCAGAGATGAAAAAGATACCCCTGGACCCTTCCGACCCTACCAAGACTGCGCTTGTCGGAACTGGACTCGACCCTAAATAGGAAGACGCACTCGTTACCTTCCCCCAGTCGAACAGGGATATATTTGCTTGAAAACCTTTTGACATGCCTGGTGTACCAAGGGAGGTGATCGAGCATTCCCTCAATGTCAAGCCGGACGCCAAACCAGTCAAACAACGACTACGGGAGGAGATAACCAAACTCCTAGCAGCCGGGTTTATCAAAGAGGTCTACCACCCGGATTAGCTAGCAAACCTAGTCCAGTTCGTGAAGAAGAACGGTAAATAGCGTATTTGCGTCAACTATACCAACTTAAACTAGGCATGTCTCAAGGATCCATTTGGTCTACCCAGAATAGATCAGGTGGTCGACTCCACTGCGGGATGTGAATTACTCAGTTTTCTCGACTGTTACTCGGGATACCATCAAATCAACTTAAAGGAGGAGGATTGTCTGAAGACTTTTTTTATCACACCATTTGGGGCATTCTGCTATGTCACTGTAATATCTTGAAAATCGTGGCATCAAAAATACATAAAATTTCAAATTTTTTAAAACTTTTTGCATCATGTTGTGTCTTTGTATGACTTGCTTGATAATCCCCATTAAATCAAACCAAGGAAACATTAAATCACATATTATACTGTGTTAATTTATAATCTAATTGATAAATAGTATCCGAAGCAAATATTATACAAATGAAAGAAAATTAAATACCCATTTAATTTCCAATTTTTAAATATACAAGCTGACAATCAAGTTTGTAAGCTGGCAATAAAAGGCAGGGAATTAAAATAACTATTTTAATTCCCGAATACCTAAATGCCAACAAAATACAGAACCCGAATAATATATAAATATATATTATCCAAGATGATATTACAAATATCTTTTGGAAAAGAAATTGAGACAAGTTCCAAAGTGCAACAAATATCGTCCAAGTATATGAAATACAATATTCACTTAATTAATCCCCAAATTCTCAGGATACAAAAGAAATACATGGACTAAGAACCAAGATTATTTATTTAAACCCCGATTATCAAAATATGAAGAAAATACAAGAACCTAAATGAAGGATCAATTGGAGCGTGGATTAGTTTATTCAAACCCAACTCCAATTAACAAATAAAATAAATTTGATCACTCTTCCTAATAAAGAATATTTTCAAGACTTAAAAACCTATTTTTCAAAGTCTATCTTTTAGTGGGCCTAACTCTAACCTTCTCAAGCCCAGCCCAACCAAACTCTTTCTCCCTGCTAACCCAGTCCACCAAACTGTTGGTCCAGCTAGCAACCAGCCTAGCCCACTTAACCCTAAACCTTCCCGCCCCATTGCCTGGCCCAAACCGAGCAGACAGTGGGCCGCACAAGCCATCCAGCCCCTAGGCCAGGCCAGCCCAACCGCCGGAGCAGGCCAGCTAAGGCGGCCCAGTTGGCAGGCCAGGGCGCCTTCTCCCCTGTGGCCGGCCGCCCCGCCTTAGCCAGTCGAGCCGCTCTACGGCTGCGGCCAGGCCGCGCCGCCACGGCGACTGCGCGCCACCACCGCCGGTGAGCTCGCCGCTAAACCCTGCCTACCTGCCGTGCCGTGCTGCCCACTTGCGCCGGTGCCCTCCACCCGAGTCCAAGCAGGCCGAGCCGCGCCGTCCAGCTCACCGAGTGCCTCGCCTTCTCCCGTGCGCCGCTGCCGCCTGCACGATGTCACGCCGTGCGCCGCGCCGCCTGGGACTCACCGTGCACCTTTGTCTCCTGCTCTTGCCGTGCACGTCGCGCCCAGCTCGCCGCGCCGTGTCGACCACACCCACCTCAACGAAGCCGCGGACGCAACGCGACAAGGCATAATGGCCTCGTTCAATGCACCGCTCGCTCTCTCCCTACCATTTTGGCACAGCGCCGCACGTCCTCGCCCGGGATTCCTGCGTCCAAGAAGTTGCCGACCATTACGCCCGTAGGCTCGCACGGCTTGTTGGCGCGGAAACCCGCACCGGCCAACATTGCGCGTCGCGCCACGTGCCCCGGCCTAGCTATCGCTGCCTTGCCTGTGCCCAACCCAGTGCACCGCGCACGCCCTCGGCCATCACGCGCGCTACCCGTCCATGCTGCCCGTGTGCACCGGGCTCACCATGGCCGCCCCGTGCCCAGCTTCTCGCGCGTCATCCACGGGAGGCCGAGGACGAAGCCTGCGTCACCCCAGTGAGGACGACGACCCCCGCGCCATGCCTCTCGGCCCCTCGCGACGAGGAGTGCCACAATCGCCGCCTATAAAACCGAAACGCCGGCCTCGTCTATCCTCCTTTTCCTCGCCTCGCCCAAGCTGGACCTTGGCCGAGCCTAAAACAGGGACGAGGAGACCCGTGCCGCGCGCGAACACGAAGCCGATGACGCCGTAGCCGTGGACGACGCCTGGACGAACCGCGACCTGAACCTCGTCGGCCGCCGCTGTCGCTTCACCAGGCAATGGTTGCGCAGCCGGCCGCCACAAGGTGAGCACCTATGCTGGCCATCCCCTCTGCCCCCTTCCTGTGTGGAGCTCCGCCACTAAGCCATCGGCGCCGCCGGAACGCGCGCCCGCACGCACGCGCACAGGAACGCGCGTCTAGCCCTGTTCGGCTCCTCCGCGACTGCGCGAAGCGCTCCGCCGCCCCTGAACAAGCTCAAGCGCCACCTTCTCGCCGGTAGATGCCCCTAAGCTTCCTCTAGGTGGCTCCGTACCTCGCGCCGTTAATTGCTTCCCGACGCCGGTGCCGTGCTCGTGCCGCCGCCCCAGGGGGAGAACCGCCGTAGGCCATGCCAGAAAAATCCCGTTCTGGCCAAGGCAAGAGAGGCAAAACCGTCCTCATGGAGGAAGCCGTGGAGGGCCCGAGCCGGCCGATTTCTCACCGGAGCCAGCGAATTTGACGGCGAACTGAGCCCCGCTCTGCCCCGCCATGCCCGCCTCGAGCTCCCGCCGCCACAGCCGCTTCCAGCCACCACCAGGCAATGAGTAGCCCTCGGTACCACCTCTAGCACCTCGAGACCTGCCTCCGGCCTCTGTCCCGTCGCGCAGTCGTCGCTTCGCCGGCGAGCCCGAAGCCAACCTGGCTCACCGCCGCCTCACCTAGCTGCCCGCGCCTCCCCGCGCCGCCTCTCAATGGTGGCCGAGGTCCCCGCCGGCCTCCCCTCACCGGCCTCCCCGGGCTCCGGCCTGGCCAGGCTCCACGCGCCCATCCCTAGCTCGCCCGCGCGTGAAGCGAGAGCCAGAGACAAAGCGAGAGAGAGAGAAAACGAGGGAGAGCATAGAAGAGAGGAACAGGGGATCGATGGGGAAAGTGAAAGAAATTAAGAGGAGAGAAGAGAGGCTGACATCAAGACCCCACATGTCATTTTTTGGTTAATAACTAATGAAAATAATTAAGTTAATAAGGTGTTTAACATGGTAGGCTGACATGTGGGCCAATCCAGTTAAGGGTTTCTAATTAAAACCATATTTGGTATTGCAGTCAATGACATGCGGGCCCATGGCCATTTGATGGTCATTTTGACCCGGTCAAAACTGACCTTGGCCCCACCTGTCAATGGCTCAATGCCATTTCCCTTTATAAAAATAATGGTTCACCAATAAAATATGTTAGGACCCACCTGTCAGAGAACTAAACCTTTTTCCTCTACAAAAATAATTCAAGAAAATGAATAAAAATCATACACAGTGCAAAAAATCATACACAGTGCAAATTATTTTGTTTAATGAAGTAAAAGCTGATTTAACGTTTGGAAATTCATAACTAATTCAAACAAACTCCAATTGAGTGAAACTTGTCTCTAAAATTTTGTAAATTCAATGTCTATCTTTTGAAACAAAAATAAAAGTGGCCACAAATACATTTTATGCATAAAGTGCTAAATACATCAAAATGGTTAGGTAGTAACCATTCTAAAAATTGCCCTTAGCAAAAATTTGACTAAAATAATAATTATCTTAACATTTAAATATGCTAAGCACATTTTGTAACCCTAAAACATGGAACATAGGTGAACCTTAAATCTTCATTTTGTGATAAAAACACAGAGAATTTTCTAAAGCACCCTTAATTGAACACATGACTAAATTATGTACACTTATAATCTTGGAAGCCACAAATAAATACCCTACTTGACCTTTAATCTCAAGGAAGCCTAGTAAAAAGCTTCTTCCTGGTAAAATACTAGTGGCTAATATAATTACAGACATCATGTGGTACATACAAGTGAAACATACCCGGGAATATCCAGGAATCAATCCAAATCAATTGATCCTCACCTGGAAAATACAACCATTATTCGGTCGACCTAACAAAAAGCCGAATAAAACCTTGCCTCAAGTAAACACCCACACACTTTGGACCGACGTTTATAACAAAGCGGAGGTCCATTGTTCAACCACTTAAAATAAAGAAAAGGTCCTTTAACAATTCGAACAACTTTATAAGTTGTTCTACACTCACATAAATGTAAATCCAACCAAAGACACGATACTAAAATATTATCAGTGATGACCTCTGTCGATGTTTTACACTGACAATAAGAATATGGGGCTACTCGTGAGACCTAAACTCGATGAATTGCAAAACACGAGATGATTTATCCTGGTTTAGACCCTCAAAGTGAGGTAATACCCTACTTCCAGCTGTTGTATACTGCCTTTGAGGTTTCTTTGGTGAGATTCTGATATGCCCTCAAGAGGGCGCCCTGTCTCCCTGTTAACGCCAAAATTTGGTACGGGTCGTTACCATGTTCGGTTAAGGAAAGAAGCGATATCAGCCATTGGAAACTAATCCAGAAGAGTCCGAGCTTGGGAAGGAATCGTGAAGACCACGTTATGGCAGTTATTTATCTTATCTATTAGATAGTTTTATCTTTTAGGAAACCTGATCTCTTGTCCGATCAGACCTGTCAGTTTTCCTTTTTCTAGTTAGGAAAGTCCTGTACCATGTCCTATAAGGACTCTTGTAACTCGGGGTATATATACGTATGCCCGGGTACCTTGTGAACAATCAATCGATCAATTAAACTTCGGCGCATCGCCACCCTTTACCAACGGGTTCTTGCTTCTCGAGCGGGGCTGCATCGGTTAGGTCCGAACTCCTGCGAGAGGGTAAGTCTCGTTACCCCGACTACCAATCGGCTAGGACTTTCTCGGTTAGGTCCGATATTCTAGTCGGTCTATGGTAGTCGGCTTACCACGGTGTATCGGATCTGTCTACGGCTGCATCGGTTCGGTCCGACCTCTTAGGCTGGTCAGGTATATCACATCACGCGTGCGTAGATCTTATCAGTTTACTGGGGACGATTTATCATCAGTTCGTGCTGCATCGGTTGGGTCCGACCTACTGAACTGCCAGCGATAAATCGTTCTTGCTAGGCTGATGGTTTTTGCGCAAGCGTCTTATCGGAATGTATAGCCGGTAAGTTATTTTCATCACAGTTGCATTAGGTCTATCAGCTCGTTGAGGTTCCTTTACTATTATCGATCTGTGCTGCATCAGTTAGGTTTGAACTACTAGATCGATAATAATAGATTTATCCTTGTCGGGCTGATCGGTGTATATGCGACGTTCTATCGGAGTGCTTAGCCGATAGGTTATCTTTTTATAAAGCCAACTGTATTATCCATACTGTTTTGGTTATCTATATTATCATCGGTTTTCTAGCCGATGCATATGTGTTTCCTCGGCAGTCGGCTGGCTTACTATTTTGCTTATCTATTGATAATCGGCTCCTAGCCGATGCACATGTTATACTGACATCTTGTCTCTTTGATCATAGCACTATCGGTTTCCTAGCCGATACACAGGTGCCATCGGCTATCGGCTACGAGGAGTCTATATCAGCCCGTATCGGCCGATAGCCGATTGCGCAATTGCTGCCGATCCGGGCACGAGGACCAACAAGGACCCGGACGCGAGCACGAGACCCGGGCGCGAGTACAGGCAGAGGCCCGGGCACGAGCATAGCGGCATCGGCTGGAAGGGATCCGTATCGGCTTGCTGGCCGATTGGATCAGTAATCTAATTTCTTCATCTCCTTGTCAATTGCTGGGTCAAATTGACTGGCACGCCCGCGAACCTCAAATATTTTAGGACCTGCACTGGAGCTAAGCAGATCTCCCAGGCCTTCGCGTGTCTCTAGGCGCCGAACCAGATCGTCAGCAAGCTTTTCGGCACACCCGGCGGTTTTCGGCGTCAACACGTTTTTGGCACGCCCAGTGGGACACGATCTTCATATCATCACAGTATATCCTATCGGCTGAATCAACACGTTTTTGACCCGGTGGGACACAGAACTTCGACATGGCTGGACAAGAGGTCAGCAAAGATGGTACAATCCCAGTTACAATGGAAGACTTGACCGAAGAACAGAGACAACAAGTGGAGCAGAATATTGCTGAATTTCAGAAGCTTTGTCTGGAATCCTTCGGTATGACAGACCAAGGGCCGATTCAAAAGTCCCAATTTCCAAAGCCTGTTCTGGTTGGTGAATCGAGCCGTACATCGTCTGCAAGTTCACAAAAGCCGATCCAAGACATGTTTAATGAAGCAGTTCATCATGCGTTGACCGATCAATCTGGGATATTGATGAACACATTACAGAGCTTGATCAAGAAGGCAGTGGAGCCGATTCAAATACCCGGGGGGCATCAACAGAGTTATTCAGAAGCTGTTCCTGAGTACAATTATCAGAGGGAATATCAGAATCAGAATCGGCTACAAACTCCACCTCTGCGTTATCACGACGAAGATCCAAGAGAAGAAGATTTATCAGCAAGAATCATAGAGGTGATGAGAGAGCAATTCGGTCTAAGACCGAAGAAGGAAACATTTATATATCGGCCTCCATATCCAGATTGGTTTGATAGAGCTCCGTTGCCGCGCCGATACAGAGTACCAGACTTCTCCAAATTCTCAGGGCAAGATGATGTATCTACAGTGGAACATGTCAGCCGGTTCTTGGCTCAATGTGGAGAGGCATCGGCTGTAGAAGCTTTGAGAGTTAGACTCTTCCCGTTATCATTATCCGGATCGGCCTTTACATGGTTTTCTTCATTGCCACCTAACTCAGTTCGAGGTTGGGCCGATCTGGAAAAGCAATTCCACAAGTATTTCTTTATGGGAAGTCAGGAGATGAGTTTGATAGACTTAACATCGGTAATACAGAAGCCGGAAGAATCAGTCGCAGAATATATCCAGCGGTTTCGTAATGTTAGAAGCCGATGTTATAGTTTAAGTCTGGATGATGCACAGCTGGCCGAGTTAGCATTCCAAGGTTTGTTGGCTCCGATCAAGGAAAGATTTTCATCAGAAGACTTTAAGAGTCTAGCACACTTAGTACAGAAGGTATCGGTTCATGAAAGCCGATTTCAGGAGGTCAGGAAGGAATAATGAGGCCCGAATAGAAGAATTTCGAAGTTTGATAACAAACTCCGAAATTGGGGGGCATGTGTTAACGCCAAAATTTGGTACGGGTCGTTACCATGTTCGGTTAAGGAAAGAAGCGATATCAGCCATTGGAAACTAATCCAGAAGAGTCCGAGCTTGGGAAGGAATCGTGAAGACCACGTTATGGCAGTTATTTATCTTATCTATTAGATAGTTTTATCTTTTAGGAAACCTGATCTCTTGTCCGATCAGACCTGTCAGTTTTCCTTTTTCTAGTTAGGAAAGTCCTGTACCATGTCCTATAAGGACTCTTGTAACTCGGGGTATATATACGTATGCCCGGGTACCTTGTGAACAATCAATCGATCAATTAAACTTCGGCGCATCGCCACCCTTTACCAACGGGTTCTTGCTTCTCGAGCGGGGCTGCATCGGTTAGGTCCGAACTCCTGCGAGAGGGTAAGTCTCGTTACCCCGACTACCAATCGGCTAGGACTTTCTCGGTTAGGTCCGATATTCTAGTCGGTCTATGGTAGTCGGCTTACCACGGTGTATCGAATCTGTCTACGGCTGCATCGGTTCGGTCCGACCTCTTAGGCTGGTCAGGTATATCACATCACGCGTGCGTAGATCTTATCAGTTTACTGGGGACGATTTATCATCAGTTCGTGCTGCATCGGTTGGGTCCGACCTACTGAACTGCCAGCGATAAATCGTTCTTGCTAGGCTGATGGTTTTTGCGCAAGCGTCTTATCGGAATGTATAGCCGGTAAGTTATTTTCATCACAGTTGCATTAGGTCTATCAGCTCGTTGAGGTTCCTTTACTATTATCGATCTGTGCTGCATCAGTTAGGTTTGAACTACTAGATCGATAATAATAGATTTATCCTTGTCGGGCTGATCGGTGTATATGCGACGTTCTATCGGAGTGCTTAGCCGATAGGTTATCTTTTTATAAAGCCAACTGTATTATCCATACTGTTTTGGTTATCTATATTATCATCGGTTTTCTAGCCGATGCATATGTGTTTCCTCGGCAGTCGGCTGGCTTACTATTTTGCTTATCTATTGATAATCGGCTCCTAGCCGATGCACATGTTATACTGACATCTTGTCTCTTTGATCATAGCACTATCGGTTTCCTAGCCGATACACAGGTGCCATCGGCTATCGGCTACGAGGAGTCTATATCAGCCCGTATCGGCCGATAGCCGATTGCGCAATTGCTGCCGATCCGGGCACGAGGACCAACAAGGACCCGGACGCGAGCACGAGACCCGGGCGCGAGTACAGGCAGAGGCCCGGGCACGAGCATAGCGGCATCGGCTGGAAGGGATCCGTATCGGCTTGCTGGCCGATTGGATCAGTAATCTAATTTCTTCATCTCCTTGTCAATTGCTGGGTCAAATTGACTGGCACGCCCGCGAACCTCAAATATTTTAGGACCTGCACTGGAGCTAAGCAGATCTCCCAGGCCTTCGCGTGTCTCTAGGCGCCGAACCAGATCGTCAGCAAGCTTTTCGGCACACCCGGCGGGCACACCCGGCGGTTTTCGGCACACGTTTTATATATCGAGGAGACATGGTTACAAGGTAGGAATTCCAGTCGAACTTCGACCAAGGGATTTCCTTCTAGGAATACAACATGCCCGACTAGGTTTATATCCTTACCTTGTCATACAAGGTAATGTATACCGAGTCCTATTGTATCCCTAATTACAAGGTTTAGCCCATCCTCTATCCGAGTAGCCTTAATGCTTCTCACAAGGTACCTGGGGCCCATGGCCTCCACAGCAGCCCCTAAGACCTTCATAGTTGAGTCACAGCTGATGCCGAGTACTCCCGAGTTCTCGTTATCCGAATGCTTCCTAAGTGCTTTGCTCCCGAGTTCTCGTTGTCCGAGTGCTTCTTCTTCAAGTCCTGTTTCATATCGGCTGGCAACGAGACTATGAAGGGCTTCATGGTAAAATATAAATAGTGTGTGCCGAATAGGCGCACCTATTAGGCTTAGCCCCCGACTTTGTTCTTAATTGTGAAACAATTAAACATAAAGTCAAAGATCTTTAACCTTTTAGTCTTTCTAGAGTAGTGTATTACTTAGAAATTAGACTCTTCAGCATCATCTCAGCTGGAAGAATTTTTGCTTAGAGTAATTTTTGGCTAAGCATGTAAACTGAGTGCCACTAAATGGATTTTAACCCAATATGTGGTTAGGTGTACTGGAGAGATACCTGCATCCCCAATTTTAATGGAGACTAGCTATTGATCCCTATAAGGATATATCCTCAATACCTGGTAAATAATGCAGATATCTGAACATATTTGTCCAGCAATTAGGCTTTCATGAAGCATATCTGATTATGTAATCGGTTTCTGTAAATAACATCAGCACTATGATTTTAGCACAGCCAGCAGTCGGCTCAATAGAGTATGCTATTTAGAAACTCATATCTTATGGTCCAGTACTAAATTAGTTAGCCTAGGCCCACTTATTAGCTCAGGCTTTATAAAGCGGGAAGAGAGAAAAGATTCCCACTTCTTCTCTAGTCCACCAATCGTTTCGTCTTCCAGCTTTCACGCCCAAATTTTGCGCTTTCCGCCTCGCTAGGGTTTGCTGTAGCCTGCACCCTTGCTCGAGACTCACTCGATTCTGCTCCGCCGCATCCATTCCTAGCCTCCACAAGTCACTTCCCCAAATCTTTCTCCTTCGATGATGCCAAAAGCCCCATTTGAGACCCCTGACATGACTGCCGGAGTCTGGCCGATGTCGGACTATAGCCCGGTGAAGCTGAAGGTGCTGGAGAAGCGATTGATGCTTCAGCGACAAGACGTCACCCACTGGCGTACCGCGGAAGGGGAATCCATGCCGGTGCCCAAATCTGGTGAGACCGTCGTCTTCACCTCGTTCTTTGATCGCGGTCTTGCCCTCCCTTCCTTGGATTTCCTTCGCCAACTTCTGTCTTTCTATCAAATAGAGTTGGTGAATTTGAATCCAAACTCTATCCTTCACATCTCCATCTTCGCCACTCTGTGCGAAGCTTTTCTAGGGGTTAAGCCCCATTTCAATCTTTTTCGCTACCTATTCCACATCAAGCCCCAGCCGTTCAAGAACAAAATCCAAACCATTGGGGGCCAGTCTCTAACTTATGAACGAGATAAAGAAAACTTATCTCAATGTTCCTTTGAAAACCTCTCAAGGGTTAGCACAGAGAGTGGTTTTACTGCTCAAACCTTGAGCCCTCTCTGTCCCCTTTTTCTGGCTCTCCACCAACTGTCTTGCCGTCTTGGTCATCAGTGCCAACCTACGAGGAAATAGGGCAAGTATACCAGCTCATAGAGAAAATCGACCTCCTGAAGAGCATAAGGCTAACTGGTCCCTGGGTGGCAAGATGCTTCCTCAACCGTCGCACCAGGCCATTGAAGGCTAGGAGACATTTTGGCTGGGATTACCAAGGCAAGGATGACCCCAGCCGTAAATACCCCGACGTAGCCGACAAGAATAAAGTTACTGATACCCTGCTCGGCTTCTTCGTCAATGGGGTAGTGGTGACTAAGGACGAAGAACGCGCCCCCAAGCCCTACAGCTAGAGCAGGCCTCGGCCACAGGTAATCTTGAAAGATTCATATTGGATTATTATCCTTCTGTGATGAATATTTGTGAATATCTGTCTTGGATTTTTCTACAATGCATGATGTATGTCGTCGAAATACTTTTAGGACTGTGTGGAGTTTGATAATGACTCCCAAAATCAGCCGGCCACCAAATTGAAGAAGTGGCCAGCCAGCCCTTCTGTTGCCCAACCCAGCTCCAAGAGGGCTGGGAAGAAGCCAATTGAAGACCCGGGCAAGAAGAAGACAAGTATGCCGAGTGCGGCGCCAGGGAGTCTAAAGATCAAGGATCCTGTGAATTTAGCTCCTAGGCCGCCAAGCCCAAGACCGGCGTCACCAAGCCCAAGGCCAACACCACCGAGCCCAAGGCCAGCACCACTAAGTGCCTCGACCGCCCAATTGGCCGCATCGGGAACAGAGTCGACTAGGGCCAAATCACCACCGCTGACTGCCACATGATGTGAGGTTGGGTGCCCGATCTTTCGATAGGTTCGATTTGGCGACGTGTGGACGTTCACGTTTTGAGGCTTATGATCAGCAGATTGTCACCTCGCACTCGCTACACCCGCACGTCTTGTCGTTATCGGCCACGCTCTCATGCAGTTGACATAACCATGAAGGTTTTCCTCCTGCAAACAATCGAAGAAATTTGCAAGAACAAGGAAGAACACAATCTGAATTGCAGATAAATGTTTAGCACACGAAGTTGGGGTTCTACAAACCGATCTAGACGGCGAAACTACAATGGCAAAATAATCTAAGCAAAACCCAACTCTAAACAACGACGGCTACTGAATATATATGAGTTGGGACGTCCTAGGGTTAACCCTAGCGCACGACACAATTACAAGGTCCAAGGCCCAAAACAGACTAAGACTGGAAGTGATACGTGTCTTATTTTAACGATTTCAGACAGCTTAGGAGGAATTTTGATGTGAAACCAAAACCATCTAAAAGTAGACTTCATAAGCTTTCCAACAAGTACTTATAGGCCCTGTAACTCCTTCTGGACCAAAAGTTATGGCCGTTTGAAGTTGACGCTGTCTTCTAGCTCGAAACTGAATCGGTCTCGGGAATAGGAGTTTACTTGCACTTGTTGTCTCCACTTTAATATTTGGTTTCTTGAGCTATTCTCCATGGTCTTCTCCTAGGTTCCTAATAACAATAAAATCGTCACAAGAATTAAATAACATGCCATTCGTAGAAATATTTCCATGTAAGCTTAGAAACGCATCCACCTGGCAATTAAGTTGACGAGCACGTGCGCGAGTAATTGATCCTTAGATCTGTGGCACATCTTGTTTAACATAAGGAGGTTGTAAGTATGTATCTAAAAAAGTGATGTCCTCATCACCACGTCGACTGGCCCGACAGCCGGCAACTCTCTGCCACCGAGCAGGCTACCAAGCCCCTCGCCGACATCTCCTGGAGCTCCTTAGTGAAAATTCATGACTTCCAAGAGGTAATAAAGAATATCTTCAATCTTCTGAGAATCTTGAATGATATGGTAAATGTCTTGACATTTGGTACATTGTGCAGGAAGCGAGTTGACATAGATCCCAAGGGGTCTACGCTAGTAGCTCCTGCCACCGAGCCCATCCCAGCCGAGCCAAAATCAATAATATCACCTGCCAAGTCAGAGGCTGTCCCAGCTGCTGAAGCTAAAGTAGCCCTGACAGCAGAATTACCAACGCCAGCCGACCAAGAAGCGGATGCTGAAGCTGCTGCCTAGCCCCCGAGCAGATCGCTGAAGCCCCTGTAGGTGCTGAGCTCAGGGCCAAGACCCCATCGCCAGCAATATCATTGTCTTCTGATGAAGGATATCTTGCCAGGTTCGAAGCCCCTCCGCCCAACTTCGCAAGGATGTTTTATTGGGTCACCCCCGAGGGAGTTGCAGAGAGCTACGAGCATGACGAGCAAGCAGCATTGAGGGAGCACAGAAATCTCATGTATGCTATAATTGCTGCGTCCAAGGGAGTCCAAGTATGTAGCAAATCTTGCCATGTTGAGTGCTTGACAATTCCTATTGATCTGGTGTTCTATCATCTGACTCTGATTTCCCCTGGTTTGTGCTGACCAGAAGATAGTCAATCGCTCGGAGAAGATGAAGAAAGTTCTGACTGAGCTCGCCCCCAGCTACAACTACTACGCCAGCTCCAAGTTGCCAAGGATGACCTGGAGCGAACCAGCCAAGAAAGGGAGACGTGGCTAAGGAGGTCGGTTGACAAGCTCAGGGACGAAAATATCAGAAGTAAGTTTTCTGTGTTATCCTCCCAAGTGAATCCTGAGTGGTTTTTCCCCAGCATTATCGATTCCCGACTGCCTTGTTGAATTTTGACTGCAATCTTGAGTTCTTGACTGTTTTGATTTGCAGCCCTCGAAGCCAAGCTGAAAGCCCAAACAAAGGAGAGGGAGAAACAGGATAAAAAGTTGAAGGAAGTGGAGAAGGCCAAAACCAAGGTGGAGGCCGATTATGCCAGTAAGCCTCCTGCTTGACCATGATCTTAGCCCGACTGCTTGTTGCACTGACTGCTTATCTTGGTTAACCAATATGTTTGTCAATGCATCTGAACAGCTTCAAAAGCCAATGCCCAGATTCAGTTTGGCGCTTTCGTGGAAGAAATCAAGATGATTAAGGAGCCATGGGAAGTCCTTGTTGAATCCGTGAAAGGGCTCCTGGACATCATGCAACCTCACTATCCCAAGACTAGCTCCAGTACCGTCACCCAAGTGCACGAACACCTAAGCGAAGCCCCGAATATCTTGAAGAAGTACTCAGATAAGTGTGTAGCTGTCGGCGTTGCCCAAGATCTCGCCGTGACAAAATCGATCTACTCTAGGGTAGACATCGAGGCCGTTGGTGAGGGTTTTGCCGAGGGGACAACTCCGAAGAGGCACTGGAGCTAATCAGCCAGGTGAGGCCAACCACGAAGGCAATAGCCAGAGACTGTTCTATATTCCATGAGTTGCTGACTTGGGCACCGTCTTCAATCTTTAGTCGGTAGGCACCCGAACGTGTTATGTCAGCGATAATGAACGGCCCTTCCCATAAAGGGGATAGTTTATGCCTGTCTTTGGTGGTTTGTATTTTTCTCAGGATGAGATCTCCCACGAAAAAGGTGCAGCCATGAACATTCCGACTATGATAACGACGTAGGCCTTGAAGATACTTTGCCGACTGAATAGTTGTGATGTCCCTTGCTTCCTCCAACTGATCGAGTTCGACCAGTCGGTCTTCGTTTGATTTGTCTTCTGAGTGGGCCCGAACTTACGGAGAGCCGAGCTCCAACTCAGTTGGTAACATAGTCTCAGCACCATAGAACAGATGGGAGTTCTTGTACCCACCGCCCTACATATGGTTGTAGTCCGTCGAATACTCTAGCCTTGATACCTTGTAAGACCATGCCATTGGCACGCTCGACCTGCCCATTACTTCGTGGGTGTGCCACAGAAGCATAACAGATCTTGATACCGAAGTCATCACAGAAATCTTGAAAAACACCGCCAGTGAACTGAGTGCCATTGTCCATTATGTTAGGAACTCCAAATCAGTATAAAATACTCATGATGAAGTCCTTTGCTTGTGCCGCTATTATGGTAGCAACGGGTTTTGTCTCGATTCACTTTGTGAATTTATCCACTGTGACGAACAAGTGTGTGAACCCTCTTGGCTCTTTCTTGAATGGCCTGACCATGCCAAGCCCCCAAACTGCGAAGGGCCAAAATATTGGAATTGTTTGAAGTTCTTAAGCTGGAAGACGTGTTTGTCTTGCAAAGAATTGGCATCCCTCGCATGTGTGAACTATGTCTTTAGCGTCTGTTACCGCAGTCAGCCAGAGGAAACCCTGCCTGTAAGCCTTTCCAACTAATGTTTTGGATGCAGCGTGGTTGCCACAAATACTCGAGTGGATTGACTATAGAATCTGCCTGCCCTTCTCGAGTGTGATGCAGCGCATGAGGACTCTAGATGCGCTTCGACGATAAAGGTCTTCTCCGACTACAAGAAAATATTTGCTTTGACGTTTAATCCTCTCGGATTTGCTGTGATCTTCTGGGAGTTCATCGTCCAAGAGGAATTTGAAAATTGGAGTCTGCCAGGTTTGAGAGATGATTAGCACTTCATTTGTTACTAGGGTAGGTTCAGTCCCCGACTGTTCAAGCACTGGTTTCTTCTTGACTGATGGCTCCAATAGTTGCTCAACAAAAATCCCAGTCGGGACCACTTCTCATTTGGATCCCATGTTGGCCAATTTGTCTGCAGCTACGTTGTGTTGTCGTAATACATGAGTTATCTCTAGCCCATCGAACTTGTTTTCCAGCTTTCATACCTCCTGACAATACGCCACCATATTATCATCGAGACATGTCCAGTCTTTCATGACTTGGTTGACCACGAGTTGAGAATCCCCGCGTACGACCAGTCGGTGGATGTCGAGTGATATGGCAATGCGAAGCCCGTGGATGATTGCCTCGTACTCAGCAACATTGTGGGAAGCCGAAAAGTGAATCTGGAGAACGTACTTCAATTTTTCGCCAGTGGGCAACGTTAGCACAACACCAACCCCTGCACCGCCGATCTGAAGAGAACTGTCGCAATACATTGTCCAGTATTCTAGCTTGTTCGTGTTTGTAGTCGTCTGGACTTCTGTCCACTAGGCTATAAAATCGGCTAGAGCTTGAGACTTGATTGCTATCCGTGGCTGAAAAATGATGTCAAACGCCATCAACTCGAGTGCCCATTTAGCGATTCTGCCAGTGGCCTCGCGGTTGTGTAAGACATTCCCGAGTGGATACGATGTGACAACAGTTACTTGATGCGACTGAAAATAGTGCACCAACTTCCGGATAGTGATGAGTAGGCCGTATAACAGATTCTGGACTTGATGATATCTTATCTTGGAGTCAGCTAGAACCTCACTGACGAAGTAGACTAGCTTTTGTATTTTCTGTATATGACCAGGTTCTGCTCGCTCGATACTAGCACCGTGCTGACTACTTGAGTGGTTGCCGCCAGGTATAACATTAGTGGTTCCTGGGGCATGGGTGAAGCCAACACTGGTGGTGATGTGAGAAATTTTTTGAAGTCTTCGAAGGCTT
This sequence comes from Oryza meyeriana var. granulata, assembly GCA_003991445.1. NCBI lineage: Eukaryota > Viridiplantae > Streptophyta > Magnoliopsida > Poales > Poaceae > Oryza > Oryza meyeriana. The sequence continues at coordinate 74,838 of RYFJ01002159.1, forward strand.
GCTAGGCTTCAGGTGTCCATTGACAATTGTCTGCTTTCTTCAATAGTTTGAAAAAGGGCATGCCCCGTTCGCCAAGTCGAGAGATGAATCGGCTGAGTGCCGCCATGCAGCCAGTCAGTTTTTGGATGTCTTTTTGTCTAATTGGGGGTGCCATGTTCATGATAGTGTCGATTTTCTCTAGATTGGCCTCGATGCCTCAATGTGATACGATGAAGCTGAGTAGGTTTCCGGACGGTACTCCGAAGGCACACTTTTCCAAATTCAACTTCATCTAAAATCTCCAAAGGCTTTGGAAAGTTTCCTCCAAGTCAGCGATGAGGTCTTCCTTGAATTTTGTCTTGATCACCACATCATCAACATATGCCTCCACGTTGCACCCGAGTTGAGTGTGTAAACACCGCTGGATTGCACGTTGATATGTTGCTCTGGTGTTTTTTAATCCGAACGGCATAGTGACATAGCAGTATGCTCCAAATGGCGTGATGAAAGAAGTCTTCAGGCAATCCTCCTCCTTCAGGCTGATTTGGTGATATCCGAGTAACAGTTGAGAAAGCTGAGTAGCTTGCACCCCGCAGTTGAGTCGACCACCTAATCTATTCTAGGTAGACCAAATGGGTCTTTGGGGCATGCCTTGTTTAAGTCGGTGTAGTCGACGCACATGCGCCATTTACCGTTCTTTTTCCACAGCAGGACTAGGTTTGCCAGCCAATCCGGGTGATAGACCTCTTTAATAAACCCAGCTACAAGGAGCTTGGTTATCTCCTCCCGAATAGCATCTTTGCGGTCTTGTGCGAAGCGCCGTAGTCGTTGTTTGATTGGCTTGGTGTCCGTCTTGACATTGAGGGACTGCTCGATCACCTCCCTTGGTTCACCAGGCATGTCGGAAGGTTTCCAAGCAAATATGTCCCTGTTCTCCTGAAGGAAGGTGACGAGCTCGTCTTCCTATTTAGGGTCGAGTCCGGTCCCGACAAGTGCAGTTTTGGAAGGGTCGGAAGGGTCCAGGGGTATCTTTTTTGTTTTAGAGTCCACTGAGATTCCCGACTTGGCTGCCTTTTTCATCGGAACCTGATTGTCCTCATTTGTTGCTGTAGCGGCTAGTCAGATGTTGGTGTGCCCGACTGCCACTTCTTGAGATTGGGCCAGCTTAAAGCTCTCCTTGTCGCAGGTGAAGGCTTGCTTGACATCGCTGCGAAGAGAAAGCACGCCGGCTAGTCCTGGCATCTTGATCATCATGTATGTATAATGCGGCACTGCCATGAATTTGGCTAGTACTGGCCGTCCGAGTATGGCGTGATAGGCTGTCTTGAAATCGGCAACCTCAAAGCAGATATTCTTGGTGCGGAAATTATCCTACGTGCCAAAAGTAACTGGCAGAGTTATCTATCCGAGTGGAGTGGAAGACAGGCCGAGGATTACCCCGTGGAAGGGTGTTGTACTCGGCCATAGCTCGGAACAAGGGATCTTCATCTCACCGAGCATCTTGGCAAACAGGATATTGAGAACACTTCCTCCATCGATGAGAACCTTCTTCAATTTGATATTTCTGATGACCGGGTCCATGACGAGTGGATAGCGTCCTGGATGAGTAATCCGATCAAGGTGATTCACGTGGTCAAACATAATTGGTGTTTCTAACCAATGCAAGTACTGGGGAGCATCTGTAGAGACCGAGTTGACTTCGCGTGCTGTGAGCTTCTACTTTCTCTTGGACTCGTATACAGTCGGCCCTCCAAAGATGTAGTTGAGGTCAGCCTGGGGATCTTGGTAGTCGCCGGCTGTGCCCGGATCTGACTTGTCCTTGTCTTTATTGCTGCCAGATGTCGAAGTCAGCTCGGAAGCAAACTTCTTGAGCATGAAGTAGTCCTTAGCCGCGTGCTTGCCCTTTGGATGGAAGGGGCATGGCCCGTTCATCACTTTTTGGTACTCGTCTGTCCTTGCAGGCCGCGGCCAAGTACGCTCCACAGCAGCCACCACGTTGTCTGACTTGCACTTGTAGCTGCCGGACTTGTTCTGTGCTGGCTCATCGTTGTCTTTTTTTGTCCTTCTGTCAGGGCTCTTTCTTGTCGTCCAAGGCCTCAGCAACTATGTTGGCCAAGTCGGTGTTGACGCCGAAAACCGCCGGGGGCCGTTCGGCGTCTTGGAGACACGCGAAGGCCTGGGAGATCTGCTTAGCTCCAGTGCAGGTCCTAAAATCTTGAGGTTCGTAGGCGTGCCAGTCAATTTGACCCCGCAATTGACAAGGAGAAAATATTAGCTCAGGGATTCAATCGGCCGACAAGAATCCTGCTAGCCGATTGCCGAAGGAATACTTGAGCACCAGCTGAAATCCGATGATAAAACCATGCCCGGGCCCTAGTTGTCCGCGCCCGGGTCTCGTGCCCGCGTCCGGGTCTTCGCTCGTGCTTGTGCTCGCGCCTGGGTCCTAGTTGTCCGTGCCCGGGTCCTTGCTCGTGCCCGTGCCCGAGCCCTCGGACGGTTGCCGATGGCGCTTGTATATCGGCTAGGAGCCGATAATGATATAAAGATGGAGAACTCGCTAGCTTCCCTCGTGCCGACTGCCTAACTACCAGTAGGACTTGTATATCGGCTAAGAAGCTGATAGTAGTATCAGCAAACATTAGATCAGTCAATGATAAACAGAAGATATGCATCGGCTAGAGGTTGATGATATAAACCAACAATAACCCAACCGTGCATCGGCTAGAAGCCGATACTGATATAAGCAAGTAATCCAGCCGACTGCCAAAAAAAACAGAAACACTTGGACATCGGCTAGAAGCCGATGATAAAATAGGCAGAATAATAAATAAGTACAGTCGGTTTTAAAAGATAACTTACCGGCTAGACGCTCCGATAAAATATCGCATAAACACCCATCGGCTTATCAAGGACAAATCTATTATTATCAATCTAGTAGTTCAAACTTAACTGATGCAGCACAGATTGATAATAATAAAAGAACCTTAATGAGCCGATAGATCTAATGCAACTGTGATGTAAAATATGATAACTTATCGGCTATGCATTCCGATAAGACACTTGCACAAAATCTATCAACCTAGCAGGAATAACTTATCAGGCAGTTTAGTAGGTCGGACAGAACCGATGCAGCACAAACTGATGATAAACTACACCTAGTAAGCCGATAAAAACTATACACGCATGATGTGATATATCTACCCGGCCTAAGAGATCAAACTTAACTGATGCAGCCGTAGACAAAATAGATACACCTGGGTAAGGGGTGACGAGTCTTACCCTCTCGCAGGAGTTTGGACCTAACCGATGCAGCCCGGCTCGAGAAGCAAGAACCCGTCGAAAAGGGTGGCGATGCGCCGAATTGTATTGATCGTTGAGATAGTTTACAAGGTCTCCGGGCATACGTATTTATACCCCGAGTTTGCTACAGTCCTGATCGAACACGAAACAGGAGTTTCCTATCTAGAAAAGGAAAATTACAAGCCCTGATAGGACACGAGATCAGGTTTATCTAAAAAGTATTAAAACTACCTAAATAGATAAGGTAATTAACTGCCATGCCGTGGTCTTCACGATTCCTTTCCAAACTTGGTCTCTTCCAGATGAACTTCCATTGGCTGACCCAATCTTTTTCCTTTAACCAAGCCCGATATGAATCGTGCCAAATTTTGGCGTTAACAGTCGGCGTATTTGTTCGCCATGTCAAATAGAGCCTTGACAGAAGAGGGAGGTTTCCGAGTGAACTTGGCAATGAATGGGGTGTCTCTGACTCCCTTAAGGAAGGCGGCGATGGCGACCTCCTCCTTGATCTTCAGGATTGAATTCCTCTTCTCCGAAAACCTCTTGATGAAATCATAAAGAGACTCGTTCTTCCTTTGATGGCATTGATACAGGTCGTATTCGGAAGATGGCCTCTTGTATGTTCCTTGGAAATTGGCGATAAAGCGTTCCCGGAGTTCTCCCCAGGAGCATATTGATCTCTTAGGCAGTCCTGTTAGCCATGTCCTCGCCGAGTCAGCTTGAGCGACTGGGAGGTAGTTAGCCATGGCCTTATGATCACCTCCAGCTGCCTGGATTGCTAGAGTGTAAATTGTGAGCCAGGACTCGGGGTTGGTCTTCCTGTCGTATTTTTCAATTCTAGTCGGCTTGAAGCCTGACGGCCAATCGACTTGTTGCAGCTCATGGGTGAAGGCCGGTACTCCTTCATCCGTATGAGTACTCCAACTCCGACTATGGTGGTGAAACCGCTCATGGTGGAGGCCGAAGCGCTCATTCTCATCTTCTAGTCGGCGACACTTGTCTTCCTTGCGTTCGCAGCATCGTTCGTTGATGTCTTGCTGGAGATCATGTCGTAGTCGCCCTCGGACATCCTGGTTATCTCGACGGTCATCTTGATTTTCGCGCCATCGATCATTATTGTGGTTGCTGACTGACATGTGGCATGACTCCGTGTGCGGTTGACTAGAGCCGGCCGCTCAGCATCGTGTTGAGGCAGATGAGATCGCCGTTGGAGAAATCGACCTGTTGGTCGGTATGAGAGTGTCACCCGACTATTGACGCTACTAGTATGCAGCAGCGGTGATTATGGCTTTAATCCTTGCTATCATCGGGGTGGCCTGGTGATCAGGCCCAAACTGCAGTGTATCTAGTAGGGTTGCGGCGGCCACAATGTTCTGTTGAGGAGTTACAAAGACGTTGTGATCGCTGACTCGGGTTTGGAGGATTTCTTGTTGAGTAGTCCACCCAGCTTTGCATAGATTGTCATTGCGAGCATCACGCTCGGCCTGCAGGCGTCTTGCGTCTTCCTTCTGTTGTTCACATAGTCGGCGGGCTTTCTCTTCTTGCAAATCGTGTAGTCGGCGTGCCTCCTGAGTAGGAGTTGAGCCTTTAGACGCCATAAAGACTTCACGTGGTGGAGAAAAGCTCGCCGAAGTGTTGTCCGACTGAGAGTCGGAGTCGGAATAGTTGAGGGGGGTAATAACGACCCCAACCTCCCTAGATTCAATCTCGAGCGGCTCTGAGCCGTATCCGAGTTGAACTCTAGGGGATCGGGTTTGCCGTGTCAGATGCTGATTGAAGTTATCCGCTACGTTGCTAAGTTCAAATGGGAGATTGACAATCTCCTCCTCTCTTAGCCCGATCTCAGCCGGCTCAAGACTGAGTTCGAGTTGAACACTAAAAGAAAGAGTTGTACCTAGACTTGGGCATGTTGGAGATTGCCGCAGCATGTCACCAAAGATTGCCACAGCGTTGCATAGGCTGACCGGCGCGAAGTCAGCTTGGTTCCTGGCCAATCGGATCAGATCCGAGTCGGACAGGGTAAGGTTGCCGAATTCGTCGGCAACAAAGTCGAGGCTCCCGAAGATGATTGTTTCCCCGAGGGAGCAGTTGATGTCGTCGACTCCAGTGATGGGATTCATTAGGCTTGTTGAAGTTGATCTCGTCGATGCCTCTACCTAGCGCGCCAACTGTCGATGTTTTACAGTGGCAATAAGAATATGGGGCTACTCGTGAGACCTAAACTCGATGGATTGCAAAGGAACACGAGACGATTTATCCTGGTTCAGGCCCTCAAAGTGAGGTAATACCCTACTTCCAGTTGTTGTGTATTGCCTTTGAGGTTTCTCTGGTGAGATTTTGATATGCCCTCAAGGGGGAGCCCTGCGTCCCCTTATATATCGAGGAGACATGGTTACAAGGTAGAAATCCCAGTCGGACTCCGACCAAGGGATTTTCTTCTAGGAATACAACGTGCCCGACTAGGACTATATCCTTACCTTGTCATATAAGGTAATGTATGCCAAGTCCTATTGTATCCCTAATCATAAGGTTAGGCCCATCCTCTATCTGAGGGGCCTTAATGCTTCTCATGAGGTATCTGGGGCCCATGGCCTCCACAACCTCTCATCCAGAGCCATGCCCTCCAGAGGCCCTATAGACAGAATCAAGCCCAACCCTCGGCTTTTTGCTTAGATTAGAAAGCTCCCTAGTCGTGGGCTTAGGAATAGGACTGGCTGTCTCTTGGACCTCCTTAAGATTAGGTTTGAGGCTTTGTGTGTTAATTGATTGTTGTATTTGCTTCTTCTCACGTAAACTAGGGTGAGCCACTATCGAGAGGATCGTGAAGGAGCCATCTGAGGAGCTAAAGGTTGGATCAAGGGTAAACGAGCAAGTTAAATTACAGATCACCATGAGCAAGGCAAGTCACCTCACCCTCCTCCATGATCATGTTGATCCTATACTGCAAAATGTTTTGGTTGCAAACAAAATGCATGCTATATTTAGATTGCGTACCTAATTGCTTTAGCCATTCCTTGGTATTGTTTCCCCGTACCTTGATTGTCGTATTATGTTTAGTCCTTAGTCATATAATGACAATGCTTAGTCAAGCTTAATTAGTTGTTCGTATATTATGTGCTCATGACAAGTTTAAGGGTAAAGAGGGGATGATTGCCTAGGGTCGGGTAATTATCAGTAAGTGGGTGGACACATAAGCGCCACTCCGCGTATGTCACATAAAAACGTTTGTGAAAACCAAAAGCTTAAAGATACAAAACTGATTTCGACTGGGGCAGCACGGATCGAATTGGGTGGTTCTATGAAAAGGCTAGTGCCGACCCTAGTCAATTAAGGACCGAGTCAAGAAACTATGCGGGAAACGAACAAAGTACGACCGCATTTCTTGCAGGGGCATAGACCTGGAGGATTAGGTGACCCGAGTGTGGAAGCCATGGGCCCCGGGTACCTCAAGGAAGGAAATTACGGCCACTCGGACGGAGGGTAGGCTAGCCCCTACAATTGGAGATAGAGTATGACTCGGCTTCATATTACCTTGCATGACAAGGAAAGAGATATAGTCCTAGCTGGATACTCTATGTACTGATAAGGAAAGCCCTTGGTCAGATCCGACTGGGTTTCCTACCCTATAACCCTCATCCCTCTAGTATGTAAGGAGAGGTAGGGAGCCCCTTGGGGCAGAGGACAATCTCGCCAGAGATAATTCCACATACCACGAAAGCAATACACCACAACTGGAAGTAGGGTATTACCTCACACTAAGGGCCTGAACCATTATAAATCTCATGTGTCCTTTCGAATCCATCGAGTTTAGATCCGATGAATAGCCCCATATAATTATTGCTGATACAAAACATTGACAGTTAGTGCGCCAAGTAGGGGCTTCGTCGAGATCAACGTCATCAAGTCCGATGGATCCAACCATAGGAGTCGACGGCATCAGCTTCTCTCTCAGATAAGCCATCAGATTCGGGAGCCTCGACTTCATCGCTAACAATCTTGGCAATCTCACCTTGTCTGACTCGGTTTCAACCTGATCGGCCAGGGATCAAGCCAACTCAACGCTAGTTAGCCTACTCTTTGGCAACACCCAAGATCTACGAGTTTTGGGACAACTCTCTTTCCTGATATTCGACTCGGATTCGGCTTCGAGCCGATCGAGATTGGGTCCAGGGGAAACGAGATCGTCAACTTCCCACTTGGACTTGACAACGCCGCAACAATCTTTAATTCCAATCTGATGCAGCAGACTCAATCCTCTGGAATTCGACACGGATACAGCCCAAAGCGGCTCGAGATCGGGTCCAGCGAAGTTGGGGTCATCATCACACCGCTAAACTACTACGAATCCGACTCCCAGTTGGACAGTAGCTCGGGAAGCTTTTCTCCACCATGCGAGGTCTTCATGGAGTCAAAGGGATCAACTCCAACACAAGATGCATGCCAACTACGTGATCAGCAGGAGGAGGAGGCTCGCCGACTGCGTGAGCAATAGGAGGAGGACGCGTGATGCCTGCAAGACGAGTGTGATGCTCACAATGACAACTTGCGCAAGGCTGGCCAGATTGCTCAACAAGAGATCCTCCAAACCCGAGTAGGCAACCACGACATCTTCATGACCCCACAACAGAACGTCGTGGCTGCTGCCACCCTGTTAGACACCTTGCAATTCGAGCCCGACCACCAGGCTACCCCGACCATCGCAAGGATCAAGGCAATGATCACCGCTGTAGCATGCCAGCAGCGACAACAATCTAGAGACACTCTCGTACCGTCAAACAAGACGACCTCTGATACAGTGGTTTCATCTGCTTCAGCATGACGCCAAGCAGCTGGCTCTAGTTAGCATCACTCAGAGTCACGACATACGTCACTCGGTAATCTGAGTAATGACCAACGGCGGCACCATCATGACGACCACCGCGACAACTAGGATGCACGAGGACGACTACGGCGGGATCTCCGCCACGACATGAACGCTCGACGCCGAGAATGCAAGGAAGATAAACGTTGCCAACTTGAAAATGAACACGAACGCTTCAGTCTCCACCACGAGCGGTTTCATTGCCGCAGTCGGAGTCGAAGCCCCCACTCAGATGAATGAGTACCAGCGTTCACCCACGAGCTACAACAAGTTGACTGGCCATCTAGCTTCAAGCCAACTGGAATAGAGAAGTATGATGGGAAGACCAACCTGGAGTCCTAGCTCATAGTTTATACCTTGGCAATCGATGCGGCCAGAGGCGATCACAAGGTCATGGCGAGTGCACTGAGTTTCGATCTGACGAGTAGCCTTATATTCATATTGCCGGTGTAAAACATCGATAGTTGGCGCGTCGGTAGGGGCTTCGCCGAGATCAACCTCAACAAGCTCGATGGATTTGACAACCGGAGTCGATGGTGTCAACTTCTCCCTAGGAGACACAATCACGTTTGAAAGCCTCGACTTCATCGCCGACAAGTTCGGCAAACTCACCCTGGCCGACTCGGACTTGATCCGATCTGTTGGGGAACCGGCTGACTCCGCGCTAGTCGGCCCACACGATGCTGCAGCGACTGTCATCGACTTGCTACGGCAATCTTCTACATGTCTGGGTCTCGGGACAACTCTTCCCTTTGGCGTTCGACTCGGACTCGGCCTTGAGCCGGCAGAGATCGGGCAAGGAAGGGAGCAGATCGTCAATCTCCCGTGCAGACTCGGCAACGCTGCAGATATCTACAATCTACATCCCACGCAGCAAACCCAATCCCCTACGGTTCAATTCGGACGCGGCCTAGAGCTGCTTGAAATTGGATCTAGGGAGATCGGAGTTGTGATTACACCAATCAACTACTTCGATTCCGACTCCAAGTCATACAGCAGTTTGAACAGCAGTTCGGATTGCAGTTTGGCAAGCTTCTTCCTACCCCGCGAAGTCTTCATGGCGTCCAAGGGCTCTACCGCCTCTCAAGAGGTGCACCGACTACGCGAGCAACAAGAGGAGGAGGCTCGCCGACTACGACAACAACAGGAGGCTGAGCGCGATGCTCGCAATGATGAGCTACGCAGGGCTAGGCAAACCGCTTAGCAACAAATCCTCCAAACCAGAGTCGGCAACTACGACGTCTTCGTCACACCCCAACAGAACGTCGTGGCCGCTGCAACCCTACTGGATACACTCCAGTTTGGGCCTGATCACCAGGCCACCCCGACTATCGCGAGGATCAAAGCAATGATTACCGCTACTGCATGTCAGCCGCACCAACAGTCGGGTGACACCCTTATACCGACCAACCGGTCGGGTTCTCCAATGGTGGTCTCATCGGCATCAGCGCGACGCCGAGCAGCCGGCTCTAGTCATGACAGATGTCTCTCGGCAACCCTAACAATAACAATTAGAGGCATCCCTAGTACAACTGCCACGACAACCAAGATCTTCGAAGCCATCTGCAATGCGACCTTCGCCAGGACATCAATGCATGGTGCCGCGAACGCGAAGACGACGACCACCGCCGGCTGGAGGACAAAAACGAGCGCTTCGGCCTCCACCATGAGCAGTTTAACCGCCGTAATCGAAGCCGAAGCCCTCACGCAGATGAAGGCGTACCCGCCTTCATCGAGGAGCTACAACAGGTTGACTGGCCATCGGGTTTCAAGCCTACAAGCATCAAAAAATACGACGGCAAGACCAATCCCGAGTCCTGGCTCACGACCTACACTCCTCTGGCGATTCAAGCAGCTAGAGGCGATCACAAGGCCATGGCTAACTACCTCCCGGTCGCCCTAGCCGACTCAGCGAGGACATGGCTGATAGGGCTCCCAATGCGGTCAATCGGCTCCTGGGGAGAACTCCGGGAATGATTCATCGCCAATTTCCAGGGGACTTACAAGAGGCCATCTTCCGAGCACGATCTCTATCAGCTGCACCAGAGGAAGAACGAGTCTCTTCACGAGTTCATCAAAAGGTTCTCCGAGAAGTGCAACTTGATCCCAATGATCAAGGACGAGGTTGACATCGCCGCCTTCCGCAAGGGAGTTAAAGACGCCCCCGTTCATCACCAAATTCACTCGGAAACCTCCAGCCTCTGTCAGGGCTCTCTTTGATATGGCGAACAAGTATGCCGACTCGGCCGAGGCGGTCGCTCAGGCCCTTGACGACAAGGAAGAGTCCCGGCAGAAGGACCAGAAAGCCAATGACGAGCCAGCACAGAACAAATCCGGCGGCCACAAGCGGAAGTCGGACAACGTGGTGGCCAACATGGAATGTACTCGGTCGTGACCCCCAAGAAACAACGAATACCAGAAAGTGATGAACGGGCCCTGCCCCTTTCATCCCAAGGGCAGGCACGTGGCCAAGGACTGCTTCATGCTCAAGAAGTTTGTCTCTGAGCAGGCTTCAACATCTGGCGCCGACAAGGACAAAGACAAGCTAGATCTAGGCCCAGCCGACAACTATCAAGACCCACAGGCTAAGCTTAACCATATCTTTGGAGGGCCGTCTGCATATGAGTCCAAGAGGAAGTAGAAGCTAATAGCACGCGATGTCAACTCGGTCTCTACAGCAGACACCCCCTAATATCTGCGTTGGTCAGAAACGCCCATCATATTCGACTGCGCAGATCACCCAGATCGGGTTTCACACCCAGGACGCTATCCACTCGTCCTAGACCCGGTTGTCAAGAACATCAAGCTGAAGAAGGTTCTCATAGATGGAGACATCGCTCTCAATATCTTGTTCGCCAAGACCCTAGATGAGATGAAGATTCCTTGTTCAGAGCTGCGGCCGAGTACTGCGCCCTTCCACGGGATAATCCCTGGCCTGTCTTCAACACCCCTCGGACAGATAACTTTGCCGGTCACCTTCAGCATGTGGGATAACTTCCGCATAGAAAACATCTACTTCGAGGTCGCCGATTTCGAGATTGCGTACCATGCCATACTCGGACGGCCGGCACTAGCCAAATTCATGGTGGTGCCGCACTATACCTACATGATGCTTAAGATGCCCGGGCCAGCCGGAGTTCTTTCCCTTCGCAGTGACGTCAAGCAAGCCTTCACCTACGACAAGAAGAGCTGCGAGTTGGCTCAATCTCAAGAAGCGGCAGTCGGATGCAACAGCATTCAACAAGCTGTTACAACTAAAGTCGAGGACGATCAAGTCCGGCAAAAAAAGCAACAAAGTCGGGAATTTCAACGGATTCTGACACGAAGAAGATCCCCCTGGACCCTTCTGACCCCTCCAAGATTGCTCAAGTCAGGACTGGACTCGACCCCAAATTGGAATACGCGCTCGTCACCTTCCTCCAGACGAATAGGGACATTTTTGCTTGGAAACCTTCCGACATGCCTGGGGTACCAAGGGAGGTGATCGAGCATTCCCTCAACGTAAAGCCAGACGCCAAGCCAGTCAAACAACGGCTACGGTGCTTCGCACAGGATCGTAAAGATGCTATTCAAGAGGAGATAACCAAGCTCCTCGCAGCCGAGTTCATCAAAGAGGTCTACCACCTGGATTGGCTGGCAAACCCAGTCCTTGTCTGGAAGAAGAACAGTAAATGGCGCATGTGCGTCGACTACACCAACTTAAATAAAGTGTGCCCCAAAGATCCATTTGGTCTACCCATAATAGATCAGGTGGTGGATTCAACTGTGGGGTGCAAACTTCTCCGCCTTCACGACTATTACTCGGGATACCATCAAACCAGCCTGAAGGAGGAGGACTGCCTCAAGACTTCTTTCATCACGCCGTTTGGAGCATATTGCTACATCACCATGCCGTTTGGTTTGAAAAACGCTAGAGCAACGTATCAACAAGCAATTCAGTGGTGTTTACACACTCAGATTGGGTGCAACGTGGAAGCGTATGTCGATGACGTGGTAATCAAGACAAAGTCCAAAGAAGACCTCATCGTCGACTTGGAGGAAACCTTCCAAAACCTTAGAAGATTCAAGATGAAGTTGAACCCGAAAAAGTGTGCTTTCGGTATGCCATCCGACAAGCTACTCGGCTTCATTGTATTGCATCGCGGCATCGAGGCCAATCTAGAGAAAATCAACGCAATCATGAACAAGGCACCCCTAACTAGCCAGAAGGACGTCCAGAAGTTGACAGGCTGCATGGCGGCACTCGGCCAATTCATCTCCCGACTAGGCGAACGGGGCATGCCCTTCTTCCAATTACTGAAGAAAGTAGATAATTTTCAATGGACTCCCGAAGCCCAGCAAGTCTTCGAAGACTTCAAGAAATTTCTCACATCACCACCAGTGTTGGCATCACCTATGCCCTAAGAGCCATTAATGTTATATCTAGCGGCAACCACTCAGGTAGTCAGCATGGTGTTGGTGGTCGAGCGATCCGAGCTGGGTCATATACAGAAAATTCAACGGCCAGTCTACTTCGTCAGCGAGGTCCTAGCCGACTCAAAGATGAGATATCCCCAAGTCCAGAAGCTGCTATATGGCCTACTCATCACTGTCCGGAAACTGGTGCACTATTTTCAGTCGCATCAAGTCACGGTGGTCACATCGTATCCACTCAGGGATGTCTTGCACAATCGCTAGGCCATGAGCCGAATCGCTAAATGAGCACTCGAGTTGATGGCGTTCAACATCACCTTCCAGCCACAGACAGCAATCAAATCTCAAGCTCTAGCCGACTTTGTGGCCGAGTGGACAGAAATTCAGACAACTACAACAACAGACAAGTTAGAGTACTAGACAATGTACTTCGACGGTTCTCTACAGATCGGCAGCGCTGAGGCCGGTGTCGTACTGACATCACCCACTGGTGAAAAACTCAAGTACGTTCTCCAAATCCACTTCCCGGCTTCCCACAATATCACCGAGTACGAGGCACTCATCCACTGGCTCCGCATTGCTATATCACTCGGTATCCGCTGACTGGTTGTACATGGGGACTCTCAACTCGTGGTGAACCAAGTTATGAAAGATTGGACATGTCTCGACAACACTATGGCGGCGTACTGTCAGGAGGTCAGAAAGCTTGAAAACAAGTTCGACGGGCTGGAGATAACTCATGTCCTACGACAATATAACGATGATGCAGATGAATTGGCTAACATGGGATCCAAGAGGGAAGTGGTCCCGACTGGGATTTTTGTCGAACAACTAATGGAGCCATCAGTCAAGAAGAAACCAGTGCTAGAACAGTCGGGGGCTGAACCTACCCCGGCAATAGATGAACTACTGATCATATCCCAAGATTGGCAGACTCCAGTTCTCAAATTCCTCTTAGATTATGAACTCTCAGAAGATCGCAGTGAAGCCGAACAAATCAAACGTCGAAGCGAATGTTTCCTAGTAGTCGGAGAAGACCTGTACCGAAGAAGTGCATCCGAAGTCCTCATGCGCTGCGTCACACCCGAAGAGGGCAAGCAAATTCTGCAATCGATCCACTTGGGCATATGTGGCAACCATGTTGCATCCAGGATGTTAGTCGGAAAGGCTTACAGGTAGGGATTTTTCTAGCCAACAGCAGTAACATATGCTAAAGACATAGTTCACACATGCGAGGGTTGTCAATTCTATGCAAGACAAACACATCTTCCAGCCCAAGAACTCCAAACCATCCCAATCTCTTGGCCCTTTGTACTATGGGGGCTTGACATGGTCGGGCCTTTCAAGAAAGTGCCAGGAGGGTTCACACACTTGTTTGTCGCAGTGGATAAATTCATCAAGTGGATTGAGGCAAAACCCGTTGCTATCATAACAGCGGCACGAGCAAAGGACTTCATCATGAATATATTATACCGATTCAGGGTTCCTAACCGCATCATAACGGACAACGGTACTCAGTTCATGGGGGGCGTATTTCAAGATTTCTATGACGACTTCAGCATCAAGATCTGTTATGCCTCTATAACACACCCACGGAGCAATGGGCAGGTCGAGCGTGCCAATGGCATGGTCTTACAAGGTATCAATCTAAGAACCACGGTTAGTCGGGCAACAAGGCAATCCTCTTTCTTCCTGGTCTATGGTGCCAAGGCTGTGTTACCAACCGAGTTAGAGTTTGGCTCTCCACGAGTTCGGGCCTACTCAGAAGACATATCCAACGAAAACTGGCTGGTTCAACTTGATCAGTTGGAGGAAGCTAGGGACATCGCAATCATCCAGTCGGCAAGGTATCTTCAAGGCCTGCATCGCTATCACAGTCGAAATGTCCGTGGCCACACCTTTTTGGTCGGAGATCTTGTCTTGAGAAAAATACAAACCACCAAAGACAGGCATAAACTATCCCTCCTGTGGGAAGGGCCGTTCATTATCGCTGAGGTTACTCAGCCAGGCACCTACTGACTAAAGACTCAAGACGGTGCCCTAGTCAACAACTCATGGAATATAGAATAGCTATGTCCTTTCTATACCTGAGTTTTGTACTTTCTCACATACATATGTATAAAGTTTTTTCTCTGACTCACTACGTCGCTTGTTTCAACCGAGTAGTGAGTTGGGGGCTACATGTATTATATGTGCTTTGTCAACAACGTACGAGCTTGATTTATCTAAGTTATGAAGTTTTACAATGACTATGTCTTGTTTGCCCGAGTATAGCTCTTTGAGGTGAACGATTTTATTAAGTTCCTAATGGCCGACTCGGCATAGACTATATAGTCGGGTAAAGCAAATGATAACTAAGTAAAACCAAGAACTCAGTGGCGTTGCATATATATTTACACATGTCTTTACAAAAGCTTTATATACACCGACTGCATGATGGTTTGTTCTTACATGCCTAGGTCCTTTGTGATTGCCTCCGCAGTTGGCCTCGCTCAGTGATCAACTCCAATGCTTCCTCAGGTGTTGTCTCTTCAGCAAACCCCTCACCAATGGCCTCAAGGTCTACCCTAGGGTAGATCGATTTAGTCATGGCAAGGGTCTAGGCCACGCCAACAGCCACATGCTCATCCGAGTACTTTTCAAGATACTCGGGGATTGGCTAAGGCGCGCCTACACCTGGGAGATCGTGTTGGAGCTAGTCCCGACATAGTGAGGATTCATAATATCAAGAAGCCCTTTCATGGATTCGGCAAGAATCTCCCGTGACTCCTTGACAACATTAATCTCCTCTGCAAAGGCTTGGAATTGGATTTGGGAATTGGCTCTTGAAGCTGCTCAGATTCATTGACAAGTATACTTGTTAGCCAAAATTACAGTCGAAGTAACAAGAGGATTGGTTATGGTTATTGTTAGAGGGAAGGCTTACTATCATAGTTGGCCTCTACTTTGGCTTTGGCCTTTTTCAGTTCGGTTTTAGCCTTCTCAACTTTCTTCGGCTTAAGTTCTTGTTGTTTCTTCTCCTCTGTTTGGGTCTTCAACTCGGCTTCGAGGGCTGTATATCAGAATAGTCAAGAACTCGAGATTACAGTCAGGACACAACTGGGTAGTCAGGGAACAACAAAGCTGGAGAAATATACTCGGGATTTACTCGGGAAGACAAATATAGGAGACTAACTTCTGATCCTATTGGCCAGAGCCCAATTCTCATCCCTGAGCTTGTGTTGACACCGAAAATCACCAGAAGCGTCGAGAACGAGCTGAGGATCTGGTTCGGTGCACTAGACACGCAAAGGCCTGGGAGATTTGCTTAGCTCTAGTGAAGGTCCTAAATTTGAGGTTTGTGGGTGTGCCAGTCAATTTGACCCAGCAATTGACAAGGAGATAGAAAAAAAGTTAGATCATAGATCCAATCAGCCAACAAGCCGATACAGACTCCTTCTAGCCGATTGCCGATGGCACTTGTACATCGGCTAGAGAACCGATAATATAAAAAGATTGAAAACCAGCCGACTTCCCTCGAGCCGACTGCCTGACTACCGACAGCACTTGTGTATCGGCTAGGAAACCGACAACGATATAAATAACTAAATCAGCCGACTACCAATAGAACATGTGCATCGGCTGGAAAGCCGAGGATAGTGTAGATAATCAAAATAATAATTAAGACAATGCAGTCGGCTTTATCTAGTAAAAGATAACTTACTGGCTAGGCACTCCGATAAGACGCTTGCATAAAATCTATCAACCTAGCAGGAATAACTTATTGCAGGCAGTTTAGTAGGTCGGACCTAACCGATGCAGCACAAACTGATGATAAATTATCCCCAGTAAGCCAATAAAATCTATGCACGCGTGATGTGATATATCCACTTGGCCTAAGAGATCAAACTTAACTGATGCAGCCGTAGACAGAATAGATACACCGTGGTAAGTCGACTACCGTAGATCAGCTAGAATATCGGACCTAACCGAGGAAATCCTAGCCGATAAGGTAGTCGGGGTAACAAGACTTACCCTCTCGCAGGAGTTCAGACCTAACCGATGCAGCCCAGCTCGAGAAGCAAGAACCCATCGAAAAGGGTGGCGATGCGCCGAATTTGTATTGATCTGAGAGATGATTTACATGGTACCCGGGCATACGTATTTGTACCCCGAGTTGATACAGTCCTGATCGGATACGAAACAGGAGTTTCCTAACTATAAAAGGAAAATTAACAAGCCTTGATCGGACACGAGATCAGGTTTTCCTAAAAATTATTAAAGCTACCTAATTTATAGATAAAATAGTTAACTACCATGCTGTGATCTTCACGATTCCTTCCTGAATTCGGCTTCTTCTGGATTAGCTTCCATCGGCTGATATAGCCTCTTTCCTTAACCGAACATGATAACGAACCGTAACAAATTTTGGTGTTAACAGCTAGTCAACTGCACCCTTCAGCCACGTCTCCCTCTCCTGACTAGACCGTTCTAGGTCGTCTTTGGTGACTTGGAGCTGGCCCAATCGTTGGAGATGGGGGGCGAGCTAGGTCAGGACCTTGTTCATTTTGGCTAAGTGGTCGACTATCTTCTGCTCGGAGCAAAAACAGAGCAAAACAGAATCAAGAGACAGAAAACCAATACAAGGAAGACTGTCAAGGACTCGATATGGTGAGAGTCATACCTGGACTCCCCAAGACAGGGCGATTGCGGCATAATGAAGAACTTCGCACTCCCTTTCCGCTACCTCCTCATCATGCTCATAGCTTTCCGCGACTCCCTCGGGAGATACCCAGTGGAAGGTTCTCGGGAACCTGCGGGGAGGGGCTTTAAGCCTGGGGAGATCCACTTCATCTGAAGACGACGACGACAGGGATGGTGACAAGGTCCTAGCTTCTGGCTCAGCAGCTGCTGGGGCTTTAGGGACTCGCTTAGGGGTTGGAGCTACGGCTTCAGTGCTTGCCCCTTGGTCAGCCAGCACTAGCGGTCCTGCTGTTGGGATAGCTTTAGTTTCTGCAACTGAGGCAGTCATCGGCTCAGTAGATGATCTCGTTGGTGTTGGCTCAGCTGGGGCTAGCTCGGTGGTGGGAGCAGTCGGTGTAGTTGTTTTCAGATCTACGTCTACTCGCCTCCTGCACGATGAGTCAAATATCAAGACATCATTACACCGATCAAGATTTCCAGAAGACTCAAGACTACTTACCTCTTGGAGGACTTGAACTTCCACGAAGGGGCTCCTGATGTCGGCAGTGGAGAGCTACTGGCTGCTGGGCTAGTCAACACGGCAGTCGGTGGTGGCGCTTTGCTCTTGGTCGGCCCGGTCTTTGGTATGGCCGACTGGGGTGCCGAGGCACTCGGTGGCGCTGCTCTTTGACTCGACACTATTGATCTCGTAC
Source organism: Oryza meyeriana var. granulata (assembly GCA_003991445.1). NCBI lineage: Eukaryota > Viridiplantae > Streptophyta > Magnoliopsida > Poales > Poaceae > Oryza > Oryza meyeriana. Next base: position 92,766 of record RYFJ01002159.1, read on the forward strand.
TCGGCGGCGCCAGCCTTGGGCTTGATGTTGCTGAGCCCGGTGGCGTTGGTCTCGTGCTTGGAGACAATGGCCTTGGACTCAGTGGCCTGGGTGCTACGCTGGTGGTATCTTTAATCCTCAAGCTCCTAGCTGCGGCACTCAGCCTGCGAGCTCTCTTCTTGCCCGGATCTTCTACAGGTTTTTTCCCAGCTCTCTTGGAGCTAGGCTAGGCAGCAGAAGGACTCAATGGCCTCTTCTTTGACTGGACGGCCGATAAAGTTTGGGAGTCATCATCAAACTCCTCACATTCCTGCAAGTGATTCAAACAACATACATCACACATTGCAGAGCAATCCAGGATGCACATCAACAAGCATTCATCACAGAATGACAGCAATTCAACAATCAGCATTTCAATATTACCTTTGGATGAGGCCTTTTAGGCTGTAAGCCGCGGTGGCGTGCTCTTCATCTTTAGTTTCAACCACCCCGTTGGCGAAATAACTGAGCAAAATATCAGTCACTTTGTGCTTATTAGTCAGATCTGGGTATTCTCAGCTGGGATCATTTTTCCGCTGGTAATCCCAGCCGAAGTGGCTTCTTAGCTTCAATGGCCTGATACGCCGGGTTAGGAAACGTCTGGCCACCCAGGGACCTGTAACGACCCGTTTTCCTTTTCCCTGTTGGAATTTGTTTTTCTGAATTCTAACTCCTCTCCTATTCTGTTCAGCTATGCCCCAGTTTTTCTCTCCCTGGCCAGCTAACTGCCTTTTTCCCCTTGTGTCGAGTAGATTCCTACTCAGTTTCTGAATCTTGCCTTTTTACCCTTTGTCCACTCGGCCATCTTTGTCACCGAGTAAGCCCTTGAAATTGCCGACTACCTTGTTAACCCGTTCTGTCTTGCCATCCCAACTGCCTTGTCCACCCGGTCTATTTCGCAGCAGCGCCAGACTGCGGGAAAACCTCCCGGTGTCTAACCTCTGGCGACGGCCTTACCGTCATCTTTTCCCCGTCCTGCCCCAATCCGGTCAAGCTCACGACACTTTGCCTTATCAACGGACCTGCTATCTCATCGCCTCACCAAGTTGCATAGCAGCCATGACTTCCACGCTCCTCCCGTTGGACGCCGACTGCCGAAGTGGTGACGTAACCCGACCTCCACCTGCCCGCAGCCCTGCTCGGACCAGCGGACAATAACCTGCCGCACCGCAAGAACCCGCTTGGACCAATGGATAGTCAGAGGCTCTGTCTGCAAAGCCCCACCAACCCGTCCTTGCCATGACCTAAGTGTCTCATCGCCGCTACAGTGTGGGACCCCAACACAGGATCCTCTGTGTATACGTACTAGCCCAGGATCATGCTAGCACACACAGTCACAAGAATAATATCACAGCCAACATCATGAAGGAAACCAACTATTTATTAATAAATTGACTGTGATAAGCCTTATGGCTAAAGTTTACATTTATTATGCCACGAAGGGCCTAAAGAAAACAAGATAACAGCGGAAACAAAATAAATACGTGGAAGCTCCATTTAACATGCCACAGGCAGTCAACTGGGACTCACAGCCTATTCCTCGTCTTCAGCAGCAAACTCCTCTGGAAACAGCGGACACCTTTCTTCTGGAGTTGGGGGAATTGCAAGGTGAGTACATGTAATACTCAGCAAGTGCACGGAAATATGCATATGCACAGCTGACAAAGAAAGGCTAAGACTATTTTGCATAGCACAACAGTTGCATTTATAAACCTTTTATAAACAGAGTTAAAAACAACATTTAAAAATAGCGGGTATTACCATCCAACCATCCACACAGGACCACACAGCTAATTTCATTTTCCTGCACACAGCATCATTATCATCCCTTGTTTTCACAAACTACCCCTCATTAGAATTCACCAAGCATATCCATGACCGCGGACGCGGCTATTCAAATAGATTAGTTAAACACTCTGCAGAGGTTGTACAGCTTTATCCACAAGATACATCATCCTCTTAACGGCCATGTACAATTATCACACTTCTCGTTATGTGCGGCCAAGGAATCTGTAACAAGGCTTTTTAGAAACTCTACCTCAACATTGCCTTCCCCCATGAGCCACCTTTCCCTCACACAAAGAAGAAAGTACCCATGGCTAACCATAAAACCTATCATCTAACCACCTGGGCCGACAGTGCCAAGACTCGAAATCCTACTGTGCTAGGTCTTTCCCACTAGGACATGTGGTTGTACGTTAGGCTCAGATTATTGACTTATGAAGTGAAGTCCTTAATTGACCAGGGCAACTTGCCAAAACTACAATAGCACACAGCTTCATTAGACTCACACAGAGACCTAACCTAGTAAGGATCACACAGATACCTTAACTGGTAAGGATCACACAGATACCTCACCCTCCTACTAGGTTCACACAGAACTACCCATCACCCTAGTCTAAAACATTTTATCCACCCGTTGTTTACTACACGGTGCAACACATGCTACTGGAAAGATAGCACACAGCCACACAGCTCAAATAAAACAGTGATAAGTATATCATTAATCATCATTATATTTTACTCGTAAAACAATTTAAGCGGGGCTAAGCACTTACTATGCTACCCTGAGTTGACCCCTATGTTCAACTCACAAAGACTAGGGTGACAAGGTATCACAGGATATTCAATAATCAAAGGCATGGAATAACAGCAATTAGGTCATGCTACCCATTGATAATTTGTAAAATAAAATCATTCATGTTTCACAATAAAAACATTTTATAAATTGGGTCCAATATGTTCAAAGGGTGCACTTGCCTTGCTCCAGGTACTGTCCTTGCGCTGCATCTTCGGCGGCGAACGGCTCCTCGACTTTCGCGTCTATACATTTGCAACGAAAACAAATAAATAACAAGAAACAGCCTAAATAACATCAATAAAAAATAACAAACTGAACCAGGAGGTAGAGCTTGATTTTAGAAGAATTTAGGAAAAAGAACGGGTCGAATCGGAGTCCGGATGGATGAGATATGAACTCCGGAAGTTTGGAAACAGGAAAAATCCGAGGAAAAAGAGAAAGAATATTCCTGGAATATTTCCTGGATTTTAAATTTGGAATTTGAATTATTTTTATGGAGGAAAAGAAGTGGGGACCACCGGTCAGTGAAAAGGTGTACGGCGGACTCAGTTTATGGACTGGAAGAGATATGGTGGAGGACAGGATAACGTGGACGCCACATAGCGACACGCGTACTAGATTGGATGATACGGCGATGATGTGGTAAGATATCGGGCTAATGTGTCGATGAAGTGGCAGAACTAGATTAAAGAAAATCTATAGTTGTGATTAATCTAGGAAAGCTAACAGTATAGATCAACAGGAAGTTTTCAACCGCGGGGCCCGCAGGTCACAGACACAGAAGAGGGAGATCGGCTCTGGTTCGGCCTCAGCCAGCCGACAGCACAGGGCCACGGCGCCGGGCGGAGCAGGGGCGGCGAACCGGCGGCGGAGGTGGACCGGCGGCGGCGGCGGCGCAGGGGTAGACCGGCGGCGGTAGGCGGCGGCGTCGTCGGCACGGGAACAGGAGGCGGCTCGGCGCGGGAGCATCGGCAGGTGGGGCGACGGCGGCATAAGGACGGCGTCGGCGGCGGCGGTGCAGGACCGGGAACAGGTGACCGCGGCGGTGGACCGGCGGCGGCGTCGGCGGAGGACCGGCGGCGGCGACGGGCCGGGGAGAGCAGGAGGCGAACTCGGCGGCGTCGGCGCCGGCTAGGAAAACAAGACGCAGGCGACGGAGGGAGGTCGGCGCAGGGGCAGGGCTCACCGGCGGCGGCGGGGCATCGCGTAGGGTCGGCGGCGGCGTCGGCGAGCGCTGCTGCGGAAGAAGACGACGACGGCGGCGGCTTCGGAGGACGGTGGCGGCGTAGCTGGCTTCGGGAGCAGATGGGAAAACGACGCGACCGTGCACACATACGTATATATAGGCGGCTCGGAGCGGCTAGGGCGGAGGAGACCGGCGGTGGCACGGGCCTGGAGGCGCGGCGGAGTCGGCGCGGGCCAGGCCGCGGCGCGGCGCGGGTGGAAGGTAGGCAGGCAGGCAGGCCGGCCGAAGGTAGAAGAAAGGAGGAAGAAAGAAAAAGGAAGGAAGGCAGGGGCCTGAGTGGAAAAAGGAAAAGAAAGGGAAAGGAAGGGAAAAGAAAAGGGAAAAGAAAAGGAAAAATGCCGGGGACTTTTGCGGAAAATTTCCGAAATCGGACTCTGAAATTATTGGAATTATTTGGGGAATTGAAAAATGAATTTGGACCTCCGAGAGAAAAAAAATAAAATAAACTAGGAAATGAGCTTCACTTCCAAAATCCAAATAAATCTGATTAATAAAACGGCAACAAATCACACCGTAATTAATTATTTAATCATATTAAATCTTTTTTATTACGAAATTTTTCATTAAGCTATTTTAGGCGAATGAACCAAGGGTGGATTTTCGCAATTGGACAAAAAGAACGGAAAGCGAAAAATCTGGACATGACATACAGTGTCTACCAACTCCACCGGCCACACCCAATCTCTAAGTCAATCTCTGCCTTGACGTCGCATCGCCTCAGCCAGCTAGCTGTAGCCTTGCCAGTTTATCGTGACTCCTTTTCTCTATCTATCACCCTGCACCACCATGTCCCTGCCTCGCACGCCGACTATAAAAGGCCATCCATGCCTTTTCTTTCCCTTGTTTTGCAACCCAGCCGTCTCTGCCAAACCGCCATCACCAGCTTCACTGCTAAACCATCATCTTCCTCCTCCCCAGCCCCCGGAGCCGTTTCTGCCCCCCCCCCAGCTCCATCGCCGCCGCTCGTCGCATCGCCCCTGTGTTCTTCTGGTTGAAACGCAAGGAAGAAGAAGAGCAGAGTGAAGGAAGTAAAAGAGGAAAGGAAAACCGAGCTAGTCTACCATCCGGAGTTCCTAACCGGTGAGCCTTGTTGCCCCAGTCCGCAAGCTTAACTTAGCCATCTATGATAAACCTTCATCCAACTACCATCCATCCTCAGCCGACTTCTACCTTTTTGCAGCCAACTACCGCGATGTTCTTTTCCTAGTGTTTACCTCTTTTCAGCGTATTAGTAATTATCTCTTCTGCGTGTTCAGATCCTAAACCGGCGGACGATCTAGAAGCCGTCTTCGTCGAGGAAGATCTTCTATATGTGCAACAAGGCAAGCCCCTTTGACCATATTGTCTTCTATATGTGCAAAATTATGTTGTTTGCAAAACATGCATGCTTAATTTACACTTTAAATTGATCGGCCTCGGTTTGCAAGCGCAACCGATGGACCTACCTAGTAGTCGCACTTATTTTGGTAGGATATTGATGTATTTCTCCCTTGATAGCCCCACAAATGGCACGTTGGCATCATATCCTTTGGGTGCGATTGCCGAGTAGAATGGCTTAGCCCTGCAGTGATTGTATTGTTGTTTGGGAAACAGTAGTTTTTGCTCAACTGTTTGCAAACCCGGTACTTTGCGTATCGGCGCGTTGAGAAATAAATGAAAGTTTGTGAAAACCTTGATGTACAGAGACAGTGCCTGTGTGGCCTGGCTATGTATTATCGATAAGGACCGTTTCCTTTAGGAATTTGCATCCGAGCATTTTACAGTGCGACCATATGGGTAGAATGGGATGCCCCTGGCTGAGTAAATTGTAGGTTTAGGGAAGTCTGGTGCCAACTAGAGTGGACTCATCTGAGTTGTGGCTCGTGAGCCCTGATGCTGACAGTGGTTGGAGCCGACCTGAAGCATTGATCCTGTGTGGATCCTTCTGATGGCATTAGATAACCCTAGACTGGCTTTGGAAATGGCCTTGTCACAAACTTCCAGTACCGGCCAATACTCGGTGTAAGTTTCGTGTCGTATGGGTAAAGCGTGCACCCTCTGCAGAGTTTAGCTGAACTATTCGAACAGCCGTGCCCATGGTTAAGGGCAGTGTAAGGTGATTCCCATAGCGTAGTTTTGGTTGCCAGTGATTTATGAAATTGATTGATGGGAAGGGAATCGTGACCAAAGTTTGCCGAGTGGCAAACAGAAGGCCTGTGTGGCCAGAAACGGGATTGTGTGACCCAGGGTGTTGAAGCACCATAAGCAAGTGTGTGAAAAGTTAACAGGAGAAAAGTCTTCGGGTTGTAGCCAGAAGACGATAAAGAGCAGACTACCTGGTTGTAGCCAGGGCAACGAATTTGAGCTAACTGGTTGTAGCCAGTAAAGCGAATGAGCTGGTAACCGGTTGTAGCCGGAATTACTAAAGAGATAGCTGAGAACCGGTTGTAGCCGAGTCTCAGGGTCAACGGGTGGTCGGAGCCACTTGGAAAAACAATAGACCTAAGGAGTGGTCGAAGCCACTCGGGTGATAGCCGAGTTATGAGGTCACTCGGTTAATCACCAGAAGATGAAAATGGAAATACATGTTTCAGTAACTATATGTGGCGAGTTGTTGAAAAGCAACTTGCAGAATGGAACGAGGCGTGAGCCTCTTTCCGACAACTAAAAATTGGACACACTAGTATTTGACAAGCAAAATGTTTCTAAAGGCTGTTTTCGCAAATGAGACTCTTAGCCCCCCCCCCTTGTCTAGCCGACATGGCATTTTTCCCCGGCTTGCTGTGTATGAAAGTACTCACCCTTGTTCCTATATATGTATATATTATATTAGGTTTTGGAGAAGAAGACGAATACCCGACTGCTGCTGAGTTCTTCCAGGACCAAGCCGACTACGAGGACTTCTGAGGTTTCGGGCCTAGTTCCCAACCAAGCTATGTATCATCGTGTTCCATCACCTAGTAGTTTTCCTCCCCTGCTTCCACCCCGTCTATGCTATATCTCGCTAGTTTACCCTGTTCTTGCCGTTGTCCATCTAGGGCCTATCCTGGATGGCAACCTTTTTATGTATCCTCCCAGTATGTATTATATGTACTCTGTTATGTATTTAGTGTACTCTGAGTTTGTATTAACGATGACTATGTGTGTATCCGACTACTGATCTAGGGATCGGGTACTGTATGCACATGGTGGGCTCCCACCGAGGTGGGGGTACCACAGGACCAGTTAATCCAGAGCTCTTCAGCTTGCCGATCTTATCAATCAACATATATACTTGGCCCATCTCCTCAAAGCTTGGCACAGATGACCAGCTGGACACGACCTCCGGAGGCAAACTAGTAAAGAGGGGCAGGCGTGGTTCAAGATCAGAACAATAGAACTACTCTCTATGCCAGCCCTTAAGGGAGGTTTTCAGAGGAACATGAAGATATATCTTTTTTATTTCGTTCCTAAGTTGAAGACCAACTCCCCCTATCACCTGAACTTTATTTTTGGAGGGCTGAGGTTTGATGTGGAACAAGTATCGGAACAGATTGAAATGGGGTTCCACACCCAGAAAGCATTCACACAGAGTTGCAAATATAGAGATTTGCAAGATGGAGTTAGGATTCAGATTCACCAACTCCAGCCCATAGAAGGAAAGAAGTTGGTGCAAAAAATCCGAAGAAGGAAGTGTGGGTGCCATGGGCCCCGGGTACCTCATGACAAGCATATGGGCCACTCGGACAGAGGATGGGCCTAGCCTTGTAATTAGAGATATAGCTAGATTCGGCAGACTTCGCCTTGTATAGAAAGGAATATACAGTCCTAGTCGGGTATGTTATATCTCTAAGGGGAGATCTCCTAGTGTAATCCGATGGGACTCCTACCTTGTAACCCTGTCCCCCAGTATATAAGGGGAGGCAGGGCGCCCCATGAGGGCAGGTGCACACAAGTTCATCAGAACCACCACCGTATATCCTCAAAGGAATACATACAAACTGGACGTAGGGTATTACCTCACATCGAGGGCCTGAACCAGTATAAAATCTCCCTGTGTTCCTTTGCAATCCACCGAGTTTCCATCCGCCGAGTAGCCCCATATATTTATTGCCGGTGTAAAACATCGACAGTTGGCGCGCCAGGTAGGGCTTCGGCGCATCTACATCTACAAGCTCGATGGATCCAGCAACCGAAGTCGACGCGGCAAACTCCCCCCGGATACAATCGCATTCAGAAGCCTCGACGTCATCGCCGACCAGATCGCAATCTCACCTTGGCCGACACGGATACGATCCAACCGGTCGAGAACCAGTCGACTCCGCGCCAGTCGGCCCACACGACGCTGCGGCAATCTTCGACGACATGCTGCGGCGATCTCCTATACGCCCGAGCCCAGGGACAACTCTTCCTTTCAGGTTCGACTCGGACTCGGTTTCGAGCCGGCCGAGATCGGGCCGAGAAGGGAAGAGATCGTCAATTTCCCGTTCGGCCTCGGCGACGCCGCGGTATCTACAACCTACGTCCGACGCGGCAAACCCGATCCCTGGAGTTCGACTCGGATACGGCCCCGAGCCGCTCGAGATCGGATCTAGGAGGTCGGAGTGGTAATCACCCCCATCAACTATATTCCGACTACGACTCTCGTCGGACTAAGACTCCCAGTCGTTATTCCGGCTCCAAGTCGGATACCAGCTCGGCAAGCTTCTCTCCGCCACGAGAAATTTCATGCATCCAAAGGCTCTACTCCTACTCAGGAATCACGCCGACTACGCGAAACAAGAGGAGGAGGCCTGCGACTACGAGAAACAACAGGAGAGAAGCAAGACGCCTGCACGCCCGCAACGACGATCTACGCAGGGCTGGGCGAACCTCTCAGCAACAAACCCTCCAAACCCGAGTCGGTGGACACGATGTGTCTTCGTTACTCCAACAGAACATCGTGGCCGCCGCAACCCTACTGGACACCGGTCCAACTTGGGCCTGATCACCAGGCCACCCCGATGATCGCAAGGATAAAGCCAGTGCTTTACCGCTGCTGCATGTCAGTAGCACAACAGTCGGGAGATACCCTCATACCGACCAATCGTCAACTTCCCAGCGCAGTCTCATCCACCTCAAAAGCGACGTCGAGCGGCCGGCTCTAGTCGGCAGCACGCGGAGTCAAGCAGATGTCACTCGGCAACCACAACAACCGGCAACGTCGAACGACCGTCGGGACAACCAGGACCTCCGAGACTCGACTGCGGCCGACGACCTTCAGCAAGACAACTAATGCTCGGCGCCGCAAACGAGAAGAAGACGAGCAACGCCAACTGGAAGACGAGAGAACGAAGCAATTCGGCCCCACTACGAAGCAGTTTCGCCGCCTAGATCGAGACTCGTCGGAGTCCTCATGAAGACGAAGAGTACCGCCTTCACTCAGAGCTACAACAAGTCGACTGGCCGTCAAGTTTCAAGCCTACAGGCATCAACACAATACGATGGCAAGACAATCCCGATCCTGCGCTCACGGTCTACACTCTGGCGATCGAGCAGCTGGGGGAAATCACAATAGTCATGGCTAACTACTCCAGTCGCTCTAGCCGACTCAGCGGGACTTGGCTAACAGACTCCCAAAGCATCAATCGGCTCTTGGGAGAGAATCGGGAACGGTTCATCACCAACTTCCAGGGAACATACGAAAGGCATCTTCCGAGTACCACCTATATCAGTTCGCAAAGGGAAGACGAGTCTCTTCGTGACTATCAGAGGTTTTTCTAGAGGAGGAGCTCAATCCCGAACGTCAAGGAGGTCGTCATCGCATTTCCTTCGAACAGAGTCAAGACAGTCGTTCATCGACACTTCACTTGGAAGCCTCCCAACTCTATCAAGCCCTATTCGACATGGCAACAGTGGTCGACTCGGCCCACGCTGTTGCCAGAGGCCTCGCGATGACAACAAGTCACCCTGACAGAAGAAGCGGAGACGACACCCGACGACGCCGGTCCAACTAAAGCTGGGATCGCAAACACAAGTCAGAATGGCCGTCTCCATGTGCAGGTCGGTCGCGACCGCCTTCGACCTTCAACAACTGAGGATTATCAGACACAAGGTGACACGCCTCGGGGGCTCACAAGGCTCAAACACGAGGATGGCTCCCCCCACTCCCAAATACAGAACAGCTAAGTCGCTTTCTGATAAACATCTCCTCACTTGGCCTTAGCTAGTACCACAGACCGCCACCTAATAGGTGTAGCTGCGCATTACTTTTTTCCGTTTTTGCTCTTAAATGATTTACAAAAAAGTACTCGAGTAGCATAAATCTCGATCCGTTGAAACTCTGCTCCATGTAAGACGAACTCAAGTCACCAAAACGCTGCCTGGAAAAGCCATGAGCAACTCCCGACGCTAGGGGACTATGACTAGTCGGGCAGAGTGCTTAAAGTAAGGGCAACTACATCGAGGAATTAATATCAAAAGAGGAAGACCGTATTTACATACATTGTAAAACATTTTTATTCGCGGGGATTATTTTCATCATTAGATGCTACTCATCAAAACACCCATATTTATATGCAGGCTCAGCTCCGGATACTGCGTGACAGAACTCAGGGCTTCGAGCCTACTCTCCTACGCTCGGGGCTGGACAAGTTGCCAAATACACTCGGGAACATCCGCTCCATGAGGGCTACTCACCGAGTCTTGCGCCATCAGGACGTCATCTTCCCCACTACGCTCCATGGGAGCTAACAATCGGCCCCCGGCGCCTAGTCGGGGCTGTGTACCCCAACCCCGATACTCGGCTAAGTAGGGTACGCACATGAGGGTCGCCAGCCGAATCCTACGCTAATGCTAGTTCGGGTACCTTATTTGGCCGCAACTCTGTCAGTTGGTACGCCCCATGAGGGGTCGCCAAGCGTCGAATCCTATGCTAATGCAGTCGGGTGCCTAGCTTGGCTTATAACTCTGTTGATAGGGTACGCCCCATGAGGGTCACCAGCCGAACCGCTGCTAATGAAGGTTCGGTACCTTGTTCGGCTTTCCAAGTCAGAGAGACTTACATCGTCAAGTGCATCCGAGTTCTCATGCACTGCGTCCACACCTGAGGAGGCAAGCAGATCCTGCACATACCTGCTCGGGTACATGTGGCAAGCAGTTGCACCAGAACGTAAGTCGGAAAGGCTTGCGAAGTAGATTTGCTCTGGCTGATTGCGGTTACCGACACCAAAAAAACTCATCCTGACATGCGATGGATGATACTTCTCTAGAGCTATGCTGGATAAGTCGGCTCAGGGCTGGCTTATTGGTAGCAGCCACAAGATATGAGTTCCCTACAGTAGCATGCTCCATGTGGGCCGCCCGCAGGCTGAGTTGAAATATAGCGCTGGTGCTACCCACAGGAACCGATGAGGTAAACAGATATCTCATGAGAGCCTTATTGCTAAACATATATGTTTGGTATCTGTCTTATCACCAGGTCTCGAGGATACATCCTGTACAAGGATCACAAGTGTCTTCATTAAAATTGGAGATGCAGGCTATCTCTCTGAGTACACCTAACCACGTAATGATTTATTTTCATACAGTCGTACTCGGCCTACATGCGTGGCCACCAGTTGCCATGAGCACATTATTCCCGCTGACATGACCGGATGAGTCTAACTTTCGAGTAGTACAACTACTCGGGAAGACTATAAATTCTATTCCCGCTGACATGACGCGGATGAGTCTAATTCGAGTAGTACACTACCTCGGAGAGCTATAAAATCTCATTCCCGCTGACATGACGCGGATGAGTCTAACACTTCCGAGTAGTGCACTACTCGGAAGACATAAACAAGTCTTCACAGCTGACGAGCTGAAGAGTCTAAACTTCCGAATCTGGGACGCCACTCGGAAGACTATAAATCACACCTTTTCTAGCTGACATGAAGCTGAAGAGTCTGATTTTCGAGTAGTATACTACTCGGGAAAGACTATAAACCTCTCTTTCCAGCTGACATGACGCTGAAGAGTCCCATATCGAGTAGCATCCTACTCGGCAAGACTATAAAACACACATTCCGACTGACATGAAGTCGAAGAGTCCTATATATACGAGTAACATCTTACTCGGCAAGACTATAAATCATATTCCGGTTGACATGATACCGAAGAGTCTCTATACCAGTAGTAATCTACTCAGGAAAGACTACCAGGTTAAAGATCTTTGACTTTATGATTAATTGTCTTCACAATTAAGCACAAAGTCGGGGGCTACACTAATAGGTGCGCCTATTCGGCGCACACTATTCCAAACATCTACATCGAGACCTTCATAGCCTCGCCGCCAGCTGACATGAAGCAGGACTCGGGAGAAGCAGCACTCACCAGACAAAGAGTACTCGGGAGCAATGCACTCGGGAAGACTTCACCGTGGAGGATGAGCACTCGGCATCAGCCGTGACTCAACCTATGAAGGTCTCGGGGCTACTGTGGGTGCCATGGGCCCCGGTACCTCATGACAAGACATATGGGCCACTCGGACAGAGGATGGTCTAGCCTTGTAATTAGAGATATAGCTAGATTCGGCAGACTTCGCTTGTATAGAAGGAATATACAGTCCTAGTCGGGTATGTTATATCTCTAAGGGGAGATCTCCTAGTCGTAATCCGATGGGGACTCCTACCTTGTAACCCTGTCCCCCAGTATATAAGGGGAGGCAGGGCGCCCCATGAGGGCAGGTGCACACAAGTTCATCAGAACCACCACCGTATATCCTCAAAGGAATACATACAAACTGGACGTAGGGTATTACCTCACATCGAGGGCCTGAACCAGTATAAAATCTCCCTGTGTTCCTTTGCAATCCACCGAGTTTCCTTCCGCCGAGTAGCCCCATATATTTATTGCCGGTGTAAAACATCGACAGGAAGAGACAGACCCAGGTCAAAGAAAGAGGCGAAGACTACAGTCTCACCAGATTGGGGAGCTGGGATCGATTCCCCCTCAGCCGGATGCCAATGGATGACTTCACGGCTCTGCAATCTCAGCTATCTCTCCAAGTACTTCAACTTAGTCGAGTTGCAATCCGAAGTCAGCCAGGTCTCGTTAGACACCTCCAGGATTTCCAAAGCTCTCGGCATTGTTAAGGGCCAGAAGATTTGGGGGAAATGCTATTGGGGGTTTGGAATGGACGCGGAGGAGCGGGATCGCCCGAGTTTTAAGAGGGAAGAGCTAGCAATGGCGAACCCTAACGAGGCAAGGTGTGAAATTTTAGCGCGAAAGTTGGAAGATGAAGCGATTGGTGGATTGGAGAAGATGAGAGAATCTTTTCTCTCTCTCCCTGCCTTTATAGAGCCTTTGCCGATATGTGGGCTTGGGCCTACAAATTCGATACTAGGCCACAAGATATGAGTTTCTACAGTAGCACACTCTATTGGAGCCGCTCGTTGGCTGTGTTAAAATCACAGTGCTAGTGCTACTCACAGAAACCGATCAAATAATCAGATATGCTTCATGCTAAGTCTACAGCTGAGTGTATACATTCGGGTATCTACATTATTTACCAGGTATTGAGGATATATCCTTATAAGGATCGCAAGCTGATTTCCATTAAAATTGGGGATACATACAGGTATCTCTCAAGTACACCTGACCACGTATTGGGTTGAAATTCATAAAGTGGTACTCGGCCTACATGCTTGGCCAACAATTGCTATGAGCAAAAATCATTCCAACTGACATGATGCTGAAGAGTCTAACTTCTAAGTGATATACTACTCGGGAAAGACTATAAAAAATTATTCCGGCTGACATGATGCCGAAGAGTCTCATATACCAGTAGTGCACTACTCGGGAAAGACTACAAGGTTAAAGATCTTTGACATTATGTTTAATTGTTTCACAATTAAGCACAAAGTCGGGGGCTACACCTAATAGGTGTGCCTATTTGGTGCACACTATTCATACTTCTACATGGAGCCCTTCATAGCCTCGCTGCTAGCTGACATGAAGCAGGACTCGGGAGAAGAAGTACTCGGACAAATAGTACTCGGGAGCAATGCACTCGGGAATACTTCTCCGTGGAGGATGAGCACTCGGCATCAGCTGTGACTCAACTATGAAGGTCTCAGGGGCTGCTGTGGAGGCCATGGACCCTAGGTACCTCATGACAAGCATATGGGCTACTCGGACAGAGGATGGGCCTAGCCTTGTAAATAGAGATATGATAGAATTCGGCAGACTTAGCCTTGTACGATAGGGAAAATATAATCTTAGTCGGGTACGTTATATATCTAGAAGAAGATCCCTTGGTCGTAGTCCAACTGGGACTCGTACTTTGTAACCCTGTCCCCCAGTATATAAGAGGAGGCAGGGCGCCCCCTGAGGGCATAATCATCAAGTTCATCAGAACCACCACCATACATCCTCAAAGGAAATACACCACAACTGGACGTAGGGTATTACCTCACATTGAGGGCCTAAACCAGTATAAACTCTTGTGTTCCTTTGCAGTCTATCGAGTTTCGATCCGATAAGTAGCCCTATATTTATATTGCCGGTGTAAAACATCGACATACATAAATATTCTTCAGGTGATTGTTTTCTTCATCAGTTGCTACTCATCCGATATGTTTATAATGCAAGGCTAGTTCCGGACATGCATAGCAGGAACACATGGCTACGAGCCTATCTCCTATGCTCGGGGGCTGGACCAGTCTGCCATGATATACTTGGAGTGCGACGTTTCAAGAATCACTCGGAATTCTCCATGAGGGCTACTGACCGAGTACTTGCGCCAGTTGGGACATGGATGTCACCTTTACCTTGGTACGCTCCATGGGGGTTAATAACCGACCTCCGGCACCAGTCGGGGCTCGGGTACCACACTGCTGGGTAGGGTACGCCCCATGAGGGTTGCCAGCCGAATTCTATGCTGATGTGAGGTTCGGGTATCATATTTGGTCATGACTCTATTGGGTAGGATATGCCCCATGAGGGTCACCAGCCGAATCCTATGCTAATGCGAGGTTCGGGTACCTTATTCGGCTACAATTTTGCCAAGTTGGGTATGCCCCAAGAGGGTCGCCAGCCGAATCCTGCACTAGCGCAACGTTTGGGTACCTATTTGGCCAAAACAGGGAAACAAGCCACTACTGGAGCTTTCAGTTGGAGGTAGCGCCAAACCCGGAACCTATGGAGGTGCTCATTATTTTTTCAAGAATGGAAGACCCTAATCATTCGATTCCTACTAGAAGATGAACTTTCTAAAGATTGCAACGAAGCCGAGTAAGTCAAGCGACGGAGCAAAAGCTTTATCATATTCAGAGAAGACATATATCGTCAAAGCGCATCTGGAGTTCTCATGCACTGCATCACACCTGAGGAGGACAAGTAGATCTTGCAATCTATCCACTCGGGCATCTGTGGCAACCATGCTGCATCCAGAACATAAGTCGGAAAGGTTTGCAGACAAGGATTCCTCTGGCCGATTGCGGCTACTGACGCTGAAGCACTCGTCCTGTCATACAAGGGATGTTGATTTTTTGTTCGGCAAACTCACCTACCAGCACAGGAGTTGCAGGCTATCCCAATTCCGTGGCCCTATCTAGGGGCTTGACATGGTCAGGCCGTTCAAGAAGGCGCCAGGAGGGTTTACACATCTGTTCGTCACGGTGGACATCTTCACAAAGAGGATTGATTCCAGACCTGTTGCTACCATAACCGCGGCCTAGGCGAAAGACTTCATACTGAGTATAATCTACAGATCTAGAGTCCCCAATCGTATCATTACGGGCAACATGCTCAGTTCACGGGCGGCATATTCAAAGATTTCTACGATGATTTCGGCATCAAAATCTGCTACGCTTTGGTGGCACATCCTAGAGCAATGGGTAGGTTGAGCAATGATCAAAATCTCCGGATTTTATAGGGCTACGCTGGGTAGGTCGGTTTGGACTAGCTTATCAGTAGTAGGCACACAAAAAGGGGCCAATAAGCATTGGGCTCGAGGTAGACCATGTCTACCTAGGGAGTTGGAGGGAAAAGACGGTGGACTCGGCCCACGAGTTTGGGCCGGCCCTATGGTCCGGGTAAGGCGGCCCAATAGTCGTGGCCCATGAAACAAGAACCTAGTTCGAGTGGGCTGGGGGGGTAGATCCCGTAGAATTTTTTTATTTTTTTATTTATTTTTTAAAATATTTACAAAAGCATATTTTTGTTTTCAAGTATTACAGATTTATACCCCTAACGCCCTCTCGGAGGGTTTTTTTTAAAAAAGTCCTCCCAGAGAGCATTTTATTCAATGTGGTAGACAGGCGGTCACCGAGCCGTCTGCTATTTTATAGGCAGTCCCCCTTCCAGCCCTCCCATAGGGCGTTTTATGCCCAGCCAAGGGGCCACCTAGAAAATGGCCAAAAAACTCCATTCTATCCATTGCGTACATTTTGCAGGTGGCCCCCTTGCAGCTGTCACACCCTAAGATTTTTCCCTTACATAGAGCCACACAAAAATATACTCAAGAAATTGCCTAAAGAAATTGTTTAAATAAGGCAAGAGAAATTAATTAATGGAGAAAAAGCAAAATATCAATCTACCATGGCTGGGAGTATTTTTCTTATATTCCTCGCCAAAATACATTAACAAGATTTTTATTGCAATTTATAGAGCACTGGAAGTAATTTTAATAAATCAAAACAAGTTATCGGAATTAAAATGCTCAAGAAAATCCCTCTTTTCTTTTTTCTTCTCTTTTTCTTTTCCTCTTGGGCCACGGCCCGTTCCTGTTCTTGGCCTGCCTATGGCCCACGCGCGCCGTCCTCATTCCTCTCTACCTCACTCACTGCCACCGGGCCCTGCCTGTCAGAGCGCCGCTCCACCCCTTTGCTCTCCCTCCCGCTGATGTGTGGGACAGGGCCCCACACGTCAGTCCCGTCTTCAACCTCCAGCTGAATCGGCCGGAGGGGATCTGCTCGCCCCCTTCATGCGATTACGCCTCGGCCCGCGATCTCCCGCCCCTGCACATGGTCCAAACGACGCGGACGCGGTCGTCTAGCCATTCCCTACGTCTCCCGCTTCCCTCGCTCACGATCCTGAACAGATTTCGCCCCCACCCCACCAAGGCCACCGCCCACCTTTCCGCAAAATCCGGCCACCTCACCCACAATCACCCACTCCTGTGCCTATTTAAACGCTCCACGTGCTCCTCCGCTTCTTTTCCCCCAAAAATCGAAGCCCCTAGTGCCCTTTAACCCCTTCCACGATGAGCCCTAGAGCTGCTGCCGTGGTCCACTGACTCCAGTTGCACGTCGCCGCCACTGTAGCCATCGTTGAGCCCACCTCTTGCCACCGCTAGCTTCGCCGCATGCCGGAGAACCCAGTCCACTACCCTCGCGAGCCCCATCGCCGCTGGAGGCCCATTCTCTCTGTCATCCTCTTTGGTAAGTATCTTCGCCGGCCGTCGACAGGGCAATTCTGCCGTTCCACTAGGGAATTCTCTCCCCTAACCCGCTCTAAACTTCCCCAGGTCCTCCTAGACATCGTCCGCACCTCCGTCATCCCTTTGCGCCGCCGGAACCCCGTCGACGACGTCATCCCGAAGCTTCGCCGCCGGAAACCATCTTTCCTTGCCGCCGTTTGCCGTCTTCCGACCTTCACCAAACCTTGGTAAGCACCTCGTTGGGTTCCCCATCTCCTCCACTGCCCGCTGCTGCTCTCCGTCGTGTCGGATGGTCGCTGCCAGCGACCATCGGGCCACGCGCACCGCCGCTGCTCGGCCTCGCCGGCGGGGCTCTGCCCCCTTTGTTCCTGGTCGTCTGATCTACCCCTCAGGGTAGATCGGGGCCAGCCATGTGGCACCCGTCGTGGGCGTCCGTGCCTTGCCACGTGGGCGCCATGTCGGCTCCCCTGTCCGCCGTGGCTGCCACATCGGCAGCCACGTGTTGCGGTCGGGCTGGGCCACGGTAGACCACGTCCACCATGCACCGCCGACCCATGGGCCCCGCCTTTCAGCGCTGGTCCCTAGGTCTATTGACGCCATAAATCCTGGATTAATGCGCATTAATTCATTTAGGGTTTATTTTTGCATAGGAAAAACGCAAAAAACCTTTAAAAAATCATAACTAATTCATAAAAGCTCCGATTAATTCCATTCAAATTTGATTAAATTCAAAAAAATGCTAAGAATCCATTAAAAATACTTTTATCTCATGTTTTAGTAGCCACATGTACTGTTTCTAATTGTTTGTGCTTTGATTGCTTTAGAAGCCAACGTGTCCAACCCTCCTGTGTGCTACGAGGTCATTGCAGAGTTCGTTGAGCCGGGGCAAGGCAAGTTACATCATTCTCTCGACCATATTGCACCAATTTACTGCAAAATATTTGTTTTAAACCAATAAATGTGCATGATTTCATTATTTCATGCGGGTAGGTTGACCTATATATGTGACAGCTATGACTTGATTACCTTGTATGCCTTTGTAGCTTGGGTAATAATCTGATTATAAATAATGTTAGGATGCTTAGCCATGCTTAGAATCAATTAGCTCATTTTGGGGAGTGAATACTCATTATTATATATCTGATGTTTGACTTTATGTCGGAAAATGGAAACTTTGGACATGGTTACTTAAACAACTAAAATTTGACCTTAATGGTGGGTTGTGGGTGCATGGTTTTGCTGGTCGCACCCATGGCAATTAAGGACCAGTTCGCGGGAACCCCTTTGGCAATTATTCGTAGATACCACAAGCCAGCGTGGGCAATGCTAGGCTTTTAACGTAGCTTCTCCCTCTCCTAGGAATTGTTGGTAAGAATGGGCGTGATGATGTTGGGTTGTCTCCGGGACGGGTTGATCAGCTTCCGGATCCATTGTGGCGCAAGGGGGTTAGCCTGGGCGATACAGTGTGCCCTGTCGGCAGGTGCAACCTCAGCGTGGTGTGGATGGTTTGGGAGGAGTCGCGTGAACACGCCGGCACACGGGAACGTGTGTGGGGCTATGTCTTGTGGGTACAATTGTACACCTCTGGCCAAAGATAAAAACTATTCGAATAGCCGCGCCCGTGGTTATGGGCATTTGGTCAAGACTCACCGTGATTAGTTTCACCATAATAATTTGACCTAAAATTTGTTGTTGGGATACATGGTTGGTTGGGCTTGGTCAACGTGGTGTAGCGTTGATCGGTGGTGGATAAATATTGTTAAACTAAACAACCTTTTTACCTGTTTGAGAACAACTATTGTTTGCAACTACTTTTACGCAAATGAACCCCGAGCCTATTCTTGTCTCCCGTGCATTGTGCATAATTGCGGGTATAACTTGTTGAGTACTATGGGTGGTACTCAGTCTTGCTCCCTCTTCCCCCCCTTAGTGATGGAGTACCTTTCTGATGAGGATCGTCAGGAGAAATAGGCTGGATCCACCATCAAGGTGCCTATAAATTGGAAGCCTCCGCGTGGCTAGCTGTTTATAGGCTTTCTTTATCTTTTTCTGCTGCATTTATGTAAGACTATTTTATTCTGTTTATAAGACGCACTTTGTATGACAACTTAATATTGTGTACCCTACCTTTCCTAGATAGGGATTTAATACACATGAATGTTTAGAAATTCTTGTCGATGCTTTGCACCGGCAATAAAACTATGGGGCTACTCGGCGAAGGTGAATTCGGTGGATTGCAGAGAAATACAGGGAAGGTTTATACTGGTTCAGGCCCTCGATGTGAGGTAATACCCTACGTCCAGTTGAGGTGTTATTCCTCTGAGGCGCCCTGCCTCCCTTTATATACTAGGGGACAGGGGTACATGATAAGGATCCCAGCCGGATATGGCTAAGGGATATCCTTCTTAGAGATAGAGACCTATCTGACTAAGACTATGTTTACTTGTTATACAAGACAAAGCCTGCCGGGTGCTATCTTATCTCTAATTACATGGTTCGGCCCATCCTCTATCCGAGTGGCCCATATACTGGTAATGAGGTACCCGGGGCCCATGGCCTCCACAGTAGCCCCTGAGACCTTCATAGTTGAGTCACAGCTGATGCCGAGTGCTCATCCTCCACGGTGAAGATTGCCCGAGTGCAGTGCTCCCGAGTACTCTTTGTCTGAGTAAGTCTTCTTCCGAATCCTGCTTCATGTTAGCTGGCAGCGAGGCTATGAAGGGCTCCATGGAGATATATGAATAGTGTGCGCCGAATAGGCGCACCTATTAGGTGTAGCCCCTGACTTTGTGCTTAATTGTGAAGACAATTAAACATAAAGTCAAAGATCTTTAACCTAGAAGTCTTCCCCGAGTAGATTACTACTGGTATATGAGACTCTTCGGTATCATGTCAACCGGAATAAACTTTATAGTCTTGCCGAGTAGGGAACTACTCGTATGTAGGACTCTTCGACTTCATGTCAGTCGGAATATGTGTTTATAGTCTTGCCGAGTAGGATGCTACTCGTATATGGGACTCTTCAGCGTCATGTCAGCTGGAAAAAGGGGGTTTATAGTCTTTTCCGAGTGGCGTCCCACTCAAAAGTTAGACTCCTCCGCATCATGTCAGCGGGAAAAGATATTTATAGTCTCTCCTGAGTAGTGTACTACTCGAAAGTTAGACTCTTCCGCATCATGTCAGCGGGTAAAATGTTGCTCATGGCAACTGATGGCCACGCACGTAGACCGAGTACCACTTTATGAAAATAAATCCACGGCGTGGTCAGGTGTACCTGAGAAAGATACCTTCATCCCCAATTTTAATGAAGACCAGCTTGTGATCCTTGTAAGGATATATCCTCGAGACCTGGTGGATAAAACAGATACGCAAAAATATATGTTTAGCAATAAGGCTCTCATGAAGCATATCTGTTTACCTCATCGGCTCCTGTTGGTAGCACCAGCGCTATAATTTCAACTCAGCCTGCGGGCGGCCCACATGGAGCGTGCTACTGTAGGAACTCATATCTTGGTGGCCCAGTGCTGACTGTGTAGGCCCAAGCCCATCTAGTCGGCTCCGGCTCTATAAAAGCAGGGAGAGAGAAAAAGATTCCTTCATCTTCCCCAAATCAGCCAATCGCTTCGTCTTCCACCTTCGCGCCCAACTTTTCGCTTCCCGCCCAGCTAGGGTTAGCTGCTGCTATTCCCCACCTGAACTCGGGCAATTCCAATCCTCTTCGTTTGTTCCAAGCCCCCGATTTGCTTTTCCCCAAATCTCACCGCTCTAGTCATGCCGAAAGCTTTGGATCTTGCGGGTGCGCCGGGAAGTTCTTGGCCGATTTCAGATTGCGGCTCGGTGAAGCTGAAGCGGCTAGAGAGCGAACTGAAGTTGCCCAGCCAAGAGGTAATTCGCTGGCGGTCGGCTAAGGGTGAGTCAGTCCCAAATCCCCGACCTGGTGAAACGGTAGTTTTCGCCTCTTTTTTCGATCGAGGCTTGTGCCTTCCGTCTTCTGATTTCTTCCGCCGCATCCTTGACTTCTACGGGCTGGAGTTGGTGCATTTGAACCCCAACTTGATTCTTCAGATCTCCATATTCGTTACTCTTTGTGAGTGCTTCTTGGGTGTTGAACCCCATTTCATCCTCTTCCGACATCTGTTCCACATCAAACCCCAACCCTCCAAGAGCAATATCAATGTGATTAGGGGGGCTGGTCTTCAGCTGAGGAGCGATGGGAAGAAGACATATCTTGATCTGCCCTTGAAATCTTCTCTGAAAGGCTGGCACAGGGAATGGTTCTATTGCGCAGATCTGGCTCCCTCCTTGCGCCCATTTACCAGCTTGCCGCCCGTGATTTCACCAAACTGGTCAGCAGAGCCGTCCTTTGAGGAGATGGGCCAGGCACATCAATTGTTGGTGAAGATAGATGACCTCAAGAAGGCTGGCCTAACGGGACCTTGGGTGGCTCGTCGCTTCCTGACCCGGCGCATCCAGCCGCTGAAGCTGAGGAGTGCATTTGGCTGGGCCTTTAAAGGCAAAAACGATCCTGACCGAGTAAGCAATGAGTCGACGAACAAGGGGGAAGTGACCGAGACCCTGTTCGGCTACTTCTCCGAAGGGGTGGTCGCGACCGAGGACGATAACCGCCGGGTTGTGGCCTATAGCTTCATTCGGCCCCGGACCAAGGTAACCTTTAATCTTCTTCTATGATGAATGCCTGTGGAACTGCGATTGTTCAGCATTGCGTGATGTATTTTGTTGTCTCACTTGTAGTGGCATGAAGAGTTTGATGAAGACTCTCGCCCGTTGTCGGCCGTCGCGTTGAAGAAGAGGCCGAGGAGCCCCTCTGCTACCCAACCCGACTCCAAGAGAGCGGGGAAGAAGCCCATTTTGTATCGGGGCGAGGGGGCCATGACGCCGCGCGCCGTGGTGGCAAGCCTGAAGATAAGGGACACCGTCGCTGCAGCGCCCAGGCGATCAAGTCCCAGGTTGAGACCTGCGGGTTTGAGGCCGACATTGCCGAGCCCGGCATCAGCGCCTTTGAGGGGCCGGCTGGAGCAGACGCCGCCGAGGACGGAGGCACCCAAGCCAACCACACCGGAATCGGGGCCGACTCAGGCTGATGTGCCGTCGCCGATTGTAACGCCGACCGGGCCGACCACCGGAGTTAGCGCTCCGACGGGACCCGGGTCGCCCGGCAGGAAGCTGAAGTTCTCCAAGAGGTGCGCTGCTCCGGATCTTCTGAAATTCTTGCATGCTGGAGTATTGTTTTGATGTCTTGTTTCGTCGTGCAGGAAGCGGGCCGATATCGATCTCAAAGAGACCAATCCGACCGCTCCCCTTGAAGAGCCTGCCCTAGCCGAGCCGGCGGCCGCGAACACGCCCGCTGAGCCGGTGGCCAGCTCAGTCGCGGAGACCGAGGTGGTCCCGACTGCAGGGTCGCCGCCGCCACCCGACCAAGAGGCGGTTGCCGAGGTTGAGGCCCCAGTCCCTGAAGCGTCGCCTGTTGCGGAGGCCGCCGTCGGAGCCCCTGAGCCGGTCCCCGAGGCCGCGGGGGACAGCGGTGCGGAGGCCGGGACCCCATCACCGTCGTGGTCGTCGCCACCGCTAGAGATCCCAAACCTACCTCGGATCGAAGCTCCTCCGCGCGTGATGCCCCGGACATTCACATGGACGGCCCCTGACGGGACCGTGAAGAGCTTCAGGCTTGATGAAGTCGTCGCGAGGAGGGAACGCGAAAGCTTGCTTCGCGCCGCTATCAGCGGGTCCAAGGGAGTCGGGGTATGATTCTTGTGGCAGAGTCTTAGCGATCTTCTCATCTTGACGTCTGACTCCATCCTTGATTTGTCCTCCACCCTGAGCAGAAACTCGTCGACCGTAACGAGGCGATGACGGAGATCCTGGTCGAGATGGCTCCCCACTTCGCAGAATTGGAGCAGCTCCGGGTATTGAAGGCCGAGATGGAGGAGCGTCATGCGGGGAGGGAGGCCTGGCTGAAAAGTGGCGCCGACCAGCTCAGGGAGGAGACTTGGGCCCAAGCTGAAAAGATCAGAGGTAAACTCCCCGAATGCATTTTCCTGACTGAACCGTCGATGTATTCATCCAGCTGCATTGTTCCCGACCGCCCAGTTATGTCATGACTGCACGGTTGAGCTCTCGGCTAATCTGTTGTGCAGCCCTCGAAGCAGAGTTGAAGACCCGAACAGAGAGGGAATCGCAGATGAAGGAGGCCGAAGAAGCCAGGGCCGAGCTTGAGAAGGTCAAGGCCGACCTGACAAAGGCCAACACCGAGCTTGACCGGGAGAAGGCTGAGTTGAAAGAAGCCATCGTCAAGCTCGGTAAGGAAAAAGCTAAACTGGAGAAGACCCTGGCCGGGTGGGAGGCCGACTACGAAAGTAAGTCCTCAACCTGGCCGTGATCTCAGCCAATTCATTAGTCGTTCCGTCTGTAGCCGAGTCTGACAAGTTTACTTGCTAGCGGACCTGGGCAGACATGAGAGCCAATGTCCAGGCCCAGTATCGGTTCTACACAGAGGAGATAAGAGTGATCAGGGAGTCACGGGAGGCCCTCGTCGGGTCCGTGAACGGGCTCCTTGACCTCATAGATCCCAGCCCTGTGGGAACCAGCTGCAGTAGGATCCCCTAGATAGAGGCGCGCCTTGAGGATGCACCGAGTGCCTTGAAAATGTACTCGGATGAGCATGTTGTTGCCGGCGTGGCCCAGACCCTGGCGATGACCAAGTCCATCTACCCAAGGACGGATATTGAAGCCATCGGGGAGGGGTTTGCCGAAGAGACGACGCCTAAGGAGGTGCTGGAGCTGATTGCCCGGGCGAAGCCAACTACTGAAATAATTACCCGAGACCTGGGTCTGTAAGGGTAACATGTTATGTAGTCGGAATGTATACACTTTTGTGAAGAAACATGTGTAAATATATGTGCGACGCCACCAAGCTTATGTACTCAGTCGTCATTAGCTTTACTCGACCGTGCGGTCCGTGCCGAGTTATTCTGTTAGAACTTGATAAAATTGTTCAAAGTAAGAAGCTGGACTCGGGCGAACGAGACAGTTGTAGTAAAGCTTCGTGACTGAGTAGGACGAGCTCGTATATTATTGACAGCACATATATACATGCAGCCCCCGACTCACTACTCGGTTGATGCAAGCGGCGTAGTGAGTCAGAGAAACTATACACATGAAAAAGTATAAAACTCAGGTATAGAAAGGACGTAGCTGTTCTATATTCCATGAGTTGTTGATGAGGACGCCGTCTTCAGTCTTCAGTCGGTAGGCACCTAGCCGCGTGACCTCGGCTATAATGAATGGCCCTTCCCAGATTGGGGATAATTTATGCCTGTCTTTGGTGGTTTGTATTTTCCTCAGAACGAGGTCCCCGACCAAAAAGGCGCGGCCACGGACATTGCGATTGTGGTAGCGACGTAGGCCTTGAAGATACCTTGCCGACTGGATTGTTGCGGTGTCTCTTGCTTCTTCCAACTGATCTAACTCGACCAGTCGGGTATTGTTGGACATGTCTTCTGAGTAGGCCCGGACTCGCGGAGAGCCGAACTGTAACTCTGTCGGTAGTATAGCCTCAGCACCGTAGACCAGGAAGAAAGGGGATTGCCCTGTTGCCCGACTAACCGTGGTTCTGAGAGACCAGAGAACCGATGGGAGTTCTTGTACCCACCGGCCCACGTATGGTTGTAGTCGGTCAAATATCCTGGCCTTGATGCCTTGTAAGACCATACCGTTGGCTCGTTCGACCTGCCCGTTGCTCCGCGGGTGTGCCATAGATGCGTAGCAGATCTTGATGCTGAAATCTTCGCAGAAGTCTTGGAATACGCCGCCCGTGAACTGAGTACCGTTGTTGGTGATGATGCGGTTAGGGACCCCGAACCGGTATAGTATACTCATGATGAAGTCCTTTGCTCGTGCCGCTGTAATTGTTGCAACGGGTTTAGCCTCAATCCACTTGGTGAATTTATCCACCGCGACGAATAAATGTGTGAACCCTCTTGGCGCTTTCTTGAAAGGCCCGACCATGTCGAGCCCCCATACTGCGAATGGCCAGGAAATGGGGATAGTTTGGAGTTCCTGGGCTGGGAGATTTGTTTGTCTTGTGTAGAACTGGCAACCCTCGCATTTGTGAACAATGTCCTTGGCGTCTGTTACTGCTGTGGGCCAGAAAAATCCCTGCCGGTAGGCCTTTCCGACTAACGTCCTGGATGTGGCATGGTTGCCACATATGCCCGAGTGGATCGAATGCAGAATCTGCTTGCCCTCCTCGATGGTGACGCAGCGCATGAGGACACCGGATGCGCTCCTTCGGTACAGGTCTTCTCCGACTAGTAGGAAGCTTTTGCTTCGATGCTTCATCTGCTCGGCTTGACTGCGATCTTCTGGGAGTTCGTCGTCCAGGAGAAATTTGACAATAGGAGTCCTCCAGTCTTGACATATGTGCAGCACCTCATCTGTGGCCGGGGTAGACTCGCCTCCCGACTGCTCCGGCACCGGTTTCTTCTTGACTGATGGCTCCATAAGTTGCTCGATAAATATTCTAGTCGAAACTGCTTCTCGCTTGGATCCCATGTTTGCCAGCTCGTCTGCCGCGTCGTTGTATTGACGCAGGACATGCGTGATTTCCAGCCCGTCGAACTTGTTTTCCAGCTTGCGGACCTCCTGACAGTATGCTGCCATGGTATCGTCGAGACAAGTCTAGTCTTTCATGACTTGGTTTACCACGAGTTGAGAATCCCCGCGCACAACCAGTCGACGTATGCCGAGTGATATAGCGATGCGGAGCCCGTGAACAAGTGCCTCGTACTCGGTGACGTTGTGGGAAGCCGGGAAGTGGATTTGTAGAACGCACTTCAGTTTTTCGCCAGTGGGGGACGTTAATATGACTCCGGCCCCAGCGCCGCCGATCCGTAGAGAACCGTCGAAGTACATTGTCCAGTACTCTAGCTTTGTTGTTGGTGTTGGGAGTTGAACTTCTATCCACTCGGCCACGAAGTCGGCTAGAGCTTGAGATTTAATTGCTGTCCGTGGCTGAAAGGTGATGTCGAACGCCATCAGCTCGAGTGCCCATTTAGCGATTCGGCCGGTGGCCTCGCGATTATGAAGGATATCCCCAAGCGGAAACGCTGTGACCACCGTGACTTGATGTGCTTGAAAATAATGCACCAGCATCCGGACTGTGATGAGTAGGCCATATAACAGCTTCTGGACCTGCGGATATCTCGTTTTGGAGTCGGCAAGGACCTCGCTGACAAAGTAGACTGGCCGTTGTATTTTCTGAATATGACCCTGTTCGGATCGCTCCACCACCAATACCGTGCTGACTACCTAAGTGGTTGCCGCCAGATATAGCATTAGCGGTTCTTGGGACATGGGTGACGCCAACACGGGAGGTGATGTAAGAAATTGTTTAAAGTCGTCGAAGGCTCGCTGGGCTGCCAGAGTCCATTGGAAATTGTCCGCCTTTTTGAGCAGCTTGAAAAATGGCATGCCTCGTTCGCCCAGTCGGGAAATAAACCGGCTGAGTGCCGCCATGCAGCCTGTCAGCTTCTGGACGTCTTTGAGGTTAGTCGGGGGTGCCATGCTCCTGATGGCGTTGACTTTCTCCGGGTTGGCCTCGATGCCGCGATGCGAGACGATGAAGCCAAGTAACTTTCCGGATGGCACACCGAAGGTGCATTTTTCCGGGTTCAACTTCATCTTGAATCTTTGAAGGTTTTGGAAGGTTTCTTCCAAGTCAGCGATGAGGTCTTCTTTGGACTTGGTCATGATCACCACGTCATCGACGTAGGCTTCCACGTTGCGCCCGATCTGGGTGTGCAGACACCGCTGAATGGTCCGTTGATAGGTTGCTCTAGCATTCTTCAGACCGAACGGCATTGTGATATAGCAGTACGCTCCAAACGGCGTGATGAAAGATGTCTTTAAGCAGTCTTCTTCCCTCAGGCTGATTTGATGGTATCCCGAGTAGTAGTCGAGAAAGCTGAGTAGGTCGCACCCTACCGTGGAATCAACCACCTGATCTATCCTGGGAAGACCAAATGGGTCCTTGGGGCACACCTTGTTGAGATCGGTGTAGTCGACGCACATGCGCCATTTACCATTTTTCTTCCGGACTAGAACTGGGTTTACCAGCCAATCCGGGTGATAGACCTCCTTGATGAACCCGGCTGCGAGGAGCTTGGTGATCTCCTCCCGAATAGCATCCTTGCGGTCTTGAGCGAAGCGCCGCAGCCGTTGCTTGACTGGCTTGGCGTCTGTCTTCACATTGAGGGCGTGCTCGATCACCTCCCTTGGTACGCCCGGCATGTCGGACGGTTCCATGCGAAGATATCTTTATTGGCTTGTAGGAAGGTGATGAGCGCGTCTTCCAATTTGGGGTCGAGTTCGGTCCTGACTAGAGCAGTCTTGGAGGGGTCGGAAGGGTCCAGAGGGATCTTCTTCGTGTCAGAGTCCGCTGAAATTCCTGACTTTGCTACTTTTTTCGCCGGAACTTGATCTTGCTCGACTTCAGTTGTGACGGCTTGCCGAATGCTATCGCATCCGACTGCCACCTCTTGTGATTGAGCCAGTTTGCGGCTCTCCTTGTCGCAGGTGAAGGCTTGCTTGATGTCGCTGCGGAGGGAGAGGACTCCTGCTGGCCTAGGCATCTTGAGCACCATGTATGTATAGTGTGGTATCGCCATGACTTTGGTGAGCGCCGGTCGTCCGAGTATCACGTGGTACGCGGTCTCGAAGTCGGCAACCTCGAAGTAGACATTTTCTGTGCGGAAATTATCCCGCGCGCCGAAGGTTACCGGCAAGGTTATCTGCCCGAGTGGAGTTGATGATAGACCGGGAATTATCCCGTGGAAGGGCGCAGTGCTCGGCCGTAGTTCTGAACGAGGAATCTTCATCTCGTCCAAAGTCTTGGCGAACAGGATATTGAGCGCGCTACCTCCATCAATGAGGGTTTTCTTCAGCCTGATGTTTCTGACGACCGAGTCCAGGACGAGTGGATAGCGTCCCGGGTGGGAAACCCGATCTGGGTGATCTACGCGATTGAAGGTGATGGCCATCTCTATCCAGCGCAGGTACTGGGGGGTGTCCGTCATAGAGACCGTGTTGATGTCGCGTGCTGTTAGCTTTTGTTTGCGCTTGGACTCGTATGCGGACGGCCCTCCGAAGATGTGGTTGAGCTCGGCTTGAGGATCTTGGAAATCGTCGGCCGGACCTTGATCTGGCTTGTCTTTGTCCTTGTCGGCGCCAGATAATGAAGCCTGCTCGGAGGCAAACTTCTTGAGCATGTAGCAGTCTTTGGCCGCGTGCTTGCCCTTGGGGTGGAAGGGGCATGGCCCGCTCATGACTTTCTGGTAGTCGTTATTCCGCTGGGGCCGCGACTGAGTGCGCTCCATGTTGTCCACCTCGTTGTCCGACTTCCGTTTACGGCTGCCAGAATTGTTTTGAGACGGCTCGTTGTCGGTTTTCGCCTTTTGGTCCTTCTGTCGGGACTCCTTCTCGTCGAGGGCCTCTGCGACCGCTTCGGCCGAGTCAGCGTATTTATTGGCCATGTCGAATAGAGCCCGGACAAACGGTGGTGGTTTTCGAGTGAACTTCGCGATGAATGGGGCATCCTTTACTCCCTTGCAGAAGGCAGCGATGACAGCCTCATCGTGGATCGTTGGGATCTTGTTGCGCTTCTCGGAAAACCTCTTGATGAAGTCTCACAGAGACTCGTTCTTCTTCTGGTGCAGCTGATAAAGATCGTGCTCTGAAGACGGTCTCTCGTAGGTCCCCTGAAAATTCGCGATGAACCACTCCCTGAGTTCTCCCTAGGAACCGATCGACCGCTTCGGGAGGCCTGTCAGCCATGTCCTCGCCGAGTCGGCTAGCGCAACCGGGAGGTAGTTAGCCATGGCTTTGTTGTCACCCCCAGCAGCTCGAACTGCTAGGGTATATACGGTGATCCAGGACTCGGGATTTGTCTTGCCGTCATACTTTTTGATCCCCGTGGGCTTGAAGCCAGTCGGCCAGTGGACGTCTTGCAGCTCCCGAGTGAAAGCTGGGATCCCTTCGTCTTCGTGGGGGCTCAGGCTTCGACCATGGCGGTTAAACCACTCGTGATATAGGCCAAAGCGCTCGTTTTTGTCTTCCAGTCGGCGACGCTCATCCTCTTGCCGGTCGCGGCACCGGGCACTGATAGTATGGCGAAGGTCATGCTGTATGCGCTCTCGGAGGCCTTGATTAGGCTGGCGATCATACTGGTGACGGCGCCGGTTGTTGTTATTAGTATCGCCGAGTGTAGTTTCCCTAGACTCTTCGCGTGGCCAACTTGAGCCGGCGGCCCGACGCCGAGCTGATGTGGACGAGCCCGCTGCTGGAGATCCCGACCTGTTAGCCGGTACTAGGGTGTCGCCTGACTGCTGTTCTTGTTGTTGGCAGGCAGCAGCCGTGATCATCGCCTTGATCTTGGTGATGGTTGGGGTGGCCTGGTGGTCAGGCCCGAGCTGGAGCGTGTCCAGCAAAGTTACGGCGGCCACAACGTTCTGTTGCGACGTGATGAAGACGTCGTGATCGCCGACTTTAGTTTGGAGAATCTGCTGCTGGGCTGCTCGCCCAGCTCTGCGCAGCCGTCGTTGCGAGCCTCGCGATCAGCTTCCTCCTATAGTTGTAGTCGGCGCGCCTCCTGCTACTGCTGCTCTTGTAGTCGGCGCACCTCGGAGGGTGGTGTTGAAGCCATGAAGATCTCGCGGGGGAGGAGAAAACTCGCCAGACTGGAGTCCGAACTGGCGTTCGAACCATTATCCAACTTGGAGTCGGACTCCGAGTAGTTTATCAGAGTGAGAACTACCCCAACCTCTCTAGATCCAATCTGAAACGGTGCTTGGCCGTGTCCGAACTGAATCATTGGAGATCGGGTTTGTTGTGCGGAGTGTAAATCCGCAATGTCGCCGAGTCCGTGTGGGAGATTGATGATCTCTCCCCTTCTTGGCCCGACCCGGGCTGGCTCAAGGCCTAGCGCGATTGGAACGCCGAAGGAGAGAGTTGTCCCTATGCTTGGCGATGTGAAGGACTGCCGCAATAAGTCGTGGAAGGAGATCGCGGCTTCCTGTGGGCCGACTGGCGCTACATCAGCTGGATTAGATCTGTTCCGGCCAAGGTAAGGTTGCCGGTCTGGTCGGCAACGAAATCGAGGCTTCCGAAAGAAATCTTGTCTCCAGGGGAGAATTTGTTGCCGTCGACTCCGCTTGTTGGATCCATCGGATTCATTGATGAAGAAATCGCCGGGCCCCCTACCTGGCGCGCCAACTGTCGATGCTTTGCACCGGCAATAAAACTATGGGGCTACTCGGCGAAGGTGAATTCGGTGGATTGCAGAGGAATACAGGGAAGGTTTATACTGGTTCAGACCCTCGATGTGAGGTAATACCCTACGTCCAGTTGAGGTGTTATTCCTCTGAGGTGTTTGATGATCGATGATCTTGTCTCTTCTGCCCTGAAGGGCGCCCTGCCTCCCTTTATATACTAGGGGACAGGGGTACATGATAAGGTTCCTAGCCGGATACAGCCAAGGGATATCCTTCTTAGAGATAGAGACCTATCCGACTAAGACTATGTTTACTTGTTATACAAGACAAAGCCTGCTGGGTGCTATCTTATCTCTAATTACATGGTTCGGCCCATCCTCTATCCGAGTGGGCCCATATACTGGTAATGAGGTACCCGGGGCCCATGGCCTCCACAATTCTGGTCGTGAATTTCTTGGTGCCACAGCAGCCCTCCCCAAGGGCAATTTTTGGCCTTTTTGCAAGCAACCCCTGGCCAAGGAAACAAGGCCCTAGGAAGGGCTTTTTTTTGTAACTTTTTAAAAATAAAAAAACAAGTTGTACATATTTATGTGCCTTAAATTTTGAAATGCAAGCTATTAAATTTGTGTTGACGCCGAAAACCGCCGGGTGTGCCAAAAAGCTTGCTGACGATCTGGTTCGGCGCCTAGAGACACGCGAAGGCCTGGAAGATCTACTTAGCTCCAGTGCAGGTCCTAAAATATTAGAGGTTCGTAGGCGTGCCAGTCAATTTGACCCCGCAATTGACAAGGAGAATAAAACAAATCAGATCACCGCTCTAATCGGCCGATAAGCTGATACAGTCGATGGTGCCAACAGTACTTGTAAATCGGCTGCGCCTGTACTCGGGCCCTTGTCTTCGCGCGTGCTCGTGCCCGGGTACTAGTTGTCCGTGTCCGCACCCGGGTAATCGTCCTGTTGCCCGCGCCCGGGACCTCGTGCCCACGCCCGGGTCTTTGTGCCCGCGCCCGGGTCTTCGTGCCCGTGCCCGGGCCCTTGCTCCTATTCAATCGGCCGATATTCCTAGCCGATAGCCGATAGCATCTATATATCGGCCGTGCCCGGGCTCTTCCTCGTGCCCGCGCCCGGGTACTTGCTCGTGGCCGTGTCCGGGGAGAAGCAAGGAGGAATGATGGATAATCACATAGCTAAAATATGACCTTATTGTGAGCTATGGGTGTATGGTTTTGCTGGTCACAACCATGGCAGTTAAGTATCAGTTCACATGACCCCCTTGAGCAGAATTCCGTACTTACCACAAGCTAGCATG
Source organism: Oryza meyeriana var. granulata (assembly GCA_003991445.1). Classification (NCBI taxonomy): domain Eukaryota; kingdom Viridiplantae; phylum Streptophyta; class Magnoliopsida; order Poales; family Poaceae; genus Oryza; species Oryza meyeriana. The sequence continues at coordinate 124,566 of RYFJ01002159.1, forward strand.
GGTAATGGCTGGGCTTGTAGCACAACTCTTCCCTCTCCTAGGCACTGTTAGGTGAGGATGGGCATGATGGAGTTGGGTCGGCTCGGGTTACGGGTTGATCGGCTTCCAGATCCATCTTGGCGCAAGGGGGGTAGCCTACCCGACATGGTGTGCCTTATCGGCAGGTGCAACCTCAACGTGGTGTGGATAGTTAGGCAGGAGTTGCGTGAACGGTCTTGTCATAGCCTCTTCACGGGGTGCCGTGGTGGCACACCGGCGCAAGGGTACGTGTGTGGGGCTATGTCTTGTGGGTACAATTGTACACTTCTGGCCAGAGTAAATCTATTCGAATAGCCATGCCCGCGGTTATGGGTGATTGGTCAAGACTCACCGTGATTAGTCTCACCTTAATAATTTTGATCTAAAATACTGCTTAGACTAGGTTGGATGGTTTGGGCCTAATCAACATGGTGTAGCATTGTTGTGGAGGCCATGGGCCCCAAGTACATCATGAGAAGCATATGGGCCACTCGGACATAGGATGTGCCTAAACTTGTAATTAGGGATACAATAGGACTCGACATACATAACCTTGTACGAGAAGAAAAGGATATAGTCCTAGTCGAGCACGTTGTATTCCTAGAAGGAAATCCCTTGGTTGGAGTCCGACTGGGATTCCTACTCTGTAACCTTGTCCCTCGATATATAAGGGGAGGCAGGGCGCCCCCTGAGGGCAGAAGAAGAGATATCGAAATCTCACCAGAGAAACTTCAAAGGCAATACACCACAACTGGACGTAGGGTATTACCTCATCTCGAGGGCCTGAACCAGTATAAATTGTTCCGTGTTCCTTTGCAATCCATCAAATTTAGGTCTCACGAGTAGCCCCATATTCTCATTGTCGATATAAAACATCGACAGTTGTTCAGTGTTGGTTTAATACTGATTAAAATAACAACTATTTTACCTATTTTACAACTACCACCGTTTATAACTGCTTTACGCAAATGAGTCTAAAAACCCTTCCTTGTCACCCGTGCATTATTGCATTTTTGCTGGTGTGACTTCCTGAGTACTATGGGTGGTACTCAGTCTTACTCCATTTTCCCTCCTTCAAAGCTTGAGTTCTACTCCGATGAAGATCATTAGTAGGAGTAGGCTTGTACCGCCATCAAGCTACATGTGGGCTGGAGCCTTTGCGCGACATAGCTTTATTTATCTTTACCGCTTTTCCGCTGCATATGTAAGACAATTTATGATGTTTATAAGACGCACTCTTTATGACAACTATGTATGTGTGTACCTAGGCTGTTCCTGGATAGATGTTTAATACACATATTGTTCAGAATTCTGGTTATGAATTTCTGGGCATGACACTCGCTGCCTCTACCTTCGTCACCATGTCATGATGGGGTGGATGGCTACAGACTTGTGGCTATTGGCGATGGGCATCTGTCTTCAAGGTCAGGCTCCTCCTTTGCTATTGTGGTACCAATAGAGGGGGCATGGGTCTAGAGGGCATCGGCTCCACAATCTCATCAGGGTGCCATTCTAGGTCACCTACGTGAAGAGGGAGGAACAGATCGTGTGCAGCGGCTGCCTCCAGCGTCCTCCTCTGCCGTCATAATGCCGGCAAAAGCATGTGTCGTTCCCAGGTTTTTGAGACCAGAAACCTCTCATGCATTGCGTGCCAAATCCTTAGATCGGTAGTTTGACACACGCATAGCACAATTGGTACCATTTTATACAACGTCATAGAGTCTTACATTCATTTAGTGATTACAAAAGGGGATTACCCGAGCAGGGCCCCAAGTAAATTTAACTAGCCAACTTAGGGTATTCTAGCAAAAGACTAGGTATGGTAGCGGAAGCTTAAGTGGTGGTGGCCCTGCATTAGTCCACAGACACTCGACTAGCGACTTGCATCCTACTGCTCCTCCTTTGGTCCTTTGTCTTCCTAACCGATCTTGGACGGTCCACCACTGACATCTATTTCTAAAAAAAGGGGTTTGAGCAACGGTGAGTACATCGAGTACTCACAAGCCACCACTACAACATGATTTAATGCACATAGGGTTCAAAGGAGACCAAGGTGAATTTGAATAAAGCCAGTTTTTGCAATTCCTTTCACAAACCTATGTATTAGTCATTTTATCGAAACATGGTACTGGAGTGAAGTTATTTAGTTTACCACGGGGGCTGGGGCGGGATGGAGTCCGAGGGTGGTTTGGGGTGGCGCAATGGCTCGGCCTTTTATAGGCACAGGCGACGGAGCCGTTAGGCTCTGCAGTGGCTAGGATGGGGTGGCAGGGCGAGGACGGGGTTGGTGGCAACGTTAGGCAGCGTGTGAGGGCGAAGGCATTTGACTACCCACTGGTCTGAGCGAGCTCCTATCGTGCGGCGGGCTTCCATCCAACGGTCTGAGCGAGGTAGCACGATGGGCGAATGGTGGAGCGACGGGGTGGGGGGATGCACGGCTCGGCGTGCTCATCCGCCTTAATGGGGCGGCGCACATGGGGCCTGAGGGGATGGGAGACACGAGGAGGCCGGGATACGTGTGATGTCAGTGGCTAGAGTCCAGTATGGGCGGCGGGGTAGATTAGTGTTAACGCCAAAATTTGGTACGGGTCGTTACCATGTTCGGTTAAGGAAAGAAGCGATATCAGCCATTGGAAACTAATCCAGAAGAGTCCGAGCTTGGGAAGGAATCGTGAAGACCACGTTATGGCAGTTATTTATCTTATCTATTAGATAGTTTTATCTTTTAGGAAACCTGATCTCTTGTCCGATCAGGTCTGTTAGTTTTCCTTTTCTATTTAGGAAAGTCCTGTTTCGTGTCCTATAAGGACTCTTGTAACTCGGGGTATATATACGTATGCCCGGGGACCTTGTAATCTATCTCTCGATCAATCAAATTCGGCGCATCGCCACCCTTTACCAACGGGTTCTTGCTTCTCGAGCGGGGCTGCATCGGTTAGGTCCGAACTCCTGCGAGAGGGTAAGTCTCGTTACCCCGACTACCAATCGGCTACGACTTTCTCGGTTAGGTCCGATATTCTAGTCGGTCTATGGTAGTCGGCTTACCACGGTGTATCGGATCTGTCTACGGCTGCATCGGTTCGGTCCGACCTCTTAGGCTGGTCAGGTATATCACATCACGCGTGCATAGTTTTTATCAGTTTATTGGGGGTAGTTTATCATCAGTTTGTGCTGCATCGGTTGGTTCCGACCTACTAAACTGCTAGCGATAAATTATTCCTGTTAGGCTGATATCCTTTGTGCAAGCGTCTTATCGGAATGTATAGCCGGTAAGTTATTTTCATCACAGTTGCATTAAGTTTATCGGCGCGTTGAGGTTCCTTTACTATTATCGATCTGTGCTGCATCAGTTAGGTTTGAACTACTAGATCGATAATAATAGATTTATCCTTGCTGAGCCGATCGGTGTATATGCGACGTTCTATCGGAGTGCTTAGCCGATAGGTTATCTTTTTATAAAGCCGACTGTATTATCCTTACTGTTTGTCATCTATATTATCATCGGTTTTCTAGCCGATGCACATGTGTTTCCTCGGCAGTCGGCTGGCTTACTATCCTGCATATCTATTTTATCATCGGCTTCTAGCCGATGCACATGTTGTACTAACAGCTTATCTATTTGTTTATAGCGCTATCGGTTTCCTAGCCGATACACAGGTGCCATCGGCCATCGGCTACGAGGAGCCTACATCAGACCGTATCGGCCAATAGCCGATGTGCAGTTGCTGCTGATCCGGGCGCGAGCATAAGCAAGGACCCGGGAGCGAGAACCCGAGCACGAGACCCGAGCGCGAGTACAGGCAGGGGCCCGGGCACAAGCATAGCGGCGATCGGCTGGAAGGAATCCGTATCGGCTTACTGGCCGATTGGATCAGTGATCTAATTTCTTCATCTCCTTGTCAATTGCTGGGTCAAATTGACTGGCATGCCCGCGAACCTCAAACATTTTAGGACCTGCACTAGAGCTAAGCAGATCTCCCAGGCCTTCGTATGTTCAATCGCATCAAACCAGATCATCAGCGAGCTTCTTGGCACACCCGGTGGTTTTTGGTGCGAACAATTAGGCGCTGGTGGAGGGATTGGCCGGTCGGGTTCCATCGCGATAACGGCTGACGGCGACCGAGGGAGGGGGCACTGGGGGCCGTCACTGGCGTGGGTGACCGACCGATCGGCGGGATGGCTTGGCTGCCATAATGGCGACTGGCGCGTGCACCGATAGGACAGGGCAGGCGGGGGGAGGGCGTCAGCGGCATGGGCGGCGACATGGTTGGGTCGCACCAGCGGCAGGCCAGCATGATGGCTTGGCGCGGTGAACCAAGTGAGGCGCGGCGTGGCATGAGAACCGGGTGGGGTACGGTGCGGTGCAGTGGATTGGGGGAGACAACCACGTGGTGGCCTCGCACGGGTGTCCATGGGATAGGGGGAGGGGCTGACAAGGGGGCCCTGTTGGGGAGGGAATCGGGCGGGGGCGCGCGCACGAGTGGGCGGACATATGGTGGGGGCGGCCTGACTCGGCGTCTCATGGGCTGCGCCGATCCTTGCTGCTGTGGCTGTGGACTGAGGGAAAGAAATGAAAGGGGAGAGGGCTGGCCGGCCCAGGGGAGGATTTGGCCTAGGAAAAGCTAAGACTTTCTTTAATTTAAAGGAGAGGGGTTTTGGGAGGGAAGGACCCTAGTTTCCAAATTGATTCTTTAAGGGTTTTGAACTAGGTTTCATAATTGAATAAATTTACCTTTGGCACTAGCAATGAAGTAAAAGAAGAATGGAACTCCAGAAAACCCATCATGATGCAGTTTTTCGCAAAAATTTTTATTGGTCCCAATTTTTAGTTTCCGATTTTTATTCCAAATTTTTAGGTTATTAGAAACCTACCCCCCTTACGAAAATCTCGTCCTCGAGATTGCTTACCGGTCACATGAAGAGATAGGGATACTCTATCCTCAGGAAGTCTTCTCACTCCCAGGTGGCTTCCTCCTCGAAGTGGTTGCTTCATTGCACCTTGTATATCTTGATAACCAGAGAACGGGTCCTTCGTTCAGCCTCCTCGAGGATCCTGATTCGCTATTCAGGGTAGGTCAAGTCTTGACACAAATCCGTCGTCTCTAGTGATGCTTGTTCCTCTGGCACACGAAGACATTTCTTCAGTTGCGAGACATGGAAGACCAGATGAACATCGGCGAGGGTTTCGGGCAACTCTAGCTCATAAGCAACCTGCCCTTATCAGGCCACTATTGGGAATGGGCCAACGTATCTTGGCACCAACTTGAAAGGACCATGAACCTCTTCATTCCTCGCAATGGCGATACCTTGAGGTAGACGAAGTCTCCTACCTTGAATGTCAGATCCCATCGATGGGTGCTGGAATAGCTCTTTTGCCTAGCCTGAGCTGTCTTCAATCGGTCTCTGAACAAGCGAACCTTCTGTTCGGCTTCCTTTAAAATGTCCGATCCAAACACTGCTGCTTCCCCAACTTCGGACCACATGAGCGAGGTGCGACACTTACGCCCAAATAATGCCTCATTAGGCGACACCTTTAGGCTTGCCTGGTAGCTATTGTTATAGGAGAATTCTGCATAGGGCAAGCACGTATCCCAATTGGTGGTGAAATCTAGTGCACATGCCCGTAACATGTCCTCTAGGGTTTGATTGGTTGTTTCCGTCTGTCCGTCTGTCTGGGGGTAGTATGCGGTGCTGAAGGCTAGGTGACTTCCTAGGGCCTCATGGAATCTCTCCTAGAAGTGGGAGGTAAATTGGGTGCCTTGGTCTGAAATGATCCGTTTAGGTACTCCGTGCAGGCAAACTATCCTGGATATAAACAGCTTGGCTAGCTTGGCCACGCTGTAGGTGGTCTTGACTGGTATGAAACAGGCAACCTTCATTAGGTGGTCTACGATCACCTAGGTGGAGTCGTAACCCGACGCGGTCTTAGGTAACCCCACAATGAAATCCATCCCGATCTTGTTGAACTTCCACTCTAGGATTTGCAAAGGTTGCAAGAGTCTGGCAGGGCGTTGATGCTCGGCCTTGACTCTCTGGCATACGTCACATATAGTGACATATTCGGCTACATCTCTCTTCATGCACGGCCACTAGTATGCTTGTCTTAGATCCTGGTACATCTTGGTGCTTCCTGGGTGGATTGAATAGGCCGAGTCATGAGCTTCTTTAAGGATCAGTTTGCGGAGGTCATTTGTCAAGGAGACAAACAAACGGTCCTTGTACCAGAGTACCCCTTGTTTATCTAGCTTGCACCCGTTTGCCTTCCCTAGTCTTAGTCGGTCCTTGATCGCTATGGCTTTGGCATCTCGTTGTTGTGTCTCCTTGATCTGCTTGGGTAGTTCGGGTTCTATCTCTAGAGTTGCCAGGCTCCCTGGAGCCATTATAGCTAAGTTGAGATATGCTAGGTCTGCCTGTAGGCTGGGTGAAAATATTTGAGCGTCCAAGAGACAACAAGTTGGCTTGCGGCTGAGGGCATCTGCTACTACATTGGCCTTGCCAGGGTAGTAATGGATGCCTAGGTCGTAATCTTTGATTAAATCCAACCACCTTCGTTGTCTCAGGTTTAGGTCAGCCTAGGTAAAGATATACTTGAGGCTTTTGTGATCGTTGTAGATATTACAATGGTTCCCAATTAAGTAGTGACTCTAGATCTTGAGGGCTTGGACGACAGAGGCCTGCTCGAGATCATGGGAAGGCTAGTTCTCTTCATGCGGCCTCAATTGTTGGGATGCATAGGCCACTACTTTGCCTTCTTGCATCAGCACACTCTCTAGTCCTTTCCGAGACGCACACAATAGATCTCAAAGTCCTTCTTGATGTCTGGCAAGATGAGAATAGGGGCAGAGGTGAGTTTGGCCTTGAGCTGGTCGAAGCTACTTTGGCATTGGGCTGACCATTCAAACTTTTTTCCTTCTTGAGTAACTGAGTCATTGGGTGGGCTATCTTAGAAAACCCTTTGATGAATCTCCGATAGTATCCTGCCAAGCCCAGGAAGATCCTTACTTCGATCACTGTCTTAGGGGCTCTCCATTGGGTTACTGCCTCAACTTTGGATGGGTCTACTGCCACTCCCCTTGCAAAGATGATGTGGCCTAAAAAGCTTACTTCCTTAAGCCAGAAGTCACACTTGCTGTACTTGGCGTACACTTGGTGTTCCCTTAGTTTTTCCAATACTAATCTTAGATGTATGGCATGCTCTTCTTCTGTCTTGGAGTAGACCAGGATATCGTCGATGAATACGACGACGAATTGGTCTAGGAACTCCACGAACACCTCATTCATTAAATTTATGAAGTAGGTAGGGGCATTTGTCAATCCGAAGAACATGACCAGGAATTCACATAGGTCATACCGGGTAGAGAAGGAAGTCTTGGGTGCATCTTCTGCTCGAATCTTCAGTTGATGGTAGCCAGAGTGCAAGTCTATTTTTGAGAATATGCACGCTCCCTGGAGTTGATCAAACAGATCATCGATCATAGGGTGGGGGTATTTATTCTTGATGGTAAATTTGTTCAAGGTACAATAATCTATGCACATCCGTTGGTTACTATCCTTCTTCTTAACGAAGGGTACTGGGGCTCCCCATGGGGACGAGCTAGGCCGAACAAATCCTTTGGCTTGGGAGGTCCCAGATCTGTTCTTTTAGCTCTTCTAGTTCATTGCCTGGCATCCTATAGGGTCTTTTGGATATAGGTGCCATACCAGGGATCAAGTCAATGACAAATTCAATGTCCCTATCCGGTGGCATGCCTAGGAGTTCTTCCGGGAATACATCGGGGTATTCCCTGACTATAGGGGTTTCTTCTAGGAGCTGGTTGAGTTGGTAGTTCCCTGAGTTGTGGCCTACTTGCTTGGGTAGTCCTACTTGAATCCTAATCTGCCCTTGGTCTAGATGATTTAGGACTAATTCTTTTCAGGCACAGTCGATTATCCCTTGGTTCTTCTTGAAACAATCCATCCCCAAAATGACATCCAGGTGTTGGGAGGGAAGGAAGATTGGTGGGAAAACTACCCCTTGAAGGAGGAGTTGGACTTTCTCACAGACCCTAGACACATGAAGGCCTCCCCCAGGAGAGTGTATGATCATGGGTTTTGGTAAATTAGTGATTTCTAATTGATGCTTCCTAAGGATTTTTGGTGATATAAAAAATGTGATGCTCTAGAATCAAATAGCACAATTGTAGGGATGGTGTGGATAGAAAACATACCAATCAGGACACCCTGGTTGTCCTGTGCCTCTTCCATGTAGATGTGGTTCACACGTCCCCTTGCAATTGAAGTCCTGGTCCTCATCTTTACTGGCGTTGGTTGATTTGCCCGGGATGCGGCAAGAGTGGTCACGCCTCTTGCCGGGGTCGCTCCTGTTGGAAACCGAGGCGGTGTGGCCTGGTGTTGAGGGCATTCTTTGATAAAGTGACCCTTTTGTCCACACTGGTAGTAGTTTAGGTTATTTGTCCTTGGTGCGGGGACGGTGGGGGCTAGGGTACAGAATCCTTGAGTTTGGGGGCGAGCTGCTGAGGTGGCGGGTGTTGGAGTGGTGGGGTGAGGATAGTGTGGGGAACACTAGCCTCTAGTTCTGCTAGGTGGCACCCTTGAACCTCGGTCCGCCAGATTGTTTGCTTTGGAAGACGGCTACTTTCCACTTCCGGTTTGCCTCCACCTTCCTGTTGTCTTGTTCAGACCTTAGTGCATTGTTCACCATGCTTTGAAAGTTAGCGTGGTCTTGAATGATCAGGGGTCCCCGCAAGGCATCATTCAACCCTCCCAGAAACTTGTCAATCTTTTCTTCCTCATCTGGGATATCCGAGGGGGCGTATCGGGCTAGTTGAGTGAACTTGTTAAGGTAGCCCTACACGCTCAGGTGGTCTTGCCTAAGGGTCTTGAACTCATCCCTTTTCATCTTCATAATGGTCGTTGGGACAAAGTTCTCAAGGAATGCTATTATGAATTCCGCCCAATTGGGTTCTCCTGCCTCATCTTCCCGGGAGGCCTGGTAGGCTTCCTACCAGTCACTAGCTGGGCCATCCAGTTGACTGGAGGCAAAACGAACCTTGTCCTCATCCCTGGCTTGGATGAGGTCTAGCTTCTTCTCAATCATGCGGAGCCAGTCCTCTGCTTCCAACGGCTCCTTTGCTTCAGTGAATACTAGCGGCTTCGTCCTCATGAATTCACCATAGTTGGATGGATCGCGGTTTGCTTGAGCTTCTTGCCCTACCTACATGGGCCGCCTTGCTCGAGTGGCCTGGCTCCCAGCCGCATAGAGGTCAGCCAAGGTTTGCATAAGCTGGTTCTAGGTGTCAAGGAGCTGAGCTATAGAAGGGTCGGCAGAGGGTGGAGGAGGGGTTGGCTTGTCCGCACGTGCGGTTGACGATCCTGAGGCCCGGGTGTTCACAATCTAGGAAAAGAGAGAAGGAGTTTAATGTTTTGGGGGAAGGGGTAAGGTGTGTCATTAAGTATGTGTTTAGTTGTTCTTAGTGATGTAAGCAAGGCATGTTTTAAGCACACACAAATAAGTGAATCAGCTAATATTAGATAAGGTTTGTACTAGCGCAAAGCTTACAGTGGGAGGTACCACACATAAGTCCTTACATAATCATGGATGACAACACTACCTCAACTACTCATAGAGCCCAGTTTGAGGTGAAAAACACAAAGCTAAGTCTGACTGACGCATATCTAAGGGGAGAGGGTCGAAGGGCTCGTTGTCCAAAAGACTACCAAAGCGGCGCCATGACTAAGGACATACCACAGTCCTGGTCTACTCACTCAACACGCAGCCTGGTCGTGCGAGGGGAACGGCTACGGCTGTGGCTGGTGTCTAAGTCCAGGCCAGAGCTAGAGCTATAGCTGTCAGAGAGGTAGTCATGGTGGATATGGCCACATCCACGGCCGTGACCACAGGCCGGTGCCTCCTGATAGTACATTGGTGGTTATGGAAGGACGGGTGAAGGGAGGACAGGTGGCGCCACTGGGACGGCCGGCTCGGTGTCCGACACGTGTGGCTCCACCTCTTGTGGCTCCTTTGAAGACTCAGAGGAGATGTAGACCGGGACGGAGGTTGTCTCCAGCTGGGCGGTTGCAATGGCAAGTCCCTCCAGTGCAGGGGCACGGGAGGAACTGGCTGCCTCCCTCGTGGAGGAAGCTAGAGCTGAGTTGTAGCCCACAACTGGTGCTGAAGTCAGAGGAGGAGCTGCTACCATGCTAGCGGCAGCCACCAGGGTAGCCTCCTCAGCTAGGTGTGGAGGCGATCTGGTGGCCAGCCGAGGAGCTGCGACTGTCCCAAAAAGAAATGAGGACAGCCCTGACATAGACACTGGTATAGGTGTAGGGTGCAATACTGGTGTGGTCATCGTCGCCGAAGCTATAGATGCCCCACTTAGTGCCCTGAAGGCATCCAGGTAGACTGCACATGGAGTCTCGGCGAAGGCTGGCAAGGTACCTACAAAGACAGTACCGTCCTGGGGGAGGAACGGCATACGCCTAGTGAAGATGTTGCCGCCCTTAAAAAGGAATGGTAGCTACGGGCTCGGAGTCAGGGTAGCTGTTAGGGAAGTCATCAAAGTGGAGCCTACCTCGAAAACCGGTGCTACCTCAGAGGTAGCGAACGCTGGTGCAAAGCCACGGATCAGCTGAGCTGGAGGCCGTTGGGGACGAGTGGTGTGGTACCTGGCTAGGAAAGGGTACAGGGGCGTTGGCGTCAGGGTGCCAACCGGTGCCGCACCCAAGGCAAAAGCTAGTGTAGAGCCTAGGGCGACCGGTCGAGTCATTGGGGTAAAAATCGGTGTGGGTGGCCATACAGTAAGCGGAGCCGGAGCCTGGACGAGCAGCGGTGAAGCCGTCAGTGGAGAGCAAGCTGGGGCAGCTGCTGGTGCGGAGGTCGGCGTAGCTGTCAGTGTAGAGGTCAGAGCAGCTATCGGTGCAGAAGTCGGAGCAGCTGTTGGTGTAGGGGTCGGTGTAGCTGTCAGTGCAGAGGTCGGTGCCACCGGCAGGGTGGTGAAGGACAAAGTCCATGCTGCTGTCTACATGGCGGCCCTGGCTATAGCCTGGGCCGCAATACGGCGCCCTTGACGTGCCTCCATAAGTCGAAGCTCCAAGTCCCTGATGCGCTCACCTCGGTGGAGGTAGTGTGCACGGAGGGACTCGTAGCATCCCTCGAGCTCCTGCAGAGCTGAGCGGGTGTGGTAGAGGTGGCCGCGTACCATGTCAGACTCCATCAGTGACTCCCCGTACCAAACGGCCAAGAAGTAGCACTAGTCTTGAATGCGACGCAGGTACGTGTCACGGCTGTAGCAATAGTCCATCTGAACCAAAAAAGGAAATTTTTAAATGAGAGTGAGTTGGGGAAGAAAAGGGGCTACCTTAAAGGGATGAGGAATAAAACGAGACCTAGAAGTTAGTTTTAGATTTAGTTTAAGTTTTTCTGAAATCGTGCGGTAAAGCATGGTTCCCTAAGGCTCAACGCTATGGGTCAAGTAAAAGGGCGCCATTGGTCAAGTCCTACAGTCGAGTTGGCTCTCATACCAAGTCTGTTGGCCCCCGGTTTTTTAGACCAGAAACCTCTCATGCATTGTGTGCCAAATCCCTGGATCGGTAGTTTGACACACACATAGCAGAATTGGTACCATTGCATACAACATCATAGAGTCTTACATTTATTTAGTGATTACAAAAGGGGATTACCCGAGTAGGGCCCCAAGGAAACATAACCAACCAACTTAGGGTAATCTAGCAAAAGACTAGGTACGGTAGCGGAAGCTTTAGTGGTGGTGGCCTTGCATTAGTCCACAGGCACTTGACTAGCGACTTGCATCCTACTGCGCCTCCTTTGGTCCTTCGTCTTCCTAACCAATCTCGGACGGTCCACCACCGGCATCTATTTCTAAAAAAAGGGGTTTGAGCAACAGTGAGTACATCGAGTACTCGCAAGCCGCCACTACAACATGATTTAATGCACATAGGGTTCAAAGGAGACAAAGGGTAATTTGCGTAAAGCTAGTTTTCGCAATTCCTTTCACAAACCTATGTACTAGCCGTTTTATCGAAACATGGTACTGGAGAGCAGTTGTTTAGTTTACCACAGGGGCTGGGTCCACCTTGCCAATCCTCACTTGGTTCGGTTTACCCCCATGCCTGCTTGTTTACCCATGTCCTAGACACTTTATCATAATCCGAGTAAATTCCCATTTCCATCCAATCCCTTCCTAGCCAAGTTTTAAGAAAAATTCAGAGTCTAGTCAAGACTAATACAAGTCCTTATGCTCTTTTAACCGTGAGCACGGCTATTTGAATAATTTAGTTTTACTCACACTGCAGTGGATGTATGCTTTACCCACAACCCGTGACTTCGCCCAACACATGAGACCTGCCACAACCTGGTCTTTTAGTTCCCCTAGCATTGCGGCAGCCGCTCCAAGGACTGTGAGCCCTCATGCACCCTTAGCACCCAACACCTCGATCTAGTGGTGAGAGGAGTCCTAGAACCCGAGAAATCTAGGAAGTACACTATATATATACTTAGGGTGTGTTTTTAAGTTTAGATATCAAACATATTTCCAATGATTCAACACTTAACCATGTCATACTCTTCGTGTGCAGAACCAACCATGACTGGGGTGCCACCCTACTCGTGTCACCTACTCCTCGAAGTCTATTCCCATAAAAGAGATGTGGTCATACTCGTTTCGTTTCCTGCCTGTTTTCTTGACTCGGTCCTTAATTGACCAAGGTCGGCGCTAGCCTATCCCAGAACCACCTAAATCAAACCATACCACCCTAGTCGAAAACAATTTTGTTTCTTAGCTTTTGGTTTTCGCAAACAGTTCCCTGTGTGACTTACGAGTGGCATTTCATGTCTCCACTCACATGAAATGATGATCCCTCTCTACCCAGAACGATCGTCCCCATCTAGATATTAATCATAGAAATGCAGAGATTCTAATGAGCAACACTAAGCCATGTCAATACTTGACTTGCATAGGTAAAATAATATACGGCACCAAGGAATATGGAACAATATCAAGGAATGGCTCAAAATGAGAATTTAGGTACGCGATTTCAATATAGCATGCAATTTATTTATAAACAAATATTTTCACAATAGGTACAACATGTTCAAGGAGGAGGGCGTGATGACTTGCCGTGCTTAGTTACAGCAATGTCCTCCTCTGCATCAGGGGTTTCGTCATCGCAAATATACCCTCTAGGTCGATATACAAAATAATAGGGAATAAATAAAAACAAAAAGTGAAAAATACCAAACTAGTGCCATTGGGTAGATCTTGATTTTAGATGAATTTTGGTGAAAATTTCACTCGATTTGGACTTAAAACGAAGGAGTTATGGGCTTTAGAAGATTCAAATTTGAATAAAATCGAATTAATAGAAAAAGTGCATTGTTGGGATATTCCTTAAACTTCTCGAATTGTTTTCCTTAATAAAAATCCATCTCTCTCTCTGACAAGTGGGCCCCGGAGTGGGGGAGAGAGAGGGATCCCACTCTAGTCATCCCGTCACTTATAGGTAGGACCGAGGTCCCGGTCGGCTGGGTAAACCCAGCTAACTTGGGGGCCCAAGGCCCATAGGTTAGTGACATAGGGGGTAAAAAAGGGGTGTGATCCTATTTCCTTTTACTGTGAGTGGCGCCCAGGTGTCAGTGGCACATAGATTAAACTTAGTTTTAATTAATTTCCGCTAATGACAAGGCCCCAAATGTTGGTCATAGGATTAATGGGGTCATTAGTTTTAATTGTAGTCATTAGTTTTGGTCCGGGGCACGCGTGTCAGTAACGGGAGCGGCAGGGTCGTCTTTCTCCTTGCGCCGAGCGCTTGGCGGGCAAGGCCGAGGGCTGATGCGGCTCGGCGGGGGCCTGTGCGAGTCCGCTGGCCCTTGGGGTTTCGGTCCTCGCCAGCGGCGAGGTCCGGCGCCCCGATTGCTTGCGGTGGCACGGGGGTTTAGGTCTTAGGGGCGGCGCACCATGGCGTGGACGACCGTGTGGCAGTGGCGCGGCAATTGCGACAGCGGGGCGGCATAATTGGGCGTGATTCTGCTGTCGGAGAAATTAGGGGGAGAGAAGGAGGAGCTAGCGAGAGGGCTCACCGAGCGGCAGCTGGGAATCCGGATCGCAGCGGAGGCGGGGTGGAACAGAGCTCGGCGGCAAGGTCCGCTTCGGGGCGGGTCGAAGTCGAGTTCGCGGTTCGTCCTGTGGCGGCAGCGATGTCTCCTCTGGTCCTAGTGGCCATCTCCCCTCCAGGCAGTGGCACGGTGAAGCGGTCCTTCCGAGCCCCCGGAGTGGTGGCGTTGTGGCGGTGGGCCGGTCCAGCACGGAGCTATGAGCTCAACTCGAGGGGCCGGGGGGATGGTGAGGAGCGGTGCTGGGGTGTACTGGGACTGGGGTGGGATGGAGTCCGAGGGTGATTTGGGGCGGCGCGATGGCTCGGCCTTTTATAGGCACGGACGGCTCAAACTCTATGGTGGTTGGGATAGGGTGGCAGGGTGAGGACGGGTTTGGTGGCAAGGTTAGGCGGCGCGTGAGGGCGAAGGCATTTGACTACCCACCGGTCCAAGCAAGCTCCTATGGCGCGGTGGGCTTCCGTCCAACGGTCCGAGCGAGGCGGCACGACGGGCGAATGGCAGAGCTACCGGGGGGAGGGATGCACAGCTTGGCGTGCTTGTCCGCCTTAATGGGGTGGCACACATCCGGCCTGAGGTGATGGGAGATGCGACGAGGCCGGGGTACAGGCGACATCAGCGGCTAGAGTCCAGTATGGGCAACGGGGTAGATTAGGAGTAGGCGGAGGGATTGGCCGGTCAGGTTCCATCACCATAACGGCCAAAGGTGACCAAGGAAGGGGGCACAGGGGGCTGTTGCTGGCATGGGTGACCAGTCGAGCAACAGGACATCTCGGCCGCCATAATGGCAACCGGCAATGTGGTTGGGTCGCACCACGGGTAGGCCGGCACGATGGCTCGGCGCGGGGAACCGAGCGTGGCGTGGCGCAGCACGGGGACCGGGCGGGGAGCGGCGGATTGGGGGAGACGACCATGCGGCGGCCTCGCGCGGGCGTCCACGGGATTGGGGCGGGGGCTAACAAGGGGGCCCTAGTGGGGAGGGAATTGGGCGGGCGCATGCGCACGAGTGGGTGGACGGATGGTGGGGGCGGCCTGACTCGGCATCTCCTGGGCTGTGAATTGGGCCGCGCCGATCCTTAATGCTGTGGCTGTGGGCTGAGGGAATGAAAAGAAAGGGGAGTGGGCTGGCTGGCCCAAGGGAGGATTTTGGCCTAGGAAAAGCTGAGATTTTCTTTAATTTAAAGGAGAGGGGTTTTGGGAGGGAAGGACCCTAGTTTCCAAATTGATTTTTTTAGGGTTTTGAACTAGGTTTGATAATTGAATAAATTTACCTTTGGCACTAACAATGACGTAAAAGAAGAATGGAACTCCAAAAAACCCAGCATGATGCAGTTTTTTGCAAAAAAAAATTTTGGTCCCAATTTTTAGTTTCCGATTTTTATTCCAAAATTTTCAGGATGTTATAGCATGGATCTTGACCTCCTCAGTGCCGGCGTAGGATTGGCGGTAGCACAGTCATTAACATTCATGTGGACAACAAGGACCCACCCTCCCTTCCGCGTTTGGGGAGCATGATGGAAAATATAAGAATAGAGGGAGAGAACTCCTTGAAGAAAATTGGCGATCTTGCCATGGTTATGCTCCCATCCAGCTTGGCTTTCACTAACAACAATAGCCAGAGGAACCCTAACCGTGGCATGCCAAACAATCTAGAATCACCGGAGCAGGTGCGTAGAGAGGTCCATGACTATTCTCATATGGTTGATGTGGGCCTTGTCCATAGCCTACACTAGTGGGGTGCCATCAATGTCGCTATTGAGGCACCCTACATCCCACTCGGAGAATCCAAGGCAAGGGCGAGAACAATAAAAGAAACAAATCCTTTTAGGAGGGATTACTGGTCTTCTTAATCCTCTATTGGGGTGTCGATTCTTCTTGTATTGAAATAAGAATCCTTTTTCTTCCTATTCGGCAAAGATTACTATTTCTTCTTTATTCGAGTCTATCTCTTGAACCTCTTTTGCTTAGGTTCAGGCAAGGTAGTGGACAAACAAAGGGAAAGGAAGTATGGCGGGGGACAAATTTTTTGTGACCAAATAGAATTGCTTGACTTGTTCAATTAAGTTCTATTTAGAACTTACAGAAATTTTACAAAATAAAACGTATACTTTTCCATTGAAGGCTGTTTTTTATTTTTAGGCTAGTTAAGTAGTTTGGTGGCCATCTTGCCACCCAGAAGAGCAAGGAGACAAGGTCCGCCAATGGGCTACAGGCCACCATGGATGCGTCCACTTCCTTGGCGGCAACAATAAGAGGTTTTCACTCTTCAGCCAGCAGATCCAGGAGAAAGCGATACGTGTGCAAAAAGTGTGGAATGAGCTAGCGTTCCCTACTGGACGGGCAATCGGCGGGCACATGCGACGTCATTACTTGGGCCAGTCGAAACCTGGAACGAAGAATGGTGGGAAATCCATAGGCCTGGGTTACTGATACCTCTGCAACTTGCTTGTTTATCTCCGTCCAGGGCAGTAGCAGCCCTCGCACATTCACTGTCCCCAAAAATGACGAGGTGAAGCCCCCAGCGGCGCCTCCCGACAGCTGGGGATTCCGCCTCTTGGGCATCAGCATTGTTGAAGCTCCCAGGAATGAACCAATGGAGTAGGATTGGGTGCTTGTAGTTTGTGTCAATTAGTTAGTTAGTCGATAGCTGCTAGCTTTTGAGTATTTCAAAACAGCTTAGCTTGTAGCTTGTGTTTTGCGTCTAATAAGCTCCCGGCAGTGCGGTATCTTTCAGGTTTGGCATTACAATTTTAGGCTGCATTCCTGTGTACTTCTTGAGACAGTCACATGACTTATCTTATAGAACAATGTTGTTTGCCAAACATTTAAATGTTGAAATTAATACTGTAAGAGTTTGGAACTACAAGTGTTTTATTATGAAGTTATATGCACGTTACTAGTTGGGATTGTCGCCTGTCTATTTCACTCGATATATCTAATAAACTATGTGATAAAGAAGCATGAAAGCTTAAGTTAACAGCAATGCACATAGATGAGGTTTGTTATCCCCCTTCCACCCAGTCTAACTCATTCCCCAGTTGTACCGCCACCACTGCACAATGTCGCCCAACCATTAGGGGTGGTCATAAAACAACCAAAAACCAAAGCGAACCAAATTAGTCTCTTCATCGGTTTTCATTTTGTTTTACTTATTAATTAGGTTTTCCTATTCAGTTCAGTTTTTAATATCTCCAAACCAAAACAACCGTATAAACCGAACTGTGTTACCTCTCAATTCAGCCTAATTGCTAAATCCGAAGCCCGTCACGTCACGCCTCACTTCACCCAACCTAGCTCAGGTGCAGCTGCGCTAGCTAAGAGCAACTCCAAAAGTCTATCCATCTGGCTTGTCAAGTCAAAATTTGGTAATTTCGAAGAAAAACGGGGCACTAAAAGACTTGCCATCCGGCTTGCCAAGCCATTTGGCTGGCCAGCCAAAATAACTGGCCATTTGTGGGACCCACGGGAGAAACACTATCAATTTTGCTTCTCCCCTCCCACGCCGCACATGGCTGCCCGACACATCTGTGCAGCAGCGCCTCCCCGACCGCCGCCATCTACCGCACCTTCCAGACACCAGCCACTGGGACACCGAGCGCCTCCCGCTAGGCCCCGCCGTGCGTTCCCCCCACGTGCTTGCCGCCGGTCCGCCGCGCGCCTCGCCCAGTAGGCCGTGCCTCCCCTCGCAACTCTGCACTGCCTGCCTACTTGCGCCTCCCCACGCCATCTGCTTGTGCCTGCGCCTTCCAGGCCTCACCTGCTCCCTAGCCTCCTCGACAGGCCGTGCCTCCCCCTGCAGCTCTGCCCTGCCTGCTTGCCTATACCTCCCCACGCCGTCTGCTTGCACCTGCGCCTCCTGGGAATCACCTGCTCCCAGGCCTCCCCGGCTCCCCACGCCTCCCTGGCCTCCCCGCCTCCCGGCTCCCCGTGCTGCCTGCCACGCCACCCTGATCTACCGCACCATCCTCTTCTATGGTCGGCCGCCAGCACCGAAGTCTCAAGGCGATGTCGTCCTCAGTCACTTATCTGCCATCCTCCACCACCTCCTTCCTCTGCCCATGCCGTCCGTGTAACATACCCAAATTTTGAATTTTGAAATTTAACTAAAATAAATTAATAAGAAGCCCTCGAAGGTAAAATTTTATAGTTTTCCTGCAAGGAAGTGAAATAAGAGATAGATTAACTAGAGTAAATTTTAAAAAGGAGTACACTAAAAATTTATAGTTGAATTTTCAATTTAGTTAAAAACTTACCCTAGGTCAAAATATGAAAATTTAAAAATATGTAGAACACAGATCTGGAATCCATAATACATATTCCTAAAACCTTCCTTGGGTCAATTGAAAATGGAAGTAATACCTATTCAATTATGCATAAGAAATTATGATCAATTGAAATACTTTAGGGTTTGGTGCATAAAATTCTAAGCATAACTTTGCAACAATAGAAAATATAATATGCCTAAAAGTGTATAAGTAAAAGTTGACATAAAAATGTGGAGATAAATAAATTCATCATAATTTCATGTGCATTCCTTCTTTTGATTGTTTTAGGATCTTAAAGTGCATTTCCATAATAGGATGCATGTGTATTTGAATAGTCTAAGGAATTTCTAGAAATAATTGGTTTAACATAAAATCATGGAAAAATTCCTATAATTACTATACAACACAATTAATCTACTGTAAATTTTACATGATTTTATCACTTCAATTAGTACTTCAATAAAATCCTTCAAATCAGCAAAACTAGGAGAACTAGCCAAAATAAATTGCTTAGTTCTTATTTTCGCCAAATAAAAATAAAAACTATTCATGCAGTGCCCTTCAACAAAAGTGTGTACTAAGATGAACCCTACAATTAGAAAATTTGACTTAATTTAATTCTTAAAGAAACCACATAAAATGATAAGTGCAAAGCCCTAGGGAATAAAATTTACTGCAGAAAAACTCGGTTGCGATGCATATTTCATCTTTTTGTAACATTAAAACTATAAGGCCCCTAACTTTGGAACTTGGCAGGTTAGTAGAACACATAATCATCTACTCACATAAATTTTTCCAACTCTAGAGACCCCCTGTAGATCGGTGAAACGATCAGTGCAAAACAGCAAAACGGCACAGCAAAACGACAAATCCTTGAGATCCTCTCCAATTTCACTGCCAAGTGGGACCCACAGACCCCATGACCCACCTGCCAGCCAGAGAAACTGCCCCCAGCTTGCTCTCATGCCCAGGAATGCGCCACGCCACTCTCCACGCGTCAGCATTCCAAGGACACACCTAGGTCATCCACTGCCGAGTCAAACTCCACTTCAACTTCACCAATAGCTTCTCTTTCTCTCCTTTATCGCGTTCCACGAAGAAAACGAGAGGACTCGCCTCTGTATCACCGGAGCTCACGCCCTCCTCCTCACCGGCCACCAAGAAGACGATGGTCGCGTTTGCCATCCATCGGTTGCCGCTCCATTCTTTTCCACGTTCCATTCTCTCCTCTCCACGCCAATTCCATTCCATCTAACTTCACTCCATTCCATGTAGTATATCACCGGGAACGCCAATCGCGCTGGAGCTGCTCTGGAGCGCGGCAAGAGCGAAGCCACCGGCATCAATCGCCCTTTCCGGCCACCACGAGACCTCTCCAGTGAAGCCGCCGCGCCATCCCTATCCCCTGGCAACGATCTACATATTTCCCAAAGGAATTTGGCCGACGACGCTTCGAGCAAGGAGAACCGCCACCATCTTCCCTAGCTCTGTTCCCGAGCCGCGCCGTCGATTCCTCCACCCATGGTGATCTTGAGCTCGATTCCTCGCACCAGTAGCTCCCCTAGGACCTCACTAACCTCTTGGACACTTCTTCTTAGCAACTAGATGGCCGGGTAAAGCCAACGTCGTCGGCTCACCATTTCCTCCGCCGCCGAGAGAGTTTGCCACCGTTCTAACTTCGCCGCTGCTTCTACGCTTTCCCCAACCTCACGGTGAGCTTCAGCATGTCCATTAGGTACTCCCTCATGCATCATTTTAGCCAAATCGAGCTTTTAACTCCATATAACTTGTAGCCTAAAACCGGCCGCCGCTCGCACGGCCGCTACGCCTTGTTCCGATCACCTCTGGGCACGCCGCTGCCACCATTGGGTGCGAAAGAGAGTCCTCTACATTTTATCTTTTATCCGCATCGTGAAATTGCGCTCCATTCGCCGCCAGCGAGGCCAAATACGGCCATCGCGCATGGCTGCCCTGTTCTGGCCTCGGGCAAGGATCTTGTTTGAGAATTCAAATAACTACAAGGCTCAATTTATAAAACAGCCCCCTTACTAACATATGGGTCAGGGACCAATTTGTAAATATAAAATAAATGGGGACTTTATAAAGTTGACTTAACCACGTGGGGAGTATGGGTTGGTTTCCTGAAAACCCAAGGGGCTTAAATGAAAAATATCACTTACTTACATGTGGACCCATATATTTAAAATTGGAAAACTAAAATAAAATGTTAAATGGAATTATTTGTTTCACTGAAAATTGTGCAAAATTCAAAAATCCATAACTAATTCACTTTAACTCCAAATTGGATGAAACAAAATTGGTTAGAATCACAAAACTATGAACTTTATTTCTATAGATTAAAATCTGGAAGAACTAGTACTTAAAATGTCTCAAAATGATATAATGTATAAAAGTGCATAAACACTTTAAAAATTTTAGCCATTTCCCATTAACCTTAATTTTGGTAAATCAAGATTTGATAAATCCACAAAATATATAAATTTTCTGTGGTAAACTAAAGCTTGATAAAATTTGTACAAAAGACACTTTTATAAATTAATAAGTAGATAAATATTTTAATTAGTGTATAGAATATATGTAATAACTTCAAAATTTCATAGATAATTCATAATAGCCCTAAATGGGATGAATCCAATTTTGATAGATTCATAAAAATATGCACATTATTGATGTAAACAAAGATTTGGCCAACTGTACAGAGAACACATCTAAAAATAAGTATAAGGTATAAATACCTTGTATAGTACATAGAGTGCATAATAGTTTCTAAAAATTATAGAAAGTTCATGCTAACACCAAATAAAGTGAAATAAGATTTTTTGTACTCATATAATTTCACTCTTTACCACTGTGATGTAAAACTTGGTCAAAATCACCATAGAGAATACTCCAAATACACATGATGTATAAATAACGTATTCTACCATTTTAGGCTTCAAACCCTCATGACTTGCATATACTAAATTATAAAATTAAAATTCTTTTACAAAAAATCATCCTAAGCTATACTAAACATCACTGACAAGTTAAGATTTACAAAACTACCTCCAAATCGCATTTATAATTAAAGTACACGTATAAATGTCGTAATCGTGTATATAACTTCTAAAAATTTATATCTCAAAAGTAAAAGATGATAAAATAGAAATTCCTTCACCAAAAATCATACAAAGTCAGTATCAACCCACTGAGTAGGTTTCATGCATATTAAAATTACTTAAATTTTGACTTTATATCGTATTTAGATGTATTTATGTATAGAACTTGTAAAATTCATAACTCACAAATAAAAAGGGATAAGATGGAAATGCTTTCACCTAAATTCACCTTAGGTTAATACCTAAACCTTGCACAAACCTCATGCATATTAGAGCATTTGGGATTTTTCGCATTATTTGCTATTTATTCAAACGTACGATAATTTTCTTTTAGAGGACGAATTCGAAGTCGGTGAAGGAGTGGATTTGATTATTGCTCTAGGTATTCAAGAGTAAGGCAAGTGTTATCCCCTCCTCCTTTTAACAATTTGAATCCTATTTTTGGGAAATGAAATGTGTTTATTTACAATGTTGCATGCGTATTTGTAACTATTGGTATAAAATGTGGAAATTGGTAGTTATAACCTAATTGTTGCATAATCAATATTGAAAACTTGTAATCCTTACTAATTGTAATCTTAGAATTGGTTAGAGCATTTGACTTGTGCTCATTTGGTATTATACATGCTTATACTTATGCAAATTGCTTAGCCATACTTAGAGTTATGCTAAAATAGATTGTGATCACTTTATAAATAAGATTTGGGGAATTTCATAACTTCTGAATAGAAGTGAAGCCTCTGGTTATTTAAGAACTAAAATGATGGAAAATGAGATTTCATACTTGGGCGGCAAGTGGTGTGTATATGGAGTAGTTGCACACCGATAGGGGGAGTGTTCGCCTGAGTCGATTAAGGACCGAACTTAATGTCACCCTCTATTGTTTACAATACAACCACATGTGCTAGTATGGGATGGCCTTAGCCTATTAAGTTGTATTTCTATCTAACCTTGCATTCGAGAGACAGTTGTAGTATGAATTACTCTAGGCGATGGTTTATAGGAGCTACCCATGTATGTGCGTTTATTTTTACGGGACCAGAATCGTCCCAGGGTGTGTGTTCTTTGAGTGGGTTGTTTCTCCACTTACAACATGAGGGTCTAAGCATGTCCAATACAACGGTGAGTGTTACGTGAGTTGTTTCTCCATGGCGTCTCGATGTTTGGCTAACCACCGTGATGGCATTAAGAATCTACACTTACTGTGGACTCCCACTCATCGTGCTGATGCAAGGTTAGACAAATAAACAATATAACGGTTTCATTGTGACCTGTAGACCGCACTCAACGTGTAGAGTGTGGTAGTCCTTCGTGCAGCACGAGACAAACTAGAGAATTCACATTATGTGGGTAAAGTTGTACAAACTCTATAGAGTCAAAACTAATTAGTTAGCCGTGTTCGCAGTCATGAGCGACATAGTAATGTGCCATGAGTATAGTTTTTTGCTTTATAAATGTATTTATAAAATTGGGATATGGATTGGTGATTTTAATAATTATGATGACTTGTTACCGGGGAGGGTAACAAGTATGATACATATATTATGCTGATCACCTTCTTTTACATATTATACATGTTTTATTGTTTTGTCAAATATCATTACAAACATTTGTGAAAAAAATTGGCTTTATGCTAAGATAAAACTACAAAAAGCCTTTTCCTTGATTTAGAGCTTGCACGTAGCGATATATGATTGTCCTTGCTAGTACATTATTTCAGTAATGTACTTACTCTTGCTTGTATTATTGTTACTTAATTTTTTGTAGGTTAAGTGCTACGGGGTCCGTTGATACTTCAGGATTGATTCTTTAAGGGGTCTACCACTAGTCGGTTGCCTGTGATATGGGTAGATAAGCTTCTATTGAATCATATTATTTGGCCGATTGGCCTATGTAACTCTGATCTTATAGACTTAGTTTATTTATTTGTATAGCCTATTATTGTATATCATTGCTTGAGATGAATGTGTGAGACTAGTACTTTTCCTGAAAGCTAATCGAACACAAGTATAGACTTGAAAATAATTGAGATATTTGCTTAATAGCTGATATAGATCGAGTTCTCTGTGATATGTAGTATCTTGGTCACCACCATTGTGTGGTTTGATGGGCATATCTTGGGGAGGATTGGTGAGTATCTCATTTATTTCGAGTTCGGCGCCATGAGGTTGTAACGTATTTGTGGTTCGCGACATCAAATCTGCTTTGAAGTGTGGTGGTTATAGTATTTATTTGGTTTTATTTGAGACCCCACCACTCCAATAGTTAGTGTTGACATGGTGAGCTGCAAACCATGGTACGAGTCTCGGGGTGTCCTCACATTTTGCAATATGGGATTGCAAATCCTAAGCTACCAAATGTAGAGATATGATGCCAATATACTCTAGAGAATGACTAGCCTACGGAAGTCCGTTGTAGCAACCGGATAGTTTATGATCTCCCTTGGTCACGCGTTTTGATTGTAGGCTTGGCTGATCTCAATCTTTCCATCAAGCACTCCTCCCGACCCTTGGGTTGTCTTTCATGTTGAGCGCTCGTCCTGCCGCATAGTATGCCGCTATGCTGGATTATTCGCGGACGGACCAAGATGGATGGGCTAAATACAGTAATTAGGCCATTTCCTAGGTGTGGAGCTTGGTACCTAGGTGTTGGCGCTTTTTCTAACCAACACGGAGTCACCTAAAGCTTTGCAGTGTTTCGGAGTCACCAACCACCTTGATCATGAGAATATCCTAATCAAGATGGGACTAGAAATCATAAACCAGCTAGCGGAGCCGATTTAGAGATCAAAACCAGCCTCTAGGCTGATTTAGATCGATATGGGGATAAACACCTGTCTCGTGGGCGAATCGGAAGGTTTACAGGGCAAACCTACAAGGTTATTGCACTGTCGCAAGCGGATGATTTATGGCATAAATCGACAAAGATGGATGAACTAGGTACTAGATAAAAGAAAAATTAGAAGACATGTCTAAAAAGTAGAAAAATAGAACGATTCAATTGATCGATTGTTGATTGTCAGGGAGAGAGATCAATTGAATCGGCCATAACCCTTATAAAGGGATTGGTCTTGCCTCCACAAAGCCTTCTCCATGTCCTATTAGGCTTAGAGATCAATTAGGACTCAAGAAACCTCGTGTACACCTAAGGAAACATAAAAACTGCCTCAATTGGACTCGGACTCGGGGCTGCCGGTCTGACCACCCGGACACCTGCGGTCACACCGCAGTTCACCAACCAGTCTGTAACAGCTTGCCCTCTAGAACTGCGCAACCCAGCCCATCTGACGGGTGAGCCCACTTACACATAGCACCCCACTTACACTTTTATCCTCGCTTCGTGCAAAAAGGTTAACCCGGAAGTGCTATGGTTGGAGGAACAAAGCCTTATAAGTTAGTTCAACTCTTGCTCAACTAGCAGGTGGTACTAATCAAGTGCACACAGCACTCATGGGCCACATAGGCCAGATTCTAATTGGGCCAAGATGTCACATGGTCTAACTGGCCACACAATAGCGGTTAGACTGGCCTCCATGTGAAAGCTCCGGTTTATTCCAAATATAACCCAAACTTGCTATAAACTAGAAAATACCCCGCACATTGCTGTAGGATTTATTAGATTATTATTATAATAATAATTGAAGTTTATAATTAGCAGGTGAAAAGGGACGTGTAAAATTGATAATGTTGTTTCACGGTTTATTTTTTGAAAGCACCATTTTATAGAAATTTTCATTGAAATGAATATGTGCTATTATAAAATCTAAACATTACACGCTTACTTAACATTGATGCTGTCGGAGGATGAAACCTCGACGGCGGGAAGTCTGGAGACCCCCCTTTGAGGTTCGGCCAGGGGAGTGGTTCTCAGGCGTACGAGGCGTCCGATGGAAGAAGGGTCGAACGATGGAAGAAAGGATGGCACACAAGGGACAGGAGGATTTAGACAGGTTCGGGCCGCTCAGAGGCGTAATACCCTACTCCTGTGTGTATGCTATGTGGAGATGAATGTGGTATGACTGTTACAAGGTGAGCTCAGCCCGCTTGCCGGAGCTGAGGAAGAAGAACAGTAGCTAGAGAGTGAGCTCGGGAGCAGAGAGCCGAGAGTTAGAGGTCCTCAGTTCAGTGTGTGTTTTTTCCAGCCTGAGGCATGGATCCTCCTTTTATCATCCACAAGGGGAATTCACAGTGCCTGGCATGAGAGAGAGAGAGAGAAAACACTGTCTTGTCGCACGTCTCCGCCTGCTGCCGCTTGCTACGCCCACGCCGGGGTAGGTCGGCTACGGGCGGCCTAGTCTTCGGGACGTGAGGATGTGATGGGATGTGACAGAGCGTCTGGTCGTCTGGTCGTCTTGGTTGATGGTGACGGCGCACGCCTCTGCTGCGTGGAAAAAGGGGCCTGCATAGTCAAAAGGTTCTGACTACACAGTGAAAGGAGCCTTCATAGTCAAAAGGTCTCCAACAGCACAGGAAGCAGGCCCACGGAAGCCAGGCGCGTCACGCCTCGTTGCATCGTCATCAATGTGGGTGGTTGGAGAGCCGATGCACTTGAGTCAGGCTCGTGCCCGGGTCCCGGAATCGAGAGGCGCGGGCGCCGGGTCCCGGGCACGGGAAGTGGCTCCCGGAACCGGAACCGAGGCCCCGGGTGCCGGGGGTGATCACGGTCCTCGGGCCCCCCGGTACTTGGCCAGAGGAAGGCGGTAGCCGCCCGTTGCCGGTGCAGAATATAGCCCCCGGGGAAGCTGGCGTGGCAGAGGATCCACGTGTCCCCGCGACTGTGGGGACCCCCAGTCCCGTTTCGCCGACAGATGCTGCAATTAGATTGTGTGTTAATCTCCCATTTTGTTCATATTTCTCGTAAGAATATGTTACTAGACATAACTATATAGTTATCATTAATTAAATGTGGAGAGATGGAGAAGAGACGACTAATGAATATAGATAATTAACTTATTGATCCAATGGTTGATAATTTTATATTAGCATAATTAAATGGTTTAAGATTACTGATGATGTGTATCTAGTTAAAGTTAGAGAGGAGGGGAAGAGACAGCTAATGAATACATATAGTCACTCCTTGATCCAACAGTTGATATTTTATTGTAACATGATCAAATGGTTAGAACTATTGACGACGTGGCTTCTTGCATGTGCTTCTTTTGGTGACAACTATATAGGATATATAGATTTGTCCTAGTGCCAAATTTGGTTGTCAACACATGCCCCCCAAACTTTTTGACAAACTTGTGAGCCAAAAAGCATAGAACACATGGCTTTAGGGCGATATCATCTATTGGCCATATGAACTTTCTAAGTGCCTTGCAAATCGTTCTCTTTGTTTTGTCTCAACAACGGAAGAATT
Source organism: Oryza meyeriana var. granulata (assembly GCA_003991445.1). Lineage (NCBI taxonomy): Eukaryota > Viridiplantae > Streptophyta > Magnoliopsida > Poales > Poaceae > Oryza > Oryza meyeriana. The sequence continues at coordinate 151,457 of RYFJ01002159.1, forward strand.
TTCTAGAACGATTCACACAACTTAGTATGGATCCTCTCTTTTCATCTTTTCAGCTGCTTCCATAACCTTCAAACATTTATCGGTCACTCTACCATATTAATGCATCATAATCATTGACCGATAAATCACCTTGCTCAACCTAGGAGAACCAACCGGCAAAATAAATCATTCCCCAAGCCGATTGATAAATTTCACCAATGTCTTCAAGCACATTATCCATAGCGATTTCAGATTGATCAGCACCTAAATATTTTAAAGCACTCCTTCTATGGTTCAGCGATGTAACTCTCTATTAAGTGTATTGAAACGCTTACCACCGAACTCTTTGGCCAACCCTCTAGCTTGGATCTCTCAATTACTCAACTAATGGAATCCTCCAATTGCTAACTTGAATTCCTAAAGCATCAACCGAATTTGAAACAACCAATTCAACTATTTGATCACATTTGAGCCCATTCCCCCCCACCCCCCCCCCCCCCACCCCCGGCTATGTACTGTGGGCTGCAATTTTAGATAGACCAATGCTAGCCTCAGTCAGAATTTTTGTACTCGGTCATAATCAAGCATTAGCTTTTGTAATACACAAAAACTGCCTCTCCTAACTTTGTAGCCAGATGCTTGTTGTGTCAAATCATGGGCTAATATATTCTCCTTTCTAGTCATATAAGAAATTGCAGAAGAATTCACAGAAGTTAACATATCTAGATACTTAACCAAGGGGATATTTAAAGAAACAATAAATCATTAAACAATCCTAGCCACTTTATGCATGATTAATAATGAATCATATGTCACACACATGGATTCTAAAAATTGCAAACATAAGCATCTGGCTCAAGCATATATTCAAAATATTCTAATAAGGCCAATGTTACAAAAAATAACCATTAAATAGTATTACAACAAAAATCAAGACATTAGCCATCTAAGCCAAATTACTAAGAAACAAAGGCTCCATAGTGCAACACCAATAAAACATATCAACATGGTGATCCATAATAAACCATATACAATTTGACCTTTCATAGATTTCAAACACATATAAGCCAAATCATATTTAATTAAAGCATATACCAACTTTGTCGATTCTACCACCTTGAATTAGCCTTCGCAACATATATTCAATAATATTGATTCAACAAGCAAAAATACATGCGCTAAATATCAAGTAATGTCTTGATCATGGTATAAGCATAATGAACACAATCACATACCTCGTTTTGGCGTTCCACAGATGGTGGCTTAAAATTGTATTGTTATATCCTTCGTCATCCACTTCTCTCAATTTCTTTCCTAATATGTTGTTGTTCTTGCCCCCTAAGCAAAATCGGCTTCTCTTAGTGCCCGATTCTGAAGGCAAGATAAACACTGTATTAATATCCATAACATTGTGTGGAGAAAAATCATCAATAATGACGGTGACACTTCTTTCGATAAATCAGTAGTATCACTTAGGGAAATCACTGGTCTTTCAACTTTTACTACCCTAGGCCTCCACACTCACTTGGATTTTGTTTGAGGCTTTAGTTTATTTGTCATTACATCTCTTGCATCTTCGGCCTCTTTCATTTTTTGTTCTTGGGCCCGAAGACGTTGTAGCCTCCTCTTTTGACAGCGAGATAATCCATAAGGTGCCCACTTCGGCTGTGGTTGATTTCCAGAAGCTTGATTTCTACTTTTGTTACTTTTACTCACAGTTGAAACTCCAACATCTTCTTTCCTCTTTTCTATCTACTGTCTCTTCATTGGACCAGTCAAATAGGCATTGGCCCGTCGGTCGGACTGGCCTCGGCTCTAGTTAGATTGCTCTCGGCTCGGTCGGCTCTGTATCTTTCCCCAATCGACTGGCGTTACTTCGTCGGTTAGACCGGCTTGACCCGCCGGTCAGACCGCCTGAGCTAGCAGTCGACTTGCCAGCTTTGGTCTCTTTGGTTTGGTTAATCTCTGTAGTATATCCAGAAGGTATTGGGACTTCGTTTGACCCTACTTTGACATTAACTACCTCCAGTTTCTTGGTTTCCTTCTTTACCCATACCTTCTTCACCTTTTTCGCTTTTGGTTCACCAGACCGATTCTTTGCATGGAAATGGTCTTTGTTTGGAACGGGCGAATTAAATGAACAACTTGGTACTGACCTTGGTGGTTTTGCCCATCTATGATGAAATGACATATGTGGTGAATACGAAAACGACATTGTTAATAGAGGCATCCACGGCATGTAGTATGGAAAAAAATAACCGTGTGGTAGTATTAGACATGGATACCATGGTGTCACAATCAGAGGTTCACATGGAGTTGGTATCGTTGATAACTCCGATTGCTTTGACATTCAACCAAATCTCTCTAGGAAGTGATCTTGGTCTTTTTGAATTATTCGGCCGACCATTGAATTGTTGACCGGCCAATCCCTTTTTGTATTTAGCCATAAGCATCTCAAATGTGAGCTTTGGCTTTGTAGGCTTATTGGAACTAGATGATTCTTCTTTTTAACCTTACGATTTCTAGCCTTGGAACCCTTGAGTCTAATTGTCTCGGGCCGAGGATCCCCAATAATAACATTTTTCCCTTTTTGAGGATTCGGCTTTACTTGGCCGAATCAACACTTTTTTGTTGTCAAAATCTCTAGGAGTAATAGGGATAGGATCACAAACAATTTCAGTCTTAGCTATAGGTACAACCGAAATATACACACGACCGATACATCAATAACCGGTCTTTGCTGTATTAAGCCTGCATCTCCAAAATAATCATGAAACTTGTGCTCCAGTTGTGACCAAGTAGAAATTGAATTTAGAGCAAGTAAAGTAAACCATGTAGATGCAATGCCCGATAAAGAAAGTGGGAACAATTTTAACTTTAATACATCATCGCTACTGGCCTCTCCACATTGATCAATAAACTAGCCGATATGCTCAATTGTAGTTCTACCACCGTTACCTGTGAATTTTGTGAACTTAGGCACTTCAAATCTTTGCGGGTATGGGAACAAATCTATATGTTCAGGATACGGCCTTTCCTGTGTATGCATGACTATTGTGGATTCTATTTTATCATTACCCCGCAAGACATTGTCAATCTCCTCTTCAATACTCGTATGACCGATTTGTGATTCGGTCTTAGAGGACAAAGGTACTTCTTCATTATTTATAATGCAATCCAAACAATCATTTGGTTCAGCTATATTTGTTTTTGTATCATCGCTTAAATTAGTATACGAACTATTATCATCAACTCGTCTTTCATGAGCCAGAGCTTCTTGCAATAACTGACTAACATCAAGAAATACTTGGCCATTCAATTTTTCTTTAATAAGGCCAAGTAATCCGTCAAAAGCAGTATCGACTAAAAATTTGTCAATAAGCTCTAAATCAAAACATCAGTCTTTAATATCCAAAAACCTTTTAATGTAACCAGCCATAGATTCATTAGATTGTTGTTCAACCGATGAAAATTGAGACAGCCGAAGTTCATTTTTTCTAGTATAAAAATAATCATGAACATTTTGTTCTAATTGAGCAAAAGTAGTAATAGAATTTACCGGTAAAGAAGTAAACCAACTAAATGCAATACCGAACAAAGATAAAGAAAACATGCATACTTTTAAAGCATCCATATTGCTCACTTCACCACATTATGCTAAAAATTGGCCTATGTGTTCCCACGTGGTTCTACTATCTTCTCCATTGAATTTTGTAAACTCAGATACTCTATAACCACGTGGACATGGAGAATGTTAAAATAATCAGGATAAGGCTTTCGGTTGGCCTTATTTTTTGGCTCAATTCTAAAAGCTTCTCTAATGGCACATATTTGTTCATGAAAATCTTTAGAAGCTTTAGGCCTTAATTGATTATCCTCTTGTACTTGTGGTCTAAAGGGTACAGGCGCAACAGGGTGTTGAGAGTAAATCTCCTAGTGGCCATAATGCATGTTTTGTGCCAATCCATAGTATTCATGGTTTGGGATTGGCTCATAGTAACCATCAGTGCCCATATGAACTGTAAATGGAGTAGGACTAATAGTACTAATAGGATGCATATAGTTGTAGCATAAAAATCTTGAAAAGGCACCATGGCACCGGTCTGATTGGCTATAGGTAGCACGGTCTGACCGGCCTGATACCCGGCCTGACCGGCCCAAGGTCCGGTCTGACCGGTGGTCAGTGATGAGGTTGGACTGCCCATAGAGGACATGGTCTGACCGGCCATAAGGGGCACGATATGACCGGCTATGGGTGCAGTCGGACCAGCTGTCATGTTTTCAGGCAAACCGATTCATGTGTAATTGGCTATGCGGATACCTGTTAATCCATCCATCGTATAATGTGCATGTTGTATATGGACAAGGCTGGAAATAGCATTAGATAATTGAAAATTGGCCATAGTAGAGCCAATTTGCTTAACAAAATTATTTAAGCTACTTTCAAAAGCATTATGTAAAGCATCATCAATTTTATTTTTATGAGCACTAAAAGATTCATTTATACAACGGTCAACACATCTTTGAATAGCATGAGATAGATGGGATGGATCGGGGATTACCTATTCCAGCATGACAATTATTGACGACACAATCTTCTTGATGATGCCTTGAGGGGCCTTGACATAGCACGCGAGCATTGCTTTCTCCATCGCCACGATCTGCTCCTCCATCTCTTGCCGCTCTTCATCGGTCAAGTCCTTTATGGTGAGCATGATCTCCTCATTCTCGCTTGTCATGGTCGAAGAAGATATTACTATTAATTCTGGTCATATTAATTCCGGATTTAGACCGAAGCCTTATACAGTCTTGAATTCCGTTGGTAAATAGCGTGTGGATGTAACAAAAATATCCAAATTATTTGATTAGCCGATGCAATGCAACAGCTTTTTTTTAATACGTGAGCAGTAGCTTGATCGATCTAAATATTTAGCACTGTTCCCCTTGGAGACCGTGTCCGTATGTGAGTACGTTAATGCTGCCTACGCGTAGACGTTTCTGCTCCTGGTCCGATTGGATCTACAGCTAGCTAATTATGAAGAGGCTGAATTTTCTTAACTCTGCACGGGGCTGCTGCCTGCTACTGATCCTTCAACCTTTCAGCTTGATCAAACCGATCAATTCGATCGGCACAGACACAACGGCGGCGGCGCAGTTAGCCCTAATTCCCATGATAATTACAAGGCGCCGAGCAAATTAATTTGGCGATGAAACAAACGCGACAGCAGCGGGTTGCTGCGGTGGATCGATTTCGGCCGGATTGATGGGCCGAAATTCTCGGATCTCCAGCGGAGTTGTTAATTCGCGTTGGCGCTTTTTTTACTAACACAGAGTTATAAAAAAAGCTTGGCGGTGTTTCACAATCGTCAACTACCTTCATCGTAAGAATCTTCTAATCAAGATGGGTTTAGAAATATAAACTAGCTAGCAAAGCCGATTTAGAAATTAAAACTAGTCTTTAGACTGATTTAGATTGATATGAGAATAAACACCCATCTCGTGGATGAATCAGAAGGTTTATAGAACAGACCTACAAATGATATCGCACTTTCACGGCGAAAGCGAACGATTTACGGTACAAATCGATAAAGATGAATGAACTTGGTACTAGATAAAAGATAAAGTAGAAAAAAGATAAAGTAGAAGATATGGCTAAAAAGTATAAAGATACAATGATTTAATTAATCGATTGTTGATTATCAAAGAGAAAAATCAATTGAATCGGCCATAGTCCTTATAAAGGGGTTGGTCTAACCGCCCGGACACTTGCGGTCTGACCACAGTCCACTATGCGGTTTGACCGGCCATACAACAACAGTCAGACCGGTCTCTATGGCAAAACTCCGGTTTATTTTAAATCTGGCCCAAACTTATTATAAATTTGTCCTAGAGCCAAATTTGGTTGTAAACACTAGATATAGGACCTAATACCTATAGATATTGGGCCTGGTATCCATAGATAGCCTGGTACCTATGTATCCGACCTGATACCTAGATATGGGGCTTAGTACCCAAAGATAGCCTCGTATCTAGGTATCAGGTCTAATACCTATAGGCATCTGGTTTGTTACCATATGTATTAGATCCGGTACCTAGATACCTAGGTATTGAATATGGTATCATAGGATATCAGACCTAATACCCATATATACCATGTCTGGTATCTAGGTATCAAATCGCCTGAGAAAAGAAAAATTGAGAAAGAAAAAAAGAAAAGGAAAAAGAACTCTGCTCTTGTCTGCGTGTTATCTCAAAATATAAATACTTATAGCGTTTTCTACGGGGATTAAGGAAAAATAAAATTAAATAAAAATGATTGTGATCGGTTAAGATGAGAAAATAGATGAAGAAATTAAATTCAAGATGTTATGATTGATTAAAATAAGGAAGTAGATGAAAAAGTTGTTATGTTATGAAATAAATTTTAAATGGTAGAAGTTATTATATTTTAAGATAGAGGGAGTAGTATAGAAGTATTATTAAAAAAAGTTTTGAACAAACAAATAAAACCTCGTTACAAAAAGGTTGTGATGGTATCGTACAATTATGATCAAACTTTCATCAAATGTCAAGCTGCCATTAAAGTGCCAAAACCTGACTTGCATTGCAGCCTAGAGCATGCAACCATACACGTGGCCTCAAAATCAACAGGAGGCACATGATCTAGTCAGTCCTGGCACGTACTAGTAGCTTAACTGAGGCACCCTCATGACTATCGAACTGAGCGCATGGGAGGCTGGGAAGGTGGCAGGATGCGACAGCCGACAAACACTAACAAGCACGAGAGGAGACAATAGTGAAAAGAGAGACTATACTGTTCTAATGCTATAGATTTAATATTTAGATATTAGATCTAATACTCATATATATTAAACATAATAGTTAGATATTGTATCTATACTGTTTTAACGGTATACTATTTTCTAATATTTTGAAAACTGTATTTGCTCATCAAGTCATCCTGTTCCCACGACGGGATACCGTTGTCTAGTTTTTCTCTGTACTCTAAACTCCTGGCAAGGTAATGCACTATTTCAATACTTATTAGTACGTAGTTAGTAAGGATTTCTTTTTCTTTGCTTGGTTACTTACTTTGAAGATTAAACTGAACTTTGAACAGATTACTGGACTAGGATTGATGACTAATTGCGGTGATTTATTGATTTGGCTCATGGTCAGTGGTACTGGAAATTTAACAGCGCTGTCAAATCGTTCAGTGCATGTTACTATGTTGGTTTCTCAGTTGCTTTTATGCTCGATTTGTTTCCCATTTACCTAACAGTTACTAAGTCAGTTAAATGATCCTGCGGATGACTGAAGTAGATGAAAGCAAAGGTGATGGAGAAGTTCAGGAAACTGTGAGATTAGAAACAGCTGAGACAGACAGGGATCAACAGGACGAGGTGAGAAAAAGCAGGACAAGGAGAAGGAAATTAAGAAAACAAAAATATTTGCAGCAAGATCAGATGTCTGCGAGAGCTACACAAATATTAAAATTAGAGACGAAGCGAAGAAATCCAAGTGCAAGTATTGCAACCACAAGCTCTTACGTGAAACAAAACGAAATGGTACATCCTCATTGCTCAATTATCTGAGAATCTGCACACACAAAAACAATCCTAATAGGAATACATACTCTAGCCAACGTACTCTGGCAAGTACTTACCAATTAAGGGGGATATTGTCATGGCACAATTTCCACTTGGAAGTTTGATGATCTTGAGGACATTAAAAATGCCTTTGTTAATGCCCGTTAACTGTAGGGTTACGGATAGACTACGATAGCACAAAACAAAATTTTCTACCGCATAAACCAAGAAACTATGCGAGTAAAGAATCATGGATCGTTACCACTCGACGCGTAGAGTAGCGGAAGCAGAGTTAGAGTAGCCCAATCCGACAAAGCGCGCGCCGACATAGAGGAAGTAGTCGATCTCCTCAATCCGATTGTCACCTTCTTTACGCGAGCGTCTCCTTCTTGCGCAATCGCCTTCTCACGTTCCCGGCCGATCAACACCGCAGCATCTCTACCGGTATCCATACGTTCGGGGTTGAAACACCGTGCACAAAAGTGCTAGCGCCCGCGCATGGCTAGGGTTTGGCTCGTAGAGAGAGGTGCGGCTAGGGCTTTTCTTTCTCGTGTAGAGGGAGATTCCACCGTGCCTCGCCCCTCAATATATAGAGCATCTAACTAGACCTCGTATGTCCATTAGGAACTTTATTCGGATCTCTATTCAAATTGAACCATATTTGAATCTCTATCCTAACAATTCGTTTTAACCCGTTAAGTGTGTGACTCTGTAGGTTCATGTGCACTCGGTTGCAACCTGAAAATAACTTTTCGGTCCACGTATGAATAGCGGTCTCTAGCAATGCATATTGACCCGTCGGGTGCACACAAAAATCATATCGGCTAAACCTATAGTATATATATATATGAATCTCTTTATCACATGATATCGATTAAACTTAAGGCAAGAAATGTGCCATTCTTTCATTAGTTTAATCAGTCACTCAACCATGTGATGGATTATTCTACTCGTGATTGACTCCCCAATCACTCAGCATAACCATACACTTCGATAGTCCATTACATCGAGAGGCCCAAAGATATTTCTCTTATTAACTGAGAGGGTAAATCCTGTGGCGCCTCCCGACTAGGTGGAAGGCCACCATGTGCATAAGGCACCCGATCCCAGGATCAGTAGTCGGGTACGCACAACAATGATACAACACAGAGTTACAATAATACATAAACAGAGTACTTACATATACGTACAAGGAGATCCATCCAGGACAGACCCGGGATGGGCAAAATAATCAACTGGTAAACTAGCGAAACAGCAGAACAGGGCGGAAGCTGGATAAAAACTACTCCACAGGCTCGGTTGGGAACTAGGCTCGAAACCTTCAGAGGTCTTCGTAGTCGGCCTGGTCTTGGAGGAACTCGGCAGCAGTCGGATCTTCGTCTTCCACTCCAAAACCTACTATACATATATATGAACAAGGTGAGTACTTTCGTACTCAGCAAGCCGGGAATGATGCCATGTTGGTTAGACAAGAAGAGCTAAGGGTTTCATTTGCGAAAGACTGCCTTATTAAACTCTTTTCTTTGCAAACACTAGTGAGTTCCAAATTTTAAGTTGGCGGACAGAGGCTCACGCCTCCATCCAATCCGCAAGTTGCTTTTCAACAACTCACCACTTAATGAATCAAGCATAATCATACATGTTCTTATCATCTTTTACTTCGCATTTGTTGGTCCTTTATCTCCCGAGTAGCTACAACCACTCGTTGACCCTGAGACTCGGCTACAACCAAATCTCAGCTGTGGCACTTGATGCCCGCTACACTCGCTACAACCAGCTAGCTAGTCGGCTGCCCTGGCTACAACCCGGGGGCTCATCATCGCTGCCCTGGCTACAACCCGGGAGCATGATCATGGCACTAAATGCCCGCTAGGCTGGTGTTGACGCCGAAAACCGCCGGGTGTGCCAAAAAGCTTGCTGACGATCTGGTTCGGCGTCTGGTGACACGCGAAGGCCTGGGAGATCTGCTTAGCTCCAGTGCAGGTCCTAAAGTCTTGAGGTTCGCGGGCGTGCCAGTCAATTTGACCTCGCAATTGACAAGGAGATGAAGAAATTAGATTACTGATCCAATCGGCCAGCAAGCCGATACGGATCCCTTCCAGCCGATCGCCGCTATGCTCGTGCCCGGGCCCTTGCCTGTACTCGCGCCCGGGTCTCGCTCGTAGTCGGATCCTTGCCCGTGTCCGAGTCTTTGCTCGTGCTCGCGTCCGACTGCCAGCAGCAACTGCACATCGGCTATCGGCCGATACGGGCTGATGTAGGCTTCTTGTAGCCGATGGCCGATGGCACCTATGTATCGGCTGGGAAACCGATAGCGCTATAAACAGATAAATAAACTGTCAGTATAACATGTGCATCGGCTAGGAGCCGATGATAAAATAGATAAGCAAGATAGTAAGCTAGCCGACTGCCGAGGAAACACATGTGCATCGGCTAGGAAACCGATGATAATATAGATGACAAACAGAAAAGATAATACAGTCGGCTTTATAAAAAGATAACCTATCGGCTAAGCACTCCGATAGAACGTCGCATATACACCGATCGGCTCGGCAAGGGTAAATCTATTATTATCGATCTAGTAGTTCAAACCTAACTGATGCAGCACAGATCGATAATAGTAAAGGAACCTCAACGAACCGATAGACCTAATGCAACTGTGATGAAAATAACTTACCGGCTATACATTCCGATAAGACGCTTGCACAAAGGCTATCAGCCTAACAGGAATAATTTATCGCTAGCAGTTTAGTAGGTCGGACCCAACCGATGCAGCACAAACTGATGATAAACTACCCCCGATAAACTGATAAAAACTATGCACGCGTGATGTGATATACCTGACCAGCCTAAGAGGTCGGACCGAACCGATGCAGCCGTAGACAGATCCGATACACCGTGGTAAGCCGACTACCATAGACCGACTAGAATATCGGACCTAACCGAGAACGTCCTAGCCGATTGGTAGTCGGGGTAACGAGACTTACCCTCTCGCAGGAGTTCGGACCTAACCGATGCAGCCCCGCTCGAGAAGCAAGAACCCGTTGGTAAAGGGTGGCGATGCACCGAAGTTGTATTGATCGATTGGATGATTTACAAGGTACCCGGGCATACGTATATATACCCCGAGTTATTACAGTCCTTATAGGACACGGAACAGGACTTTCCTATCTAGAAAAGGAAAACTATCAAGCCCCGATCAGATACGAGATCAGGTTTCCTAAAAATTATCAAAACTACCTAATTAATAGATAAGGTAATTAACTGCCATAACGTGGTCTTCACGATTCCTTCCCAAGCTCGAACTCTTCTAGATTAGTTTCCAACGGCTGATATCGCTTCTTTCCTTAACCGAACATGGTAACGAACCGTACCAAATTTTGGCGTTAACACATGCCCCCCAATTTCGAAGTTTGTTATCAAACTTCGAAATTCTTCTGTTCGGGCCTCATCATTCCCTCCTGGCCTCCTGAAATCGGCTTTCATGAACCGATACCTTCTGTACTAGGTGTGCTAGGCTCTCAAAGTCTTCTAATGAAAATCTTTCCTTGATCGGAGCCAACAAACCTTGGAATGCTAACTCGGCCAGCTGTGCATCGCCCAGACTTAAACTATAACATCGGCTTCTAACATTACGAAACCGCTGGATATATTCTGCGACTGATTCCTCCGGCTTCTGTATTACCGATGTTAAGTCTATCAAACTCATCTCCTGACTTCCCATAAAGAAATACTTGTGGAATTGCTTTTCCAGATCGGCCCAACCTCGAACTGAGTTAGGTGGCAATGAAGAAAACCATGTAAAGGCCGATCCGGATAATGATAACGGGAAGAGTCTAACTCTCAAAGCTTCTACAGCCGATGCTTCTCCGCACTGCGCCAGGAATCGGCTGACATGCTCCACTGTAGACACATCATCTTGCCCTGAGAATTTGGAGAAGTCTGGTACTCTGTATCGGCGTGGCAACGGAGCTCTATCAAACCAATCTGGATATGGAGGCCGATATATAAATGTTTCCTTCTTCGGTCTTAAACCGAATTGTTCTCTCATCACCTCCGTGATTCTTGCTGTCAAATCTTCTTCTCTTGGATTTTCATCGTGATAACGCAGAGGTGGAGTTTGTAGCCGATTCTGATTCTGATATTCCCTCTGATAATTGTACTCAGGAACAGCTTCTGAATAACTCTGTTGATGCCCCCCGGGTATCTGAATCAGCTCCACTGCCTTCTTGATCAAGTTCTGTAATGTGTTCATCAATATCCCAGATTGATCGGTCAACGCATGATGAACTGCTTCATTAAACATGTCTTGGATCGGCTTTTGTGGACTTGCAGGCGATGTATGGCTCGATTCATCAATCAGAACTGGCTTTGGAAATTGCGACTTCTGAATCGGCCCTTGATCTGTCATACCGAAGGATTCTAGACAAAGCTTCCGAAAATCATCGATGTTCTGCTCCACTTGTTGTCTCTGTTCTTCGGTCAAGTCTTCCATTGTAACTGGGATTATGTTGTCTGTGCTGACCTCCTTTCCAGCCATGTTGAAGTTCTGTGTCCCACCAGGCGTGCCAAAAACGTGTTGACGCCGAAAACCGCCGGGTGTGCCAAAAAGCTTGCTGACGATCTGGTTCGGCGTCTGGTGACACGCGAAGGCCTGGGAGATCTGCTTAGCTCCAGTGCAGGTCCTAAAGTCTTGAGGTTCGCGGGCGTGCCAGTCAATTTGACCTCGCAATTGACAAGGAGATGAAGAAATTAGATTACTGATCCAATCGGCCAGCAAGCCGATACGGATCCCTTCCAGCCGATCGCCGCTATGCTCGTGCCCGGGCCCTTGCCTGTACTCGCGCCCGGGTCTCGCTCGTAGTCGGATCCTTGCCCGTGTCCGAGTCTTTGCTCGTGCTCGCGTCCGACTGCCAGCAGCAACTGCACATCGGCTATCGGCCGATACGGGCTGATGTAGGCTTCTTGTAGCCGATGGCCGATGGCACCTATGTATCGGCTGGGAAACCGATAGCGCTATAAACAGATAAATAAACTGTCAGTATAACATGTGCATCGGCTAGGAGCCGATGATAAAATAGATAAGCAAGATAGTAAGCTAGCCGACTGCCGAGGAAACACATGTGCATCGGCTAGGAAACCGATGATAATATAGATGACAAACAGAAAAGATAATACAGTCGGCTTTATAAAAAGATAACCTATCGGCTAAGCACTCCGATAGAACGTCGCATATACACCGATCGGCTCGGCAAGGGTAAATCTATTATTATCGATCTAGTAGTTCAAACCTAACTGATGCAGCACAGATCGATAATAGTAAAGGAACCTCAACGAACCGATAGACCTAATGCAACTGTGATGAAAATAACTTACCGGCTATACATTCCGATAAGACGCTTGCACAAAGGCTATCAGCCTAACAGGAATAATTTATCGCTAGCAGTTTAGTAGGTCGGACCCAACCGATGCAGCACAAACTGATGATAAACTACCCCGATAAACTGATAAAAACTATGCACGCGTGATGTGATATACCTGACCAGCCTAAGAGGTCGGACCGAACCGATGCAGCCGTAGACAGATCCGATACACCGTGGTAAGCCGACTACCATAGACCGACTAGAATATCGGACCTAACCGAGAAAGTCCTAGCCGATTGGTAGTCGGGGTAACGAGACTTACCCTCTCGCAGGAGTTCGGACCTAACCGATGCAGCCCCGCTCGAGAAGCAAGAACCCGTTGGTAAAGGGTGGCGATGCGCCGAAGTTGTATTGATCGATTGGATGATTTACAAGGTACCCGGGCATACGTATATATACCCCGAGTTATTACAGTCCTTATAGGACACGGAACAGGACTTTCCTATCTAGAAAAGGAAAACTATCAAGCCCCGATCAGATACGAGATCAGGTTTCCTAAAAATTATCAAAACTACCTAATTAATAGATAAGGTAATTAACTGCCATAACGTGGTCTTCACGATTCCTTCCCAAGCTCGAACTCTTCTGGATTAGTTTCCAACGGCTGATATCGCTTCTTTCCTTAACCGAACATGGTAACGAACCGTACCAAATTTTGGCGTTAACAGCTGGCTACAACCAGCTAGCTAAGTCGCCGCCCTGGCTACAACCCGGGGGCTCGAACGATGCTGCCCTGGCTACAACCCGGGAGCATGTTCATGGCACTAAATGCCCGCTAGGCTGGCTACAACCAGCTAGCTAATCGGCTTCCCTGGCTACAACCCGGGAGCCTGATCAATCTGCTGCCCTGGCTACAACCCGGGAGCATGATCTTCATCCTGTTTACTTTTCATACACTTGTTTATGGTGCTTAACACCCCGGACCACACAGATCCGTTTCTGGCCACACAGGCCTTCCGTTTGCTTACTCGGCAAACTCAGGTCACGGTTCCCTTTCCATCAAACACTTTTCGCAAATCACTGACAAACAAATCTACGCCATGGGAATCGATCCTTAATGATAATACATAGCCAAGCCACACAGGCACTGTCTCTGTACATCAAGATTTTCACAAATCTTTCCTTTATTTCACAAAACGCGCCGATACACAAGGTATCGGGTTTTCCAAACTGTTTAGTAAAACCCATCATTTTCCCAACGACAAACAACGTTGCAGGGCTAAGCCATTTTACTCGGCATCGTATCCTCAGATAGGATGCTAGCGTGCCATTTGTGGGGCTCTTCAAGGGAGAAATATAACAACATCCTACCAAATAAGTGCTACTACTGGGCAGGTCCATCGGTTGCGCTTGCATAACCGAGGCCAACAGTTTAAAAAGGTGTAAACTAAGCATGCATATATTTTCCAAACAACATAGTTTTGCATATATGGGAAACAATATGATCAAAGAGGCTTGCCTTGTTCCAAGGAGGGGTCTTCTTCGGCGAAGGTGGCTTCGGGATCGTCCACCGGTTCAGGTTCTGAACAAGCAGAAAGAAACACTGATAAGCAGGAGAAGTAAAACACCAAGAAAAAAGGATCAAGAAGTAGTCGGCTGCCAGAAAAGGGGGCAGTCGGCTGAACCAGGCTTGCGAACCAGGCGACAGAGCTCCAAAGCTTGAGAGGATGAAAACTTAGCAGAGCTGGAGCTGGCCGGTTTGCAAAACAAAGGAAGAAGGGGCACGGTTGGCCATATATATATATAGCCGACGTGCAAGGTTGAGGCACGGTGGAGCTAGGCAACGGGTGGAGCAAGGAAGTCAAGATGAACTGACAGGGATATGACAGGAAGTGACTTTGGAGTCCAACTGGTCAGAGGAGTTGGCAGGCACTGTAGCTGCGATGAGACATTAAGGTCAAGGCTAGGACAGGTTGGAGAAATCTCACTGACCGGGCTTCGGACTGACCACTGGTCCAAGCGATGCTGCGGTTAGGTGAAGATTGATTCTTCACTACCTCGGTAGTCGGCGTCCAACGGGTGGGTGCAACTCGGGGGACAAAGAAGCAACAGGTCTCAACAAGGTAGTCGGCCACATCACAGTGCTCACTCGGCAGCAAAGGGGTCCGAGTAAGACAAGGATAAGGGCAGGATACAAGGACTGAGTAGCAACTCTACTCGGCACAAGAGAGAAGGTAGTCGGCTGGCCGGGGAGAGGGAAAACGGAGGCACAGCTGAAAGGATAGGAAAAGATTAAGATCAGAAAACCAGTTACAACAGGGAAAAGGAAAGCGGGTCGTTACAAACCTCCCCCACTTAACAGAATCTCGTCCCGAGATTCGGCTACTCGGCAAAGAGCTCCGGGTACTCAGCTTGAAGGCGATCTTCTCGTTCCCATGTAGCTTCGTTTTCAGAATGATTACTCCATTGCACCTTGCAGAATTTGATTGCCTTTCGTCTTGTATGTCTGTCCCTTGTCTCCAAAATCCGAATAGGGCGTTCCTTGTATGTAAGTTGCGTTGTACGTTGATCTCTTCCAACGGAACTTGCTCTTCTGAGATGCGAAGACATTTCTTCAACTGGGACACATGGAACACGTCGTGGACGTCAGAGAGTTCTTCGGGTAACCTCAGTTGATACGCCACTACTCCGCGTCTGTCGACAATAGGGTAAGGTCCGATATAGCGAGGAGCTAGCTTTCCACCCATTCCAAATCTCTTTGTTTCCTCGTAGGGGTGATACTCGGAGATACACATGGTCTCCTATCTGAAACTCGAGCTCTCGTCTCCGATTATCTGCATAGTTCTTCTGCCGGGTTTGGGCTGTCTTCAAGCGCTCTCGGATAACCTTAAACTCGCTCTTCTGCCTCTTTCAAAAATGTCTGGTCCAAAACCATCTTTTCTCCTACGTCTGTCCAACAGAGTGGGTTCTACACTTGCGTCCATATAGAGCTTCATTGGGGGCCATCTGGATACTGGCTTGATAGCTGTTATTGTAGGAGAACTCGGCATAAGGCAGACAGAGATCCCAGGTTCCTTCAAAATCCAAGGCACATGCTCTTAGCATATCTTCCACGATCTGGTTGACTCTCTCGGTTTGTCCATCCGTCTGGGGTGATATGCGGTACTGAAATTCAGGTTAGTGCCCATTGCCTCATGCAACTTTTGCCAAAAGTGGGAGGTGAACTGAGCCTCCGGTCAGACACTATCTTCTTTGGGACTCCATGTTGGCAGATAACCTTGGTCAGATACAGCTCGGCTAGCTTCTTGGCCGGGATAGGTTGTCTTGACGGGGATAAAGTGGGCGACCTTGGTCAGTCGATCCACTATTACCCAGATGGAATCATGTCCTGCCGGGGTCTTAGGTAATCCAACGATGAAATCCATTCCTATTTCTTCCCATTTCCACTCGGGTATCCTTAAGGGCTGAAGCAATCCTGCTGGCTTCTGATGCTCTGCTTTAACCCTTTGGCAAATGTCACAAACTGCGACATACTCGGCAATATCTCGCTTCATTCCAGGCCACCAGTAATGATCCTTAATATCCTTGTACATCTTGGTACTTCCTGGGTGGATGGAATAAGCGGACTCATGGGCTTCTCTCAAGATCAAGTCTTGGATTTCCTTTCTGTCGGGCACGCAAATGCGTTTCCCAAACCAAACAGTTCCTTTGCTGTCGATGGAGAACTCGGGGGCTTTTCCCTGGGTCATGCTTTCCTTTAGAGATACAATCTTTTCATCTACTTTTTGAGCTTCTCTGATCCGGTCCTCCAAGGTAGGCTGAATCAGCAAAGTCGCCAGCGTTCCTGGCTTGACCATATTTATCCTTAGCTTTTCCAGCTCTTGACCATATATATATAGCCGACGTGCAAGGTTGAGGCACGGTGGAGCTAGGCAACGGGTGGAGCAAGGAAGTCAAGATGAACTGACAGGGATATGACAGGAAGTGACTTTGGAGTCCAACTGGTCAGAGGAGTTGGCAGGCACTGTAGCTGCGATGAGACATTAAGGTCAAGGCTAGGACAGGTTGGAGAAATCTCACTGACCGGGCTTCGGACTGACCACTGGTCCAAGCGATGCTGCGGTTAGGTGAAGATTGATTCTTCACTACCTCGGTAGTCGGCGTCCAACGGGTGGGTGCAACTCGGGGGACAAAGAAGCAACAGGTCTCAACAAGGTAGTCGGCCACATCACAGTGCTCACTCGGCAGCAAAGGGGTCCGAGTAAGACAAGGATAAGGGCAGGATACAAGGACTGAGTAGCAACTCTACTCGGCACAAGAGAGAAGGTAGTCGGCTGGCCGAGGAGAGGGAAAACGGAGGCACAGCTGAAAGGATAGGAAAAGATTAAGATCAGAAAACCAGTTACAACAGGGAAAAGAAAAGCGGGTCGTTACAAATCCCATCTTGATTATTCACATCCCACTATATATTTCATAGTAAACCCATAGACTATTTTTATAACTACCCAGTTACGGAGTAGTATTTAGTAGCCCTAAAGTAAGTCACTACACATATTGAAAACCGTGATAATTTTAGATACAAGAGTTCTACACCAACACTACTTGAGATCAACTGATGGCACATCATATAAAGCTCTTGCAATATCTCATGTTGGGTCTATACAACAACATGTTTTCTAACATGTGTCCATATTATTGATTTGGTATCTTCATGCTATGATTTACGAGATATGATCATCAATCAATACATGTGCTGATCTTAAAATCATATCCGTTCCATATATGATATATAATCAAAAATTATTTAGAAATAATAACATATTACATAAAGAGTCTTATGAATAAGTCACATACTTATTGATCAATAATATGTTAACTATCTCTAAAAATACTTTATTTATAAATTCATAAATATAGTATATGATAAAATTATCTCTATAATTACCTCTAGAGCATATCACTAACATTAACTAGAATGCCAGAAACACTCTATATCTGGAATGCAAGTCCACACTGCTTCAAATTAACTTTGCACTTGCCGTCCATTATCGGGCCAGCCCCAACCCACAGGGACTGCGTCCTTTTCTTATCAACGTTTTTTATCACAAATTTTTATGCCTTAATAGCTCTTAGGAAATAAGTTGGTACGGACTTTTGGCAATAAGAACAGGATATATTTTTTTTAATGAAAGGGAACAGGGACAATCCTGCTTCGACGAGAACGGACAGTACATGCACGGTCAATGCAGGCTAAAACTCGGCTCCATCCAGATGGAGTTAATAGGCTCTACTAACCCATAGAATGCAGGTTGATACTTACGAGTCTCCAGATCATAGAACGCACTCACTTTGCAGTCTCCATAACCTGACACTGGTAAGTATATCCTGTTGCAGTGGCCATGCTCTGGCGATGATGTCATGGCTGCACTCCAGTTATCTAAAAACATGAAGGCGTCATCTAGCCTCTCCAGTTTAATCCAAGCCATCCGTGATTGGTCCAGCTTAAACATCTCGATCGGTTTATCATCATATGGTCTGCAAACCGCAATCAGATCGCCTCTGAACTCCAGGAGATAACAATATCTGTCTCCTATAATGGGAGCATCAGCACGAATAGGCTCAGGTTTCTCAAGAACTCTCCATGTCATATCACCTGGGTTGAACACCCCAAGATTGCCATGAATCCCCAGGCAGTAGAATTCGTTGTCAAAGAAGACGGGATTGCTGTAGGTCACACAAAATGGAACATCACAAGAGAAGTGTTTCTTGGTCCAATGTTTATCCCCGGCTCGCCACAATATCACTTCAAAGGAGTTATTCCATGGATTTTTACAGATAGCGAAAACTATTGAGTCTGGAGATTTAGGAAATGACGAGAAGGATATACCGTTAAACAGATGCTGGCGCATTCTGGGAAGTCTGAACACTTCTCTTGTGAAAGGGTTCACTGCAAAGATACATCTGTGGCCTATTGTCAGTAGAATCCATCCATGTTTTGAGAAGCGCAGCGTTTGCCGATTAACAGAACAGAGCAAATTGTCTTTTATGGTGTATTCCTTCTCATTTAAGGGATCAAACAATTTATACGCACCAGTTGATTGCGAGCAAAAGCTCATTAGCATTGGATATGTTTCTGTATATTGAATGGACTTGGTCATCAAGCTCCACTCCTTGCAGACGGCTTGGACATGAAAATAGTCAATAAAAGATAATTTTGGAACAAGTAATTCTAACAGCTCAATGGGGATATTAGACCATGGAGCTTCATTGGCTTGTTCTGTCCCTTCCTCTGATAGAAGATTTCTGTTGAACTGCAAGAGTGACACAATGTTAAAACAAGTATACAACGAATCTGAAAAAAAGGGCAAAAGCATGCCATAGTAGCAAATTTAGTACTCCCTCCGTTCTAAAATAAAGCTATTTCTACCACTCAAGTCTTATTTCAAAATGAAGCTATTTCTCCACCTACCCCCTCATTTTAACCAATCACAACCATTCTCCATTTAATTTTTTCACATATTTTTTTCTTAACCAATCGTAGCATTCCCTTAATTATTTCTACCTACTTTCTTAATACCCATATCCAACTCAAAAAATGATTACATTTTATGACGGAGGGAGTAATTACAGCATACAGTAGTGTAGAAGGGAAAAGCATCTCATAGTAGTAAATCTGAATAATATTAAATCTAATAATTAATATACAACTGGCTGTATCTCTTTAAAAGAATATACAATTTGACTGCATAAAGATAGGTAACTGAAAGGATCTGAGGATATATTTATCAAATTTCTATATAACATGGAGATACACAATGCCTAATATTTTATTTTTCCCGCAATGCACTGACATTAATTGTGCATTACAGGTCCAGTGAAAGTGGTACTACATGATATGAGCTGACCTTGATTCTGACGACATCCAAAGAATTAGATGGTTGGAGCTTGAAGCTGCATAGAGCAATTGATCAAAATATCGTACTGTCAGTCTTCTTGTGATTTCTTGAAAAATAAAAATGGTGACCTTGTTTTACGACACTAAAGAAAAGAAGTGCCACTATGTGATTACCTTTGAGGGATTGCCCAGTACAATCCATACCAATAGTCGGACCAGTATGCTGCATTTGTGGACTCGGAGGTATTTGCACATCCAGGTAGCAAAGTGAAGCTTATAGTTCGAGCATCCAACTGAATAATGTATAGTCGAATACCGTCACAGCAAGAGAGCAGAAAATAGATGCAATTAGGCTGTGTTCCAGCAACTGTAGAAGACAGCCCAACAGAGTTGGAACCAAGGAAAAAGGTGGCATCACCAATGTCTTCAACCCTTTCCCAGACATATTCCGAATGTTCATGCGATGAACATCGACGTCGACTACCCCAGACGAATGGTAACTATGGCAGTAGAGCCTCACCAAGAAGACGTCCCCATTTGACTCAACCCAGAAAGAAAGAGTAGGGCTTGTGCAGAGGCATGTTTTAGGCTCTGCATACCAATTTTCTCTACATAGACGCTAGAAGAAGACGTGTTGATGACCACACATGAATTCTTCCAATTGGTATCAACATACATTCTCCATCACCTCCAAAGATGGTGCCAAGGAAACAATCATCAATACCTTGGAAATCAACATAGCACTTTGTCCACTCTTCATCACCAGGGCGACAGTACAGGATAAATGTGTCAAAGTTGGAGCATGCAAACATGATGTGCTGTCAGGAAGAGTTGTTGACGAGAGGGCGCATCTACTCAGGTTGTCCAGTGGCTCAAGCAGTGGAGGAGGCAAACCTTTGAATGCGAAATGATATTTTGAGAGGTAGCACTCCTTGGTTTGCTCATCAAACAACAGCAACCAGTCTATCATGCATCGTAGGCACTGTTTGCCCTCTAGTATTGGCGATGTTGTTTTCAAGTAGATTCCCTCGAAAGGCTGATGAATGTATGTGTTTCCACCTCAGTTTCTTCTTCTGTTTCGTTCAAGTTGATGATCCATGGTTTGGAATGCAAATCAGGAAGAGAGACATTTTCAGGTTGACCCATATGCTGTTACTTAAGGCTTTCTTTGTTCACTTTGCAAGCTGAAGGCTCTTCATCAAACTTCAAGTATCACTGCTGGTAGGAATTAGGAAACAAGAATTCATAAAGTTCAGTAAAGAAGTGGCCACAATTATAAAAACTTAAGTAAAAAGCCAAAAATACAAAGAAGTCAAGTCTATACCTATACTAATTAGGCATCTTCTAGAAGCTCCCACGTTAACCAGAAAGATCTAATTCGTGATTAAATAGATAGTGATATCTTAATCATAGATTATACGGCCCGATCTATGTTTGACGTCATGGCCTTTTAAGGCCATCTAATATGTTGCCCACCGTACATACAAACTATATTTTTTCCTCTCTATGCTAATTGGAACTTTCTAGGAGCTTCCATATCAACCAAAAAAATCTAACCGTTGATTAAATTAATTGTGATATCTTAACCATAGATTATACCAGTCCGATCTATGTATAACGTCATGGTCTTTTTAAGCCCCAACTAATATGTACCCACCGTACGACAAACATATATTTTTCTCTATGCTAATTAGGCACTTTTTAGGAGCTTTCACATTAATGAGAATAAATCTGACCGTTGATTAAATAGATTATGATTTCTTAACCATAGATTATACGGTCCAATCTACGTTTAACATCATCGGCCTTTCTAAGCCCATATAATATGTTGCCCACCATACATACAAACTATATTTATTCATCTCTACCGATCCTATCTACGTATCAATCTCAAGCTATCGGCAACTGATCAGTATCGATCTCAGGCTATCGGCAATCGGCAGAGAGGGAACACGAACACATGGGACTGGACTGCACCAGCGACGGACCGCCGCCATGACAATGTACTCCATGTTTTTCCTTTCTTCTGATTGGCAGCAACTTAGCAGATGGGGAACACGCAGCAGGTGCGACTCGTGGGACTTACCAGTGACGGCAGTCATACACGGCAAGAAATAAACAGGCAATAGCCTTTCTCAGTTCCAATATGATGATATCACTATACATGCGTTTTGTTAGTTATTTCGATGCTTTGTTAGTCAAATAGATGATAGATGCTATACTCCAGCTCCGGTTACATGGTTCGATGCTATAATGAAGATTTAGTTTGAACATTTTTGTTCCTATTATTCGGTTGCATGTTTCTCATTTGAACCTAAAAAATTCATTTGTTGAGATGTTAATCCACATATCCACAGGTTCGCTTGCACATAAGAACACTCATCCTGGTTGTCATCTACCCAATCCACACAGGTATTCCATCAAACTTGCATGTTTTTCGATTTCAATTTGATTGAAATAATCAACTATATGTTAGCTGATCTTTTGCCTATCGAGTGAGTGTTTTATCAAGGTCGGCTAACAGCAAAAATCTGTTAGTTCACAAAAAATTGAGTTGTTTCGTGATAATTTTAAAGCAGGACCTTATATATACTGATCTATATTTTTCTGAACATAGGCAAGAAACTAACAATTAATTTTCCACATGTCTTAACTTACGTCCGTTCATGTATGTAGTGGCCGTTGATTAATGATTTTTATGTTAGTTGGATTTTGATCCATATGTCAAATATCTCATAGGTTTTATGTCATCCTATATCTCTAATAAAATGTCATATGCTTCATCCAATATTGCACCGACACCCGCCGATAGCTGGATCCTGAACATCTAGTTGGGCTCCTGCCCTACCCTCCAAGTGAGATAAAGGTATGGACCGAGATTCTCCACTTTGGTACGGCTCTGTTCTTCTCATGAGATGAAGAAGGGATTGGGATCTAAGAAGAGGTCGAGTAGAGAGTACAGGCAGTGTATAACAGAATGACCAAGGCTAAAAGCATTTTCCATCTTCTATTATTATCTTAACTTTAAAATAAGTGACAGTCCCACCTTTTTCTATGGATTGAGTAAGAATGAATAAGAAAATGCACTCTAAAAAGGAGAGAGCTGATCCTATAGGAGACGAAAAATTAGTGCAAATATAAAATTTGCAATTTGAAAATTACATTATCATTATTTATGACCTTGCATACAATAGTCCAGTAATACTTTTTTAAGATTTAGTACAACTATAAGTGAATTAATATTTCAATATTAAGTTTACTTAATTAGTGTTTTATTAATCATAGTACCATCCATAAAAGAGATTTTAAGAGAAAAAACTTTTAACCAACTTATGTATCCACATGTATTACTAAAATTTTATTTTCTTCAAATAACTTAATGATATTTGCCCGAACAATGCACGGGTTGACGCCTACTAGCATACAGTTTTCTACAGTTTTCTAGGCACGTAAATTTACAAGTATTTACATGCCTTACGTTATAATATTTACCTAGCACTCTTAATCTCTTAAAAAAACAGCACAAATTAATCACGTGACAAATAAACGTCAACACGAAAAAAAAGGCACCAATCATGAGACATCCTACTTTAATTTGAATGAGAATCTGGTCCATGTAGAATAGAAGACACTAAAATATGTAATCTCTTAAATAATGCGAAACTTCACTCCTGGTGACAGCCTTGGAGCAATACAGTATTCAGCATACTGACCCGCACACCCGAGGTATACTCCAATTTTATCACATTCATAGACTACTTGAGTTATTTGAACTGTTAAGAACTCCAAAGCAGGAGCATTTGTCACAACATGTAGAATAAATTCAAGTTGGCCTTTTGCCGCTTTTATCCTGTGATGTACGTACGTATCCTTAAGATACTTGTATTCACATGGACGAAGTTCATGCCTACTAGGGCCCTCGTACAGAAAATCCGTCGTGTCCCACCCTATTTTGGCTACACACAATTGTATTCGAATATTGGATTCATGCAATTGGATTGCAAACCCTATGCTAGAAGAGTCTGAACTTGCTTGTTTTTTGTATGGGTGTCCTTTGGAGTTAGAACCAGGTTATTTCCAATACCGCCAGTTACTACAGTAAGCACGCTTACCATCATCAGGATATGATAATAATAACTACACGGTATCCTCACCAAATTAAAATAAATTTAGAAAATAATTTAATTTTTATAAATTTTATCTAGTTTTTTATGGTTTGCCATGGTTACTACACGGTTCACTGCAGTAATCTAGCCCCGGCGGCGAGGTTTAACCTTGGTTGGAACTACAAGCGCTTCTTCTTCTCAATAATCAATAACGATACTTAGAGCTCCCCTCGCATGATAAGTACAAATCCAGTGACAACCGGTGTGCTGACACCTCCAAAGGCAAAATCACTAAGCTGGAAGAAGTAATCTGTAAGAAAGATATAGGCTTACCAGTTATTGCGGACAGCTCAAGCCGATGGCACTTCTCACCAGGTCCAGGATGCGCTGCTCTGAACTTTACGACACGTACTTGAATGTCTCTGAAGCTGGCCTGAAAGTTGAATGTAAATAAGCTTCACATATTTTGATCCTTTGTCCTGCGAGTTTCTTATGCAGTTCCTGCCATCATCCAGCTTGCTGCAGGCTGCCTCACAATTGACTGCTTCCATGAATTTTGGTGAATCAACCAACCAATCACATAAACAAACATGTATTAAGAAATTTGCACAATTGGACTGAGTCACACTTAGCATCACCACAGGATGAGAATCATCTACAACATAGTGACTGGGTTCGATTAAACTTGTCTATGAGTTTTCAGATTTCGGGTGCGACAAATGTACAAAAAACAAAAGCAGACATATCCTTTTGGAATTGATTGACTGATATTCTTTTGGAATCAGGCAGCATAAAAATGTTAATTAAATTACAGCGCAAAACAATCAGTAGTCAACAAACCTAGAAATCAAAAAAGTTTTTTTTGGGCTGGTGCGGCATGGAAAATTTAGCAGAATTGCCTATATGGCATCGGTATATTAAAATCTCCTCCAAATTGCGATCTAAGAACTTTTGCACTGGCGTGTTCCGCACGGTAGATTATTGATCTACTAAAATTTAAATGTTTAGCCTAATCATGATCACCTAATGCGGAATTAGAGTCACTGACCGGTATAAGTTGAAGCCATAGTGATGCCTCGATTCCCTTGCGAAATCCGTTGTCATGTGAGAGACGAAGTTCCTCGAACCACACCGGAGCTCATTGTAGACGTAGTAGCTGCACGGTGAGGTGCGGGTCCCTCCGGTTGCCACCTACACTTCCTAGGACGCCACTTCTCTTCCTATCTAGCGCACTGAAGATCGGTTAGGGTTTTAGGGTTTCGAAAAGAAGGAACCGTGAGAGAGATCGTCATCTTTCTTTCACAGGCCGGTCTCCCCTTTTAATTAGCGCTAAGAATCGGGCTACTCCAAAAGGAAGGATTGGCACGCTTCCGATCATAATGCATAGTCCAAATGGAAAGCGATTGAATCGCTATGATCACGCGTGCAAAGGGTGGAACTTCCATGTCTGTGATCACCTCCCGGTTCCAAAGCGAGAGAGTCAAAATGTTCCCAACATTCTCCTCCTGATCTTGAGGCTGATGAATTCTTGCAAAATAGAATAGTTCCCTAAAGCAACGTGTCAGGTAGTAATCATGCATTACCAAGACTCCGGTACCTATAGTTCCACTATAGGACTTCAAAAGAACTCTGTCTAATTCTTAATGGGAGTAGTTAAGACTAATGCACCTATATCCCAGAATCACTGATTCAAAGCATTCAATTATTTCTATGCGGCTACCTGATCTTTTAATAAGTTGGGAGGTAAGCCTTTGTTAGCGATGCACGAGCATTGACTTAGTACTAAATGCTCAAACATTAATGGTTGATCGTGGATTCTATCTTTCACAACATGAAACTTAATGTCGTTGTGTTTGGCAACACCACTGACTTGTTGTTACTCGAATAGAATACTACGCTTTATTGTCGCAGTATACTATGAGTGTTTTTCAATGCTGTCAACCACCTCAGTCCTAGAAATGATGTTCTTAAACCATAAGCCTGCCCCATAAACATCATAACATACCATAAATTCGCCCTGCATTGTCGACGATACAGTCAGTTGTTTGGAAGCTTTTCCATGAGATTGCTCCTTCTGCAAGAGTGAAGACATAACCTGATGTTGACTTCTTAGTGTCTACACACTCGATAAAATCAGCATCTAAGTAGACTAGGATTTTGTCATGCCCAGAAATTCACCAGAATTTCTAAAGCTAATTTATGCAATAAATCCTCGTTCAGGAATCAGCTGAGGTACACAAATTGACAATTTGATAAACATAACCAAAACGAAATAACGATAAATACTTACAACAGAGGCACTTAGTCCTCACATAGAAGAAATAGCAGCGGAACGGCAACTAGCGTAGCTTCAGCTCCAAGCCACAGGCAACTCAACTGGGGTATAAGCCAAACACCAACTTAGATTTTAACCTAGCTTGCGAGCGGCCCATATTGAGCGTGCTACTGTAGGAACTCATATCTTGGTAGCCCAATGCCAACTGTGTAGGCCCATGCCCACTTAGTCGGCACAGGCTCTATAAAGGCTGAGGGAGAGAGAAAAGATTCCTCATCTTCCTCACGCGACCAATCGTTTCGTCTTCCTAGCTCCACACCGAAATTTCACTTCCCGCTCTACTAGGGTTCGCCATTGCTCACTCCCCCCACCAAAGCTCGAGCGATTCCGCATCCACCTGTCGATTCCAAGCCCCCGACCTTGTTTCCCCAAATTTCCGGTCTCCTCGACCATGCCGAAGGTTCTAGATGTTGCTGGGGTGTCAGATGAAGGATGGCTGACTTCGGACTGCAGCCGGGCAAAGCTGGAGAGGTCGACATTATCCGCTGGTGGCCGGCCGAGGGTGAGTCAGTACCAAATCCCCAACCCGGCGAAACTATTGTTTTCGCCTCTTTCTTTGACCGGGGTCTGTTTTTCCCCTCTTCCATGTTCTTCCGCCATCTTCTCAATTTCTACGGATTGGAGTTGGTGAATCTAAATCCCAACTCAATCATGCAAATCTCTATCTTTGTGACTCTTTGCGAGTGCTATCTGGGTGTAGAGCCCCATTTTAATTTTTTCAAGCACTTGTTCCATATTATGCCCCAACCTTCTAAGAATAGGGTCCAGGTGATTGGGGGGGCTGGTCTTCAATTGAGGAGTGAGATGAAAAAGATATATATCAGTCTCCCTTTGAAGTCTTCCTTAAAAGGTTGGCACAAGGAGTGGTTTTATTGCTCCAATCTAGTGCCCTCCTTGCCTGCATTCAACGGGAAGCCCCTGACGATCTCGCCAAACTGGTCATCGGACCCGACCTTCGAAGAGATGGGCCAGGTGCATTAGTTGCTGGCCAGATTGGCAAAGTTCAAGGAAGCCGGCTTGACTGGCCCTTGGGTGGCCAAGTGTTTCCTGACCCGGCGCATTCAGCCGCTGAAGTTGAGGAGCGAGTTCTGCTGGGACTATCGAGGGAAGGATGACCCCAACTGAGAAAGCAAAGAGGTGATCAGCCAGCAAGAAGTGACCAAGATCTTGTTCACCTATTTCTCCAATGGGGTGATCGAGACTGCGGACGTGGAGCGCTGCATCGCGGCTTACAACCATAAACGGCCCCGTCCCAAGGTAACATCTACTTCTCTTCTGTAATGACTGCTTGTTGGCATGTATCCATAATTGTCCAGCATCGTGTGATGTATATTGTTGAATCGTTTGCAGTGGTGCAAGGAATTTGACAATGACTCTCGTCCGCTATCGGCCACGAAGTCGAAGAAGAGGCCGAGAAGTCCTTCTGCCACCCAGCCCGACTCCAAGAGAACGGGGAAGAAACCCGTCGTAGACTAGGGGAAGAAGGAGGTTATCAGGCCGAGTGCCACGGCTAGGAGCCTCAAGATCAGAGACACCACTAGCGCAGCCGCTAGGCCTTCAAGCCCCAGACCGGGACCGGCATAGTCGGGCTCAGCAACATCGAGCCCAAAAAGCATACCGCCGAGCAAGAAGCCAAGCTCAGCGCTGCCAGGCCCAGGGGCATTGAGGCTTGGGATGGCGCCTCTGAGTTTGCAGTCACCTCAGCCGGCCACTCCACAAGCGGGGCCGACTAGGATGGAAATGCCGCCGCCGACTCCCGCGCCGTCAGGCTTGACAGCCAGCGGCCCTCTAGCGCCGCCCTCCGGATCGCCCGGAAAAAAGCTCAAGTTCTCCAAGAGGTAGGCTGTTCTGGGTCTTCTGAAAATTATGTTCAGTGTTGTGGCGCCTTGATATTTGTCTTGTTATGCAGGAAGCGGGTCGACATTAATCTCAAGGAAGTCACGCCGACTGCCCCTGTTGTCGACCCTGCCCTAGCTGATCCAGAGCCAGCGAACACGCTTGCTGAGCCGGCGGCGGGCCTAACCGTAGAGGATGAGCCCGTCTCGACTGTGGGGCCGCCGACACCGGCCGACCAGGGAGTGGTTGCTGAGGCTGGTGCTCTAACCCCTGAGCCGGCGCCCGTCATCAAAGTCATCACTGCAGCCCTCGAGCCAGCGCCTAGTGCCGAAGGCGCCGCTGCAGCACCTGAGCCAGCCCCCGAGGCCTCCGGGGCCGATGAGATGGGGGGCCAGGAGTCTGTCGCCGCCCTGGTCGTTGTCGGCGTCGTCGGCACTATCCCCTCCTTCAGACAAGCCCGACCTCCCTGGATCGAAGCCCCTCCGTGCAGGTTCCTGAGGACGTTCCTGTGGACGGCACCCGACAGAACTACACACCTACAAGGTCGATGAAGTGGCAGCAGAAAGGGAACGTGAAGCCTTGCTTCATGCCACGCTCGCCACGTCCGAGGGGATCCGGGTATGGTTTCCATCGTTCTAGAATTTTGGCAGTATTCCTCGACGCTTGATTATGCTTTGACTTGTTACTCCCCGAGCAGAAAGTTGTCGATCGCTCGGGGCGGATGCATGAGGTGCTGAACCGAATCGCCCCCCAACTCCAGGAATTGGACCAACTCCGGGCTTTGAAAGTCGAAGTGGAGGGGCGCTGCCAGGAGAGGGAGTCTTGGCTGAGGGAGGCTGTCACCAAGCTCAGGATCGAGAATTGGGACCTAGCCAAGAAGATGAGAGGTGAGCCTCCAGAACACTTCTTCCTGACCAAATCCTCAATATAATTCTTCAGCTGTGCTACTTCCCGACTGCCCAGTTGTGTCTCGGCTGCATCGTCGAGTTCTTGAATCTGTCGTGTAGCCCTCGAAGCTGAGTTAAAGACCCGAACGGAGGGAGAAGAACGGCTGAAGGAGGCCGAGGGAGCCAAAGCCAGACTTGAAAAAGACAAGGCCGATCTGACAACAGCCAATACCGAGTTGAGTAGGAGAAGGCCGAGTTGAAAAAGGCCAATATCAAGCTCGAGAAGGAGAAGGTTGAACTGGAGAAGGCCATAGCCAAGTGGGAGGCCGACTACAAAAGTAAGCCTCTGCTTTGACAATAACCTTAGCCAATTCATTAATTACTCCATCTGCGGCTTTACTTAATAAGCTTACTTTGTCGTTGAACCCGGGTAGCTACGAGAGCCAATTCCCAGATCCAATTTCAAGCTTTCGCAGAGGAGATCAGAGTGGTCAAGGAGTCACGGGAAACCCTCGGCGAATCCGTGAAAGGGCTCCTTGACCTGATAGATCCTCATCCTATGGGAACTAGCTCCAGCACAATCTTCCAACTGGAGGAGCACCTCAAGGATGCACCGAGTGCCTTGAAGAAGTACTCGGAAGAGCATGTTATTGCCGGTGTGGCCTAGACCCTGGCAATGACGAAGTCCATCTACCCAAGGGCAGAAGTTGAGGCCATCGGGGAGGGGTTTGCCGAGGAGACGACTCCCGAGGAGGCACTGGAGCTGATAGCCAGGGCGAGGCCGACTGCAGAGATAATCACCCGAGACCTGGGTATGTAAAAATCATATATCATGCAGTCGGTGTGTATATAAGTTTTTGTAAGAACATGTGTAAATATATGTGCAATGCCGCCAAGCTTCAGACTATTACTCAGTTGTCATTAGCTCTACTCGACCATATGGCATACACCGAGTTAATCTATAGGAACTTAATAAAAATGTTCACCGCAGAAAGCTGTACTCGGGCAAACATGAAAAAGTCGTAGTAAAACTTCATAACTGAAGTGAAATAGGCTCGTATATTATTGACAAAGCACATATAATACATGCAGCCCCCGACTCGCTACTCGGTTGGAACAAGCGGCGTAGTGAGTCAGAAAAAACTGTACACATGGGAAAGTATAAAACTCAGGTATAGAAAGGACGTAGCTGTTCTATATTCCATGAGTTGCTGATGAGGGCGTCGTCTTTGGTCTTCAGTTGGTAGGCGCCTGGCCGCGTTACTTCAGCTATAATGAACGGCCCTTCCCAGAGTGGGGATAGTTTGTGCCTGTCTTTGGTGGTTTGTATTTTTCTCAGGACGAGATCCCCGACCAAAAAGGCATGGCCACGGACATTGTGGTTGTGGTAGCGACGTAGGCCTTGAAGATACCTTGCCGACTGGATTGTTGCGATATCCCTCGCTTCTTCCAACTGATCTAATTCGACCAATTGGGTATTGTTTGAGATGTCTTCTAAGTAAGCCCGAACACATGGTGAGTCGAACTCTAACTCGGTTGGTAGCACGGCCTCGGCACCGTAGACCAGAAAGAAAGGGGATTACCCTGTTGCCCGACTAACCGTGGTTCTGAGAGACCAGAGAACAGATGGGAGCTCTTGGACCCACCGGCCCGCGTATGGTTGTAGTCGGTCGAATATCCTAGTCTTGATACCTTGTACGACCATGCCATTGGCTCGTTCGACCTGTCCATTGCTCCACGGATGTGCCACAGATGCATAGCAGATTTTGATGCCGAATTCTTCACAGAAATCTTGAAAAATGCCACCCGTGAACTGAGTGCTGTTATGGGTGATGATGCGGTTGGGGTCCCCGAATCGGTATAATATGGTCATGATGAAGTCTTTTGCCCGTGCCGCTGTTATGGTTGCGACGGGTTTGGCCTCAATCCACTTGGTGAATTTATCCACTGCGACGAACAAGTGTGTGAACCCTCCTGGCGCTTTCTTGAAAGGCCCGACCATGTCAAGCCCCCATACTGCAAAGGGCCAAGAGATTGGGATTGTTTGAAGTTCTTGGGCTGGGAGATTGGTTTGTCTTGCATAGAACTGGCAACCCTCGCAAGTGCAAACGATGTCTTTGGCATCTGTTACAGCTGTTGGCTAGAAAAATCCCTGCTGGTAAGCCTTTCCAACTAACGTCCTGGATGCAGCATGGTTGCCACATACGCCCGAGTGGATTGAATGCAGTATCTGCTTGCCCTCCTTGGTGGTGACGCAACGCATGAGGACACCGGATGCACTTCTTCGGTACAGGTCTTCTCCGACGACTAGGAAACTCTTGCTGCGATGTTTGATTCGTTCGGCTTCACTGCGATCTTCTGGGAGTTCATCGTCCAGCAGGAATTTGAGGATAGGGGTCCGCCAATCATGACATATGTGCAGCGCCTCTTCTGTTGCCAGTGTAGGTTCACCTCCCGACTGCCTTGGCTCTGGTTTCTTCTTGACTGACGGCTCCATGAGTTGCTCGACAAAAATCCCTGTCGGGACTGCTTCTCACTTGGATCCCATGTTTGCCAGCTCATCTGCAACATCATTGTATTGTCGTAGGATATGTGTTATTTCCAGCCTGTCGAACTTGTTCTCCATCTTGCAGACCTCCTGACAGTATGCTGCCATGTTGTCGTCGAGACACGTCCAGTCTTTCATTACTTGGTTTACGACGAGTTGGGAGTCTCCACGCACAACCAGTCGACGAATACCGAGTGATATGGTGATGCGGAGCCCGTGGATAAGTGCCTCGTACTCGGCGACGTTGTGGGAAGCCGGGAAGTGGATTTGTAGAACGTGCTTCAGTTTTTCGCCGGTGGGAGACGTCAGTATGACGCCTCCCCCGCACCGCTGATCCGTAGGGAACCGTCGAAGTACATTGTCCAGTACTCTAGCTTCGCTTTTGATGTAGGTATGTGAACTTCTGTCCACTTAGCCACGAAGTCGGCTAGAGCTTGTGATTTGATTGCCGTCCGTGGCTGAAAGGTGATGTCAAGTGCTATCAACTCGAGCACCTATTTAGCGATTCGGCCGGTGGCGTCGCGGTTGTGCAGGACGTCCCCAAGTGGAAACGATGGGACCACCGTGATTTGATGTGCTTGGAAGTAGTGCACCAGCTTCCAGATAGTGATGAGTAGGCCGTAGAGCAGCTTTTGGACCTGCGGATATCTTGTCTTCGAGTTGGCAAGCACCTCGCTGACAAAGTAAACTGGCCATTGAATTTTCTGGATGTGACCCTATTCAGATCACTCGACCACCAGCATCGTGTTGACTACCTGAGTAATTGCCACGAGGTATAGCATTAGCGGTTCTTGGGGCATGGGTGATGCCAACACGAGGGGTGATGTGAGAAATTGCTTGAAGTCTTCGAAGGCTTGCTGGGCTTCGGGAGTCCATTGGAAGTTGTCTGCTTTCATCAGTAGCTTGAAAAAGGGCATACCCCATTCGCCCAGTTAGGAAATAAACCGGCTGAGTGTCGCCATGCAGCCTATCAGCTTCTGGACGTCCTTCTAGTTAAACGGGGGAGCCATGTTCATGATTGCGTTGACTTTCTCCGGGTTGGCCTCGATGCCGCATGTGAGACGATGAAGCCAAGTAGCTTGCCGGATGGCACACTGAAGGCGCACTTTTCCGGGTTCAACTTCATCTTGAATCTTCGAAGATTGTGGAAGGTTTCTTCCAAGTCAGTGATGAGGTCTTCTTTGGACTTGGTCTTGATCACCACATCGTCGACGTAAGCCTCCACATTGCGCCCGATCTGAGTGTGTAGACACCGCTGAATCGCCCGTTGATACATTGCTCCAGCATTTTTCAAACCGAACGGCATAGTGATGTAGCAGTACGCTCCAAACGGCGTGATAAAAGATGTCTTGAGACAGTCCTCCTCCTTCAGGCTGATTTGGTGGTATCCCAAGTAGCAGTCGAGAAAACTGAGAAGGTCGCACCCTGCAGTAGAATCCACCACCTGGTCTATCCTTGGCAAACCAAATGGGTCTTTAGGGCACGCCTTGTTAAGATCAGTGTAGTCGACGCACATGCGCCATTTACCGTTTTTCTTCCGGATCAGAACTGGGTTTGCCAGCCAATCCGGGTGATAGACCTCTTTGATGAACCCGGCTACGAGAAGCTTGGTTATCTCTTCCCAAATAGCATCCTTACGGTCTTGAGCGAAGCGCCACAGCCGTTGCTTGACTGGCTTGGCGTCTGTCTTCACATTGAGGGCATGCTCGATCACCTTCCTTGGTACGCCCGGCATGTCAGATGATTTCCACATGAAGATATCCTTGTTGGCTTGGAGGAAGGTGACAAGCGCGTCTTCCTATTTGGGGTCGAGTCCGGTCCCGACTAGAGCAGTCTTGGAGGGGTCGGAAGGGTTCAGGGGGTTCTCCTTCGTGTCAGAGTCCGCTGAAATTCCCGACTTCGCTGCTTTTTTGGCCGGAACCAGGTCTTCCTCAACTTCAGTTGTGACGGCTTGCTAAATGTTGTTGCGCCTGACTGCCGCCTCCTGAGATTGAGCCAATTCGCAACTCTTCTTATCGTAGGTGAAGGCTTGCTTGACATCACTGCGGAGGGAGAGGACTCTTGCTGGCCCTGGCATCTTGAGCACTATGTATGTATAGTGCGGTACCGCCATGAATCTGGTGAGCACCGGTCATCCGAGTATCGCGTGATACGCAGTCTCGAAGTCGGCGACCTTGAAGCAGATGTTTTCTGTGCGGAAGTTATCCCGCGTGCCGAAGGTAACCGGCAAGGGAATCTGCCCGAGTGGTGTTGAAGAGAGGCCAGGAATTATTCCGCGGAAGGGTGCCGTACTCGGCCGCAGATCTGAACGAGGAATATTCATCTCATCCAAAGTCTTGGCGAAGAGGATGTTGAGCGCGTTGCCTCCGTCTATTAGAACCTTCTTGAATCTGATGTTCTTCACGACCGCATCTAGGACGAGTGGATTGCGCCCCGGGTGTGAGACCCGATCTGGGTGATCTGCGCGGGTGAACGTGATTGACGTATCTGACCAGCACAAGTATTGGGGGATGTTTGCTGTAGAAATTGCGTTGAAGTCGCGAGCTGTTAGCTTCTGCTTGCGCTTAGACTCATAAGCAGACGGCCCTCCAAAGATGTGGTTGAGCTTGGCCTGAGGATCTTGAAAATCATCAGCCGGACCCTGATCTGGCTTGTCTTTGTCCTTGTCGGCGCTAGATGATGAAGCCTGCTCAGAAGCAAACTTCTTAAGCATGAAGCAGTGTTTAGCCGCGTGTTTGCCTTTGGGATGGAAAGGGCAAGGCCGATTCAGAAGCAAACTTTCTGGTAGTCGTTGTTGCGTTGGGGCCGCGACCGAGTTTGCTCCATGTTGGCCACCTCGTTGTCCGACTTCCGCTTGCGGTTGCCGGACTTGTTTTGGGATGGCTCGTTGTCAGGTTTTGACTTTTGATCTTTCTGTCAGGACTCCTTCTTCTCGTTGAGGGCTTCTGCGACCGCATTAGCCGAGTCAGCATATTTGTTGGCCATGTCAAAAAGAGCCTGGACAGAGGATGGTGGTTTCCGAGTGAACTTCACGATGAACGGGGCGTCCTTTACTCCCTTGCGAAAGGTGGCGATGACGGCCTCATTTCTGATCATTGGGATCTTGTTGCGCTTCTCGGAGAATCTTTTGATAAAATCACGTAGAGACTCGTTCTTCTTCTGGTGTAGCTGAAGCTCCCTGAGTTCTCCCCAGGAACCGATCGACCACTTTGGGAACCCTGTTAGCCATGTCCTCACCGAGTCGGCTAGTGCAACCGGGAGGTAGTTAGCCATGGCTTTGTGGTCGCCTCCGGCAGCTCGAACTGCTAAGGTATATATGGTGAGCCAGGACTCGGCATTTGTTTTGCCGTCATACTTTTCAATCCCTGTGGGCTTAAAGCCAGTTGGCCAGTCGACGTCCTATAGCTCCTGGGTGAAAGCTGGAATGCCTTCGTCTTCCTGAGGGCTCGGGCTTCGACCACGGCGGTTAAAACCGCTCGTGATGGAGACTGAAGCGCTCGTTTTCATCCTCTAGTCGGCGGCGCTCGTCTTCATCTCCTTCATGGCGCCGGGCGTTGATGGTATGGCTAAGGTCATGTTGTAGGCGTACTCAGAGATCTTGGTTGGGCCGGCGGTCATACTGGTGACGTCGCCGGTTGTCGTTGTTGGTGTTGCCGAGTGACGTTTGCCTTGACTCCTCGTGTGGCCGACTTGAGCCGGCCGCCTGGCGCCATGCTGATGTAGATGAACCCGCCCTGGAGATCCCGACTGGTTAGTCGGTATCATGGTGCCACCCGACTACTGTTGTTGTTGCTGGCAGGCAGCAGCTGTAATCATTGCCTTGATCTTGGCGATAGTTGGGGTGGCCTAGTGATCGGGCCCGAGCTAGAGCGTGTCCAACAAGGTTGCAGTGGCCATGACATTCTGTTGTGGCGTGACGAAGATGTCGTGGTTGCTGACTTTAGTCTGGAGAATCTGCTGCAGAGTGGCTCGCCCAGCCTTGTACAGCCCGTCGTTGCGAGCCTTGCGATCAGCCTCCTCTTGTTGTCGCAGACGGCGCGCCTCCTCCTGCTGCTCCTCTTGTAGTCGGCGCACCTCCGGTGGTGGTGTTGAGGCCATGAAGATCTCGTGGGGCAGAAGAAAACATGCTAGACTGGAGTCCGAACTAGCGTTCGAACCGTTATCTGACTTGGAGTCGGATTCCGAGTAGTTTATCGGAGTAAGAATGACTCTGACCTCTCTAGATCCAATCTGAAATGGCGCTTGGCCATGTCCAAACTAAATCACAGGAGATTGGGTCTGCTGCGTGGGATGTAGATCTGCAGCATCGCTGAATCTGTGTGGGAGATTGATGATCTCTCCCCTTCTTGGCCCAACCCGGGCTGGCTCAAGGCCTAGCGAAAGTCGGACGCCAAAGGAAAGAGTTGTCCCAATTCTCGGCGAAGTGAAGGATTGCTGCAGTAGATCGTTGAAGGACATTGCGGCGTCCTGTGGGCCGACTGGCACAACGTCAGCTGGTTCCTCGGCCGGCTGGATTGGATCTGCTTCGGCCAAGGTGAGGTTGCCGATCTGGTCAACAACGAAGTCGAGGCTTCCGAAAGAAATTGTGTCTCCAGGGGAGAACTTGTTGCCGTCAACTCCGCTTGTTGGATCCATCGAATTTGTTGATGAAGAAATCACCAGAGCCCCTACCTAGCACGCCAACTGTCGATGTTTTACACCGGCAATATAAATATAGGGCTACTCGGCGAGGGGAAACTCAATGGATTGTAGAGTAACGCAAAGAGATTTTATACTGGTTCAGGCCCTCGATGTGAGGTAATACCCTACGTCCAGTTGTGGTGTTATTCCTCTGAGGAGTTGTGTTGATAAATGATCATCTTCCCCCTGAGGGGCGCCCTGCCTCCCCTTATATATTGGGGGATAGGGGTACAAGGTAGGAGTCCCAGCCGGGTACGGCCAAGGGATTTCCTTCTTAGAGATACATCTTACCCGATGTAGACTGTATATTCCTTATTATAGAAGGTAAAGCCTGCCGGGTGCTACTATATCT
Organism: Oryza meyeriana var. granulata; assembly: GCA_003991445.1. NCBI lineage: Eukaryota > Viridiplantae > Streptophyta > Magnoliopsida > Poales > Poaceae > Oryza > Oryza meyeriana. The sequence continues at coordinate 188,027 of RYFJ01002159.1, forward strand.
CTAACTACAAGACTCGTCCCATCCTCTATCTTGTGGCCTACTACTGAATAAGCCGGCCCAAACCGGCCTATCCAGCGCAGCCCTATAAAATTAGCATCCCTCGCATGTCAGGATGAGTACTCCAGCGTTGGTAACCGCAATCAGCAAGAGGAATCCTTGTCTGTAAGCCTTTCCGACTTATGTTCTGGATACAACATGGTTGCCACAGATGCCCGAGTAGGTATATTGCAGGATCTGCTTGCCCTCCTCAGGTGTGACGCAGTGCATGAGAACTCTGGATGTGCTTTGACAACATAGGTCTTCTCTGACTTCGGTAAAGCTGAATATGGTACCCGAACCTTGTATTAGCATAGGATTTGGCTGGCGACCCTCATGGGGCATACCCTATCCAATAGAATTGTAACCAAATACGGTACCTGAACCTTGCATTAGCATATAATTCAGTTGGCGACCCTCATGAGGCGTACCTCACCCAGCGGAGTTGTGACCGAATAAGGTACCTGAACCTAGCATTAGTGTAGGATTCGGTTGGTGACCCTCATGGGGTGTACCCAACTCAGCGGAGTGGTACCCGAGCTCCGACTAATGCCGGAGGTCAGTTGTTAGCCGAATAAGGTACCTGAATCTCGCATTAGCATAGGATTCGGCTGGCGACCCTCATGGGGTGTACCTCACCCAACAGAGTTGTGACCGAATAAGGTACCCGAACCTAGCATTAGCGTAGGATTTGGATGGCGACCCTCATGGGGCGTACCTCACCCAACCGAGTTGTAACCGAATAAGGTACCCGAACCTAGCATTAGCGTAGGATTCGGCTGGCGGCCCTCATGGGGCGTACCTCACCTAGCTGAGTGGTACCTGAGCTCCGACTGGTGTGAGTACTCGGACAATGGCTCTCGTGGAGAATTCCATGTGATTCTTGAAGCATCACACTCCAAGTGTATCTTGGTAGACTGGTCTAGCCCCTGAGCGTAGGAGATATGCTCGTAGCCCTGAGTTCCTGTTACGCGTATCCGGAACTGGCCCTGCATTATAAACATATCGGATGAGTAGCATCTGATGATGAAAACAATCACATGAAGAAAATTTATGTATTTTACAATATATGTAAATATGTGTTCCTCCTTTTATTGATATTAGTTTCCCCGAGTAGTTGACCCCTTACGTTTAAGCACTCTGCCCGACTAGTCATAGCCCCCTAGCATCGGGAGTTGGCTCATGGCTCTTTTCCAGACACGCGTTTTGGGTGACTTGAGTTTGTCTTTCATGGAGCAAAGTTTTACAGATCGGAATTTATGCTACTCGAGTACTTTTGCAATCATTAAGAGCAAAAACAGAAAATATGTAGTATGTACACCTATTAGATGTAGACGGCTATGGCATTTGCGAGGCTGAGTGAGGAAATATTTATCAGAAAGCGACTTAGCTGTTCGGTATTTGGGAGTGGGGATGCCATCCTTGCATTTGGGCTTTTGAGCCCCCGAGCATGTCACTTGCTGTTCTAATAATCTTCAGTTGTAGGAGGTCGAAGACGCTTGTGACCGACTACCACAATGAAGTCGTCCGACTTGCGTTTGCAGTTCCCAGCCTTAGTTGGGGCCGCGTCATCGGTGTCCTTCTGCTTCTTCTGTCAGGGTGCCTTTTTGTCATTAAGGGCCACAGCAATAGCGTCGGCTGAGTCGGCGTACTTGTTCGCCATGTCAAATAGTGCCTTGACAGAGTTGGGAGACTTCTGAGTGAATTTAGCGATGAACGTGGGGGGGGGGGGGTGTCTTTGACACCTTTTCGAAAGGCGGCGATGATGACCTCGTCCTTGATCATTGGGATTGAATTCTTCTTCTCAAAGAACCTCTTGATGAAATCACGAAGAGACTCATTCTTCCTTTGATACAACTGATATAGGTCGTACTCGAAAGATGGCCTCTCGTATGTTCCTTGGAAGTTAGCGATGAAGCATTCTCGGAGTTCTCCCCAGGAGCCGATTGATTGCTTGGGAAGTCCCGTTAGCTGTGTCCTCGCCGAGTCAGCTAGAGCGACCGAAAGGTAGTTAGCCATGGCTTTGTGATCTCCTCCGGCTGCTCGGATCATCAGAGTGTCAACTGTGAGCTAGGACTCGGGGTTGGTCTTTGAAAGGACCGAGATGTCGCCTAGAGGGGGGGGGGGGTGAATAGGCAAATTCTGCAATTATAAAAACTTAATGCAAAGTCAGTACCAAAACCGGCCAGGCCGGTTTCCCAAACAGGTCAGGCCAGTTTCTGACTCAAAACCCAAAACCGGCCAGGCCGGTTTCCCAAACAGGTCAGGCCGGTTTTTCTACTGCAGAACCTACACAAGTAAAATACACCCCCTTGATGGGTTCTAGCACAAACCAAACTTGAAGATGTGCCTTTGCTGATGTAGCACAGCAGGTCCACTTAGTCCCTGCACACAGTACAAGCACACTAAAGTAGATCGAGCGGAAGCAAAGTAAATGTGCTAGAGATCAAATGTGAGAAAAACCGCAGTGGAGACACAAGGAGTTTGTTTACCGAAGTTCGGATTCACCACCGTGAACCCTACGTCTCCGTTGAGGAAGCTTTTCGTGACCCCAAGGTCAAGCTATGTCCCCGATTCCAGTAAGGCGATCTTTTCCCTTCCGGAGGCAAGATCAAACCTGCACAAACGATCCGTGGCTCACCACAAACCTGGGAGCTCACCGGCGACGCCTAGCCGTCTAGGAGGCTTCACCTCCAAGAGTAACAAATGCTTCACGAGCTGCAAGACTTCACCTTTAAGTGCTCAAGACTATGGATTGCTCTCTAAAGCTCACATACAAACTCTCTCTCAACCCAACACAAAGATTTCAACCAAATCAAGCCTATCTCACAAAGAGAGGTTGGGGAGAGCCTTGCTGGTGTTAGCAACCCTTTAGAATGTGCAAGAACCAGAATCCACCAGTAGCCCTCAAAGGAGAGGGCCAAAGGGTATAAATACCAACTCACCAAAAACTAGCCGTTACTGTCAGGGGAAAACTGGTCAGGCCGGTTCCCAAAACCGGCCAGGCCGGTTTGTCAAACCGACTAGCCGTTAGAGCTGACTCAGAGAAAACCGGCCAGGCAGGTTTTCAAAACCGGCCAGACCTGTTTTGCTCTAGTCAGCACACTCAAGTTAACTCTCAAGGCTCTCTCACATGGGTTGACCTATGAGCACTTTTGGTGTTTCCATGCAGTCAATGTTGCATCCCTCTTGATAGTACGACATTCCTATACTCAAGATTAAACATTTACAATATTTCATCCACTTGAGCTTGTATGTCTTCAACATGCCAATACTTGATCATTCTCAACTTGAGGTCTTTCAACATTGAACAACCACTAAGCATATTCATCTTGAGCTAGTGACTTAGGATCTTTCAACAAATATGATCAACATACCATCATCCATCCATAAGCCACTTCATCAAATGATCCAACAATGATTCGATGCTTTGCATTGCTTCGCTAGATAAGACTCGAGGTGTACTCCAACCACACGTTCACTTCACCCTAGCATGGGTTACTAGTCCCAAGTCATCACTTGGTTCCCCCTTGCTTAGTCCCTCGTTACTTGTCCCTTTGCTTGACATCTTCACACACTCTTGTCGACTTTAAGCTAAGCTTTGCTTCACATCAACAATAAAGACCCAATAAAATCCATGTACTATGATTTGTCCAATGCTTTCCAAACATGAGACCATCAACAATGCATATTCTTATGAGCCAATAATATCACAATATAATCATAAGAATAAATCCCTGCTCAACACTTAGCAAACAAGTTAGTCCTTTAATCGTTTTGTCATTCAACTCACCAAAACCCACTTAGGGGCCTAGATGCACTTTCAGTCTTCCCATCGTATTTTTCAATTCCAGTCGGCTTGAAGCCTAGCGGCCAGTCGACTTGTTGCAGCTCATGGGTGAAGGCGGGTACACCTTCATCTATGTGAGGACTCCGACTCCGACTACGATAGTGAAACCACTCGTGATGGAGGCCGAAGCACTCGTTCTCGTCTTCCAGTCGGCGTAGTTCGTCTTCCTCTCATTCGCGGCACCAAGCGCTGATGTCCTGTCGAAGGTCACGATAGGGTTACAAAGTAGGAGTCCCAGTCGGACTACGACCAAGGGATCTCCTTCTAGGAGTACAACATGCCTAACTAGGACTGTATTTTCCCTGTCGTACAAGGTTAAGTCTGCCGAGTTCTATTGTATCCCCAATTACAAGGCTAGGCCCATCCTCTGTCCGAGTGACCCAATAGCTTCTTAGGAGGTACCCCAGGCCCATGGCACCGACAAGATCATTCTACCCTAGGGAGCTCCTTGCCTCTCTTTATATACTAAGGAGACAAGGTTACATGGTAGGAATTCTAGTCGGACTCAACCAAGGGATTTCCTTCTAAGAATACAACGTACCCAGCTAGGACTATTCCCTTTCCCTTGTCGTGCAAGGTTCTATATGCCGAGTCCTATTGTGTCCCTACTTATAGAATCAAGTCCATCCTCTATCCGAGTGGCGACAAAGCTTCCCACGAGGTACCCGGGGCCTATGGCCTCCACAGTAGCCCCTGAGACATTCATAGTTGAGTCACAGCTATCGCCGAGTGCTCATCCTCCTTGGTGAAGATTTCCTGAGTGTCTTGCACCCGAGTACCCAACGTCTAAGTACCTCTTCTCCAAGTCCGGCTTCATATCAACTGGCAACGAGGCTATGAAGGGCTTCATAGAAATTGAATAGTGTGCGCCAAATAGGCACACCTATTAGGTGTAGCCCCCGACTTTGTGCTTAATTGTGAAGCAATTAAACATAAAGTCAAAGGTCTTTAACCTTTAAGTCTTTTCCGAGTGGTATATTCCTCAGAAATTGGACTCTTTAGTATCATATCAGCTAGAAATATTGTTGCTCAATAGCATTTTGGCTAAGCATGTAAGCCGAGTACCACTTCATGGATTTTAACCCAATATGTGGTCCTCAATACCTGCATCCCCAATTTTAATGGAGACCAGCTATTGATCCTTATAAGGATATATCCTCAATACCTTATTAAATAATTTAGATATCTGAACACATATGTCCAGCAATTAGGCTTAACATGAAGCATATCTGATTATTTTAATCGGTTCTTGTAAAATAGCATCTGCACTATGATTTTAATACAGCCAGCAGTCAGCCCAATAGGACATGCTATTTAGCAACTCATATCTTACAGCCCATTACTGAGCAAGACGGCCCAAACCAACTTATCTAGCGTAGGCCTATAAAGCAGCGGTGTCGATGTTTTACACCGGCAATATAACTATAGGGCTACTCGGCAAGGGGAAACTCGGTGGATTGCAGAGGAACGCAAAGAGATTTTATACTAGTTCAGGCCCTCGATGTGAGGTAATACCCTACGTCCAGTTGTGGTATTATTCCTCCGATGGATTGTGTCGATCAATGATCCTCTACCCTCATGGGGCGCCCTGCCTCCCCTTATATACTAGGGGATAGGGGTACAAGATGAGGATCCCAGCCGGATACGGCCAAGGGATTTACTTCTTAGAGATGGAAACTTATCCGACTAAGACTATGTTTTTCTTATCGTACAAGGCAAAGCCTGCCGAGTGCTATCTTATCTCTAACTACATGATTCAGCCCATCCTCTATCCAAGTGGCCCATATGTAGGTGGTGAGGTACCCGGGGCCCATGGCCTCCACAGTAGCCCCTGAGACCTTCATAGTTGAGTCACAGTTGATGCCGAGTGCTCATCCTCCACGGTGAAGATTGCCCGAGTGCATTGCTCCCGAGTACTCTTTGTCCGAGTGCTGCTTCTTCCCGAGTCCTGCTTTATGTCAGCTGGCAGCGAGGCTATGAAGGGCTTCATGTAGATATATGAATAGTATGCACCGAATAGGCGCACCTATTAGGTGTAGACCCCGACTTTGTGCTTAATTGTGAAGACAATTAAACATAAAGTCAAAGATCTTTAACCTGAAAGTCTTTCCCGAGTAGATTACTACTGGTATATGAGACTCTTCGGTATCATATCAACCGGAATAAATTTTATAGTCTTGCCAAGTAGGATGCTACTCGTATATAGGACACTTCGACTTCGTGTCAGTTGGAATGTGTGTTTATAGTCTTTCCCGAGTGGAGTCCCACCCAGAAGTTAGACTCCTCCGCGTCATGTCAGCGGGAATGAGAAATTTATAGTCTCTCCCGAGTAGTGCACTACTCGAAAGTTAGACTCTTCAGCGTCATATCAGCTGGAATAATGTTGCTCATTGCAACTGATGGCCACGCATGTAGGCCGAGTACCACTTTATGAAAATAAATCCACGGCGTGGTTAGGTGTGCTCAAGAAAGATACCTGCGTCCCCAATGTTAATGAAAACTAGCTGCTGATCCATGTAAGGATAAACCCTCGAGACCTAGCGGATAAAACAGATATCCAAACATATATGTTTAGCAATAAGGCTTTCATGAAGCATATCTGTTTACCTCATCGGCTCCTATTGGTAGCACCAGCGCTTTAATTTCAACTCAGCTTGCGGGTGGCCCACATGGAGCATGCTACTGTAGGAACTCATGTCTTGGTGGCCTAGTACTGATTATGTGGCCCAAGCCCATTAGTCGGTATCGGCTCTATAAAAAGCGGGGAGAGAGAAAAAGATTCCTTCATCTTCTCCAAATCAGCCAATCGCTTCATCTTCCGCCTCCGCGCCCAACTTTTCGCCTCCTGCTCGGCTAGGGTTAGCTGCTGCTGCTGCTCCCCGCTCGAACTTGGGCTATTCCAGTCCTCTTCGTCTATTCCAAGCCCCCAATCGCTTTTCCCTCAAATCTCTCCATCCCCAACCATGTTGAAAGCTTCGAATCTTGCGGGTGCGCCGGGGAATGCCTAGCTGACTTCGGATTGTGGCTCGGTGAAACTGAAGCTGTTGGAGAGTCAATTGAAGTTACCCAGCCAGGAGGTGATCCGTTGGCTGCCGGCTAAGGGTGGGTCGGTCCCAAATCCCCAATCTAGCGAAACAGTAGTTTTTGCTTCTTTTTTCGATCGGGGTTTGTGCCTCCCCTCTTCTGCATTCTTTCACCGCATCGTTGACTTCTATGGGTTGGAGTTGGTGAATTTGAATCCCAACTCAATTCTTCAAATCTCCATATTTGTTACTCTCTGCGAGTGCTTTTTGGGGGTGGAGCCCCCTTTTAATTTCTTTAGGCATCTGTTTCACATCAAACCCCAGCCCTCCAAGAATAATATCAATGTGATTGGGGGGGGGCTGGTCTTCAGTTGAGGAGTGACGGGAAGAAAACATATCTTGATCTCCCCTTGAAGTCTTCCTTGAAAGGTTGGCACAAGGAGTGGTTCTATTGCGCAGATCTGACACCTTCCCTGCATCCATTCACCGGCTTGCCACCGGCAGTTTCTCCAAACTGGTCATCAGACCCGACCTTCGAGGAGATGGGCCAAGTACATCAATTGTTGGCGAAGTTGGATAAGCTTAAGGAAGCTGGCCTGATCGGGCCTTGGGTGGCCCGGCGTTTCCTGACTCAGTGCATCTAGCCGCTGAAGCTGAGGAGCGCATTCGGCTAGGATTTTCAGGGCAAATATGATCCTGACCGAGTAAGCCACAAGTCGGCTGACAAGTTGAAGGTGACCGAGACCCTGTTTGGTTACTTCTCTGAGGGGGTGATTGAGACCAAAGACGATAAGCGCCGCATTGTGGCATATAGCTTCCTTCGGCCCCGTCCCAAGGTAACTTTTGTCCTTCTTCTGTGACGAATGCCTGTGGACTTGTATGCATGATTGCCCAACATTGTGTGATATATGTTATTGAATCTTCTGTAGTGGTATGAGGAGTTCGATGAGGACTCCTGCCCATTGTCAGCCGTCAAATCGAAGAAGAGGCCGAGGAACCCCCCTGCTGCACAACCCGACTCCAAGAGAGTGGGGAAAAAGCCTATTCTATATTGGGGCGAGGGGGCTATGACGCCGCGTGCTGTGGCAGGAAGTCTGAAGATCAAGGACACCGCCACCACGGCACCCAGGCGATCAAGTCCCAGATTGGGACCAGTATGGCCGAGCTCGACATTGCTGAGCCCGTCGAAAGCACCGCTGAGTACACTATCCGAGCAGGCGCCACCAAGCACCTAGGCGCCCGAGTCGGCCACGCCACCAATGGGGCCGCCTCCAGTTGCCATGCCGCCGCCGATTGCTTTGCCGACTAGGCCGACAACCGGGCATAGCGCTCCGCCGGGACCCGGATCGCCCGGCGGGAAACTCAAGTTCTCCAAGAGGTAAGCTACTCTAGATCTTCTGAGATTCTTGTCTGTTGCAGTAGTATTTTGATGACTATTTCGCCATGTAGGAAGCGCACCGATATCGATCTCAAGGAGACTGCTCCAACTGCTCCGCTTGAGGAACCCGCCCCAGCCGAGCCGGCGCCCGCTAGCACACCCGCTGAGCCGGTGGCCAGCCCAGTCACGGAGACTAAGGTGGTCCCGACCGCGGGGCCGCTGGTGCCGCCCGTCCAAGGGGCAGTAACTAAGGTTGCTGCCCCAGCCCCTGAGTCGACGCCTGTTGCCGACGCTATTGCCAGAGCCCCCGAGTCGACCCCCGGGGCCGCAGAGGACGTCGGCGTGGGGGCCAGGACCCCTTCGCCGTCATGGTCGTCGTCGTCATCGCCGGAGATCCTGAACCTTCCCTGGATTGAAGCTCCTCCGTGTAAGTTCTCCCAGATGTTCACCTGGACAGCGCTCGATGGAACCGCGAAGAGGTTCAAGCTCAATGAGGCCGCGGCGAGGAGGGAACGCGAAGGCTTGCTTCGCGCTGCCATTACCGGGTCCCAGGGGGTTTGGGTATAATTCTTGCGGTGAAGTCCTGGTGGTCTTCCTGTTCTGACGTCTAACTCCACTCTTGGCTTGTTCTCTCCCTGAGCAAAAGCTTGTTGATCATAATGAGGAGATGACCGAGATCCTGATTGAAATGGCCCCCCATCTCACGGAATTAGAGCAGCTCCGGGCGTTGAAGGCCGAGATGGAGGAGCGCCACGCGGGGAGGGAAGCCTGGCTGAAGGACGCCACCACCTAGCTCAGGGATGAGACTTGGGCCCAAGCCGGGAAGATTAGAGGTAAGTCCCCTGAATGCATCCTCCCGATTGAACCCTTGATGTATTTCTCCAACTGCGTTGTTCCCAACTGCCCAGTTGTGTCTTGGTTGCAAGGTTGAGTTCTTGACTAATCTGTTGTGCAGCCCTCGAAGCTGAGTTGAAGACCCGAACAGAGAGGGAAGCCCAGCTGAAGGAGGCCAAGGAAGCCAAGGCTGAGCTTGAAAAGGACAAGGCCGACCTGACAAAGGCCAACGCTAAGCTTGAACGGGAAAAGGCTGAGTTAACAGAGGCCATCATCAAGCTTGGCAAAGAAAAAGCTGGACTAGAGAAGAGCATGGCCGAGTGGGAGGCTGATTACGAGAGTAAGTCTCTGTTTCGACAATGATCTTAACCAATCCTTTAATCATTCCATCTGTAGCTGTGCCTAACAAGTTTACTTGTCGGTGGACCCAGGCAGACTTCAGAGCCAATGTCCAGGCCCAATATCAGGCTTATACAGAGGAAATAAGGATTATCCGGGAGTCACGGGAGGCCCTCGTCAGGTCCGTGAAAGGGCTCCTTGATCTGATGGATCCCCGCCCTATGGAAACCAGCTGCAGCCGAATCTCCCAAGTGGAGGCGTGTCTTCAGGATGCACCGAGTGCCCTGAAGAGGTACTCGGATGAGCATGTCATTGCCGGTGTGGCCCGGACCCTGGTGATGACCAAATCAATCTACCCGAGGGCAGACATTGAAGCCATCGGGGAGGGGTTTGCCGAGGAGATGACGCCCGAGGAGGCGCTAGAGCTGATAGCCCGGGCAAGACCGACTGTTGAGATAATCACCCGAGACCTGGGTCTGTAAGAGCAGCGTATCATGTAGTCGGTATGTATAAACTTTTGTGGAAAACATGTGTAAATATATGTGCAATGCCGCCAAGCTTTGAAATACTACTCAGTTGTCATTAGCTTTACTCGAATGTGTAGTCTACGCTGAGTTAGTCTGTCGGAACTTATTAAAATCGTTCACCGTAAGAAAGTGTACTCGGGCAAACGTGATAGTCATAGTAAGGCTTCATAACTGGAGTAAGACAGGCTCGTATATTATTGACAAAACACATATAATACATGCAGCCCCCGACTCACTACTCGGTTGATACAAGCGGCGTAGTGAGTCAGAGAAACTATACACATGAGAAAGTATAAAGCTCAGGTATAGAAAGGACGTAGCTATTCTATATTCCATGAGTTGCTGATGAGGACACCGTCTTCGGTCTTCAGTCGGTAGGCACCTGGCCGCGTGACCTCGGCTATAATGAACGGCCCTTCCCAAAGTGGGGATAATTTGTGCCTGTCTTTGGTGGTTTGTATTTTTCTCAAGATGAGATCCCCGACCAAAAAGGCGTGGCCACGGACATTGCGATTGTGGTAGCGACGCAGGCCTTGAAGATATCTTGCCAACTAGATTGTTGCGATGTCCCTTGCTTCTTCCAACTGATCTAGCTTGACCAATCGGGTATTGTTTGAGATGTCTTCTGAGTAAGCCCGGACTCGCGGAGAGCCAAACTGTAACTCTGTCAGTAGCATAGCCTCAGCACCGTAGACCAGAAAGAAAGGGGATTGCCCTGTTGCCCGACTAACGGTGGTTCTGAGAGACCAGAGAACGGATGGGAGTTCTTGTACCCACCGGCCCGTGTATGGTTGTAGTCGGTTAAATATCCTGGCCTTGATGCCCTGTAAGACCATACCATTGGCTCGTTCGACCTGCCCATTGCTTCACGGGTGTGCCACAGATGCATAGCAGATCTTGATGCCGAAATCTTCACAGAAGTCTTGGAATACGCCGCCCGTGAACTGAGTACCGTTGTGGGTGATGATGCGGTTAGGGACCCCGAATCGGTATAGTATACTCATGATGAAGTCCTTTGCTCGTGCCGCTGTTATAGTTGCAACGGGTTTGGCCTCAATCCACTTGGTGAACTTGTCAACTGCGTCGAATAGATGTGTGAACCCTCCTGGCGCTTTCTTGAAGGGCCCAACCATGTTGAGCCCCCATACTGTGAATGGCCAAGAAATAGGGATAGTTTGGAGTTCTTGGGCTGGGAGATTTGTTTGTCTTGCGTAAAACTGGCAACCCTCGCACTTGCGAACAATGTCCTTGGCGTCTGTTACTGCTGTTGGCCTGAAAAATCCCTGTCGGTAAGCCTTTCCGACTAACGTCCTGGATGCGGCATGGTTGCCACATATGCCCGAGTGGATCGACTGCAGAATCTGCTTGCCCTCCTCGGTTAGTCAGGGGAGCCATGTTCATTATTGCATTGACTTTCTCCGGGTTGGCCTTGATGCCTCGATGCGAGACGATGAAGCTGAGTAACTTGCCAGATGGCACACCGAAGGCGCGCTTTTCGGGGTTCAACTTCATCTTGAATCTTTGAAGATTTTGGAAGGTTTCTTCCAAGTCAGCGAGGTAGCAGGGTGACGACAGATGCGGAGTCCAGTGGTGGCACGGGGTGCGCGCGGGCCAGGTCAGGGCCGAGGCGGCAGTGGTAGGTGCAGGCCAGGCCGACGGAAGAGCGGGCCGAGACTAGGAGGAGGGAGGCGCAGGCCGGGCTAGAGTGAGGCTGAAGGGAGCTCGGGCCTGGGGCGGCCAAAGGAGAGAGAGATAGGAAGGAGGAAGAAGGAGGTGGAAGGAAGAAGGAAATAAGGAAAAAGAGAGAGGGGAAAAAAGAAAGAAAAAATAAGGATAAAAAACAAGAAAAGGGGTTTTTGGTGGAGACTTCCAATTTGCAAAAATTGAAATTTTGAGATATTTAAAGAATTAGAGGAATATTTCAGGATTTTGGAAATTAAAGGAATCCGAAGAATTTTTGGGACGTTTGGAATATTATCGGAATAAAAATGGAGAACATTTTATGAAGATCGGAAACTTGGAATATTTGGGGAATAATTAGACTTCCGAAGTTTAAGGAATGTTTCGGGAGTCAACGATGGAGAATATTTAGTGAGAACGGGGAAATTGGAATATTTTGGGAATGAAGGAAATCAAAGGAATGTCGAACATTTGGAATATTGGGATATTTTTTAGAGTAATGGAAATATTCTAATTATGAGAATATTTCGGGGATAATTACACATCCAAAATATAGCAATACTTTGCGGATTCGAGAACAGAAAATATTTTGTGGAGATTTCAGATACCGAGAATCTTAGATTGGGAATTCAAAAGGGATTTAGGGTTTCAAAATTGATTGAATCCGAGAACTCTGGATTTTGGATTTTGAGGGAGATTTTAGGGTTTCAGGAAAGACACCAGATATAGTTAAAGGAGAGGGACATAGGTCTGTGTCAAAGAGAAAGATAAAAGAGTTGGACCAAAAACGACCTAAGATAGGGAAAAGAAAATGGAATTGGTTTTCTATTTATTTAATTACTGAAATGATCTTTATTATATTAAAATTAATTCTGGAGCTTCGAAAAATCCGAGAAAATTTTAGAGAGTTTATTAAACCATGAGGAATTTACCAGAAGCAAAAGCACCATGAAGCAAATGAAAATTTATCATTATAAATACTTCAATGCTTAAAATATTTCGATAAAACCCTAGAGAAATAAAAGCATCGAAGAATTAATTAAAATTTTAACTTGGGATTTTTAATATTGGAAATTTTAGAATTTTATTCAAATACTGTCACAAACAAATTTTCTAGTGTATTCTTGTATTTCCATTTACCGACAAAATTTTTTAATTTTGGTGATTTTCAGGGTGTGACAAAAACCCTCCAAACCTGGAGCTATCAAGTTTCCATCAATTATCACCATTGTTGAGTAGTTTGGGACTAATCATGAAAAATATTGCTAGGCCCACCCATAACTGCGAGCACGGCTATTCAAACAGTTTTACTTTGGCTAGAGGTGTACCAATTTATCCACAAGACATAGCCCCACAACATATTTCTGTGCGCCCCAATACCACCATGGCACCTCGGAAAGGAGTTGTGACAGGACCATCCTTGTTACACACACAAAAGAGAACCACTCGCTGAACCACCTGTCTCCGGCAGGGACTTATCAGCTGCCTAATAGCGAGACGGCCCAACACCCAAACCATGGACTTATGACTGCCACGCGTGAACTTATTGACTGCTACAACATGCCCTGGTGCCTCTGGTTGAACATGTTACACTTCAACTCCCGCCATTATCCATTCTAGCTTGTGGTTAGTACCGATGTTACTTCGCAACAACTAGTCCACGAACCGGTCCTTATGTGTCATGAGCACTACTAGCATCAACAACATTCCATATGCTCACAACCCACCATTTACACAAGTTTTAGTTGTCCAATTTAATTAACCACACACAACCTCGGTCATGACTAGATCATCATTTCATGTCATCCGTATGCCATAATTAATAATGAAGTGATAGCCCATAAGTTCCACTATAGTTTCTAAGCATGGCTAAGCAGAGTCCTATAGTTATTCTAGCTAACCAATAATTAAAGCTAGCTAGTCACATTATCCCATAGGTACAAATAACAGGTAATCAAAGCAAATCGGCTATAACAAAGAATAGGGCTTCCCTCCCAATGTCAATGCAAAATAAATGCATATTTGAAAGAAATATAGCTTTAAACCATGGGTACAACATGCTCAAAAGGAATTTAGGATCTGTGTGACTTGCCTTGCTGCTCTGCGAAGGTCTCGGAACTCTCCTCATAGAGTCCTACTTCTTCCGGGACGTCAGCGACTAAAGGCAATAAACAGAAATAAAAAAGTACATAAGCACACATCAATAGTATAGATTATATTTTTAATGGATAGATCTTGATTTTTAAAGAATTTTGCAAGTTGAATCACCCCAAATGGAGATAGGATGAATTAGTTATGAATTTCCAAAGTTTACAGCCTATTATATGTGTTTTAGAAATTATTTACAAGTTTATGATGTCAGCCCTAGGGAGAGAGAGTGAGATCCGATTGCTGAAGCGCGGCGAAGCAAGATGGAGCGTGGCGCTAGGGCTATCTAGGGCTAGGCAAGCTCGGGTGGCGGCAGGATGAGGTAGGGGGATTTGGGGGTACTATTTATAGCGGAGGGAGGAGGAGATCTGCTCCAATTCGGTTGCCACAGCTATTAGGGTTCATGTCAGACTCCCAAAGCTTCATGAGATCAAGACGGCATCAATTCCTTTGGGATTTGCTGCAAAACTTGGGGGAAAAGGGAGAGAAAGTCAAGGGGATAAAAACCCCTCAACCAATTCGAGAGCATCGGCGAAGATGCAACTAAATTTCCCGCGGGATCGGAGTCGGGCGTCGGCGGGTCTCCGACTCGAGCTAAATGATGGAGTTGACATCCGGGGCCCACCAGCCTAAGAGAGGATAGGGTAGGGCGGTGCTATTGGGCTCCCACGCGTGATGGGCCGGCCTGGGCCCAATGGGCGGCGCAGAGGAGAGGAGGCCGAAGGGAAAGGACAGGGCCAAAACTTGCCCAACTCTAAAATAAAGGATTTTCTAAGGATTTTTCCTTTAAATAAATTCTGAACTATTTTGCCATTTATTAAGTACTACCCTCGCTCAATTAATTTCTAGAAAATTCCAGGAGAAAAGGATTAAGCCAAGTTTTTATTTAAATTTTATCTGGGCCATTTTTCTGTTGAAAATTTCCATATCTTTTTACTATTTCACTCCTTGGCAATTTTATTAAATTCTAAAAATGTATTTTCCACAAGAAACTCCGGATTTAGGATTTTGAGAGATTTCTGCATTCAGAAACGGCACCAGACAATCAAAGAGGAGGAAAACTCGAGTCCGGCTGAAAAGAGAGATTAAAAAGGATTGGACCAAAGATGATCCGAGATTGGGAAAAGAATTTTGCAATTTGTTTTCCATTTAATTAATTGTTGAAATGATCTTTCTAATTTTAAGATTAATAACCGAAAAATTCGTGAAAATTTCAAAGAGTTTATTAAGCCATGGGGAACATACCAACAGCAAATACCACCATGAAACAAAAAGAAAAATCCATTATTATAAATACTTGAATGCTTAAAAATATTCCAACCAACCCCGTGGAATACAAAAGCATGCCAAGCATTGAATAGATTTTAACTTGGAAATTTTAAATATTGGAAATTTAGGATTTTATTCAAACACTTTCACAAACTCTTTTAGTGTTTTCTTGTATTTCCATTTATCCATAATAATTTTTAATTAGGGCAATTTTCAGGGTGTGACACTTACAATATTTAATATTACAAGGGTTACCCGAGTGGGTCGCAAATAGATTGAGCATGGCCATTTACATTAACAAACACCAAAAGACATGTAAGGTAGCGAAAATGAAGCTGCGACGGTCCACCTATACTCCACTAGAGTACCAGGGTCCCTATTGTATCTTCTTCGGCTCCTCCTCTACAGGAAAGTGTGTGTAGGGGTCTCTCTTGGCTTCTACCTCTAAGAAGGGCCAATAATCAACGGTGAGTATAAACGTCTCGCAAGCCACCTGTCACGCCCGGAATTTCCACCCAAAATTCCAAACACTTACATGTGTATTAAAATCCTCATCTAGGAATCAACTGTAACATCCTGCCCTCCAGAACCGTGCAGCCTAGCCCATCCGACAGGTGGGCCCGCTTACACATAGCACCCCACTTACACTTTCATCCTCGCTTCGTGTAAAAAGGTTAACCCAAAAGTGCTATGGTTGGAGAGACAAGGCCTTATAGGTTGGTTCAACTCTTGCTCAACTAGCAAGGTGGTACTAATCAAGTGCACACAGCATTCATGGGCCACATAGGCCAGATTCTAATTGGGCCAGGATGTCACACACACCCCTCCTCAAAGGACCTGGCGTCCCCGCCAGTCCAACTTACCCGCATAGCCACACAGGCATATAGGCAAATGTTCAGGAACGCGCCCCCTCTTAGCGCATGTCCGTACGTCTAGTGTCGGCGCCATATGCCATGCCATGTGCCTCACATAAAGCCCACATGCATCATGCGCCATATGCCTGCACACTGACCCGTACGTGCAACCACGAGGGTCAGCTCTGATACCATTTGTAATAACTTGCCCTTCAGAACCGCGTAGCCCACCCCATCCGATGGGTGGGCCCACTTACACATAGCACCCCACTTACACTTTCATCCTCGCTTCGTGTAAAAGGGTTAATCCGGAAGTGCTATGGTTGGTTCAACTCTTGCTCAACTAGTAAGGTGGTACTAATTAAGTGCACACAACATTCATGGGCCACATAGGCCAGATTCTAATTGGGCCAAGATGTCACATCAACCGAGGTACACTAGGACAAATTTGATAACAAAGTACAAATCTATATTGAATTAAGTGACGAATGTATAATTATTACAGAGGTAGATGGAACCTCACAAACAAATAAAAAGTCTAAACAACGGAATTAACTAGTGATAGCGACATCTCCATAATCCACAGGCAAACTTGACTTGGACCCAGCCTAGTCCTCCAAATCTTCGCCTTCACTATAGTATTCTTCTTCTGATGATTGGATATTGCAAGGTGAGTACATGGAATACTCAATAAGCCACACAGCAAATATGCAAGTGCACAGGATAGCAAAGAATGGCATATAGGGCCAATTTGCATAAACAACATTTGACTAAACAGTTAAGAGAGAATTAAAATAGTAGAACAGTTAAGCAGTATTAAATCAACACTGTACAGCCCACCTGGCTACACAGGCCCAAACCATCCCAATCTGGATGTCTCATATCTCATTTAAACATTAATTAATAAAGGGGACTAATCATGAAAAACATCATTCAGCTCGCCCATAACCGCGGGCACGGCTATTCAAACAGTTTTACTCTGGCGAGAGGTGTACAATTTTACCCACAAGACACAACCCCACAACATGTCACCATGCGCCTTGGCACCACCACGATACCTCAGAAAGGAGTTATGACAGGACTCTTCACATAACATGTCCAACAGAATGACCACCCGCCAAGTCCCCAGTAGAGGTGGCCCAACCTCCAGGCTAGAGAAACTCTTGGCTTCCAAACATATAGTCTTATTGGCACTACCATTGTGGATTTATTGACACTACCACCTATCGACTAAACACACCATGGTGTCTCCTGCTGGGACATGCTACACTACAAGTCCAACCATTGTCCATGCTGGCTTGTGGTTAGTACGGTAAATGCTTCACAACGGTAGCTTGTGAACCGGTCCTTAACTGTCATGAGCACCGCTAGCAACAAAACCAATCTGGTGCTCACAACCGACCATTCATCCATGTTTTAGTTGCGTATTAAGAATCAGTCTCGCACGACCACTGTCGTGAACAGAACCATCATCATTTTGTGTGTAATCATATATGATTAACAACATTCATGTGATTCTATAGTTTCTAAGCTAAGCTAAGTAACCTAGAATTATTCTAGCTAACCAATATTTCAGCTAGCTAGTCATGTTAATCCCATAGGTACAAAGGTAGGGTATCAAAATAACGGGCTATAAACAAGAAACAAGGTTTCCTTTCCCGATGTCATTCTAAAATAAATGCACTTTTGAATCAAAACAGAGATTTAAATCATAGGATCATAGTCATGTTAATCCCATAGGTACAAAGGTAGGGTATCAAAACAACGGGCTATAAACAAGAATCAAGGTTTCCCTTTCCGATGTCATTCTAAAATAAATGCACTTTTGAATCAAAATAGAGATTTAAATCATAGGATCAACATGCTCAAAGGGTTGTGGGTCTGTGTGACATGCCTTATTGCCCCGCAAAGTCTTCCGGACCTTCCTCAACGTAAACCGGCTCTTCCAGAATGTCCGAAACTATAGACAAATAAAAAAATAAGAAAAAACAGTACATAAGCACATAGCAATAGCACATGTGAATATTTTTAATGGATAGATCTCAATTTTGAAAGAATTTAGAGACTTGAATGACCGCAATCCAAGTTCGTATGAATTAGTTATGATTTTTGGAAGTTTAAACTGATTCAAACCATTTACAGAAATTAATAAAGTATTAATGACGCAATAATGAATTAATTTTGAAAAGGATAAAGGGATTTATTGCATCATCAGAGATCGGTCCACCATAGACTGAGTCCACGAGATTGATCCACCGGGTTTAACGGTTAGGATGGATTGAATCAAGATTCAATGGCTCGGATTTTACCCAATCGTTGCGCATGGATGGGCGACACCTGACACCGATCTGATAGCCACGGGGACAGAGGGGTGACGTGGCGGCTGACAAGGCGACGACGTGAACACCCGGCGACGGCGGCAGCTGTGGCTTGCGCCAAAAGCATGAGCTCAATGAGGCAATCTTACCCTACAGGTACTCAGCAACAAACAGCGACGGATTGACCACCGGTGACGAGAAGAAGCGGCGGCGACCTTCGGGTACTCGACGGCGACCTTCGGGTACTCGGCGGCAACGGCGCTCCGGCGGGGAAGGGTAGCTGCCGAGTGGCGGACTAGGTGCTACTCTACCAGGGGAACACGACTAAGTAGTCGGCTAAGGGCGGCAATGAGCCGAGCGGCGGCGTGGCGCTGGGATCTAACCAAGGCTAGGGCTCTCCAAGGTGTCTAGGGCTAGGGCAAGGGCGACGGCGAACTAAGGAGAGGACGGTGGTATTTATAGGGTCGCCAATCGGAGGAGTCCGAGGTGGATAAGGCGGCTATGGTGGCGGCAAACTCGGGCGGCGGCGGACTCCGAGTCATTCTCGAGTTCAAGCTCAATCCCGACTCGTTTCACACTGGGTTTTAAGGGGATTGGTGGTGGGGATAGAGGGGAGGATTTCCCCTCAACCAATTTGAGGAGAGGAGGAGCGGGACGACCGGATTTCTAGTAGGGGAGGGCGGCGGCGGACTCGGGCTCAAACTCAGCCTGGGAGAGACGAAGACCCTGACAGGTGGGGTCCATCTGTCGGTGGGGAGAAGAAAGAGAGAGGGAGAAGTGGGCCGAGCTGGGCTGCGGGCGAGGGAGAGAGAGGAGGGATGTGGGCTGAATTGGGCCCACGGCCTTGGGGAGGAATTTTAAAAACCTTTTTTATTTTATTTATTCACTGAATTGGTTTTCTATTTATTAAAAATATTTCCACAGCTCAAATAATTCCCAGAAAAATCCAGGGACTACAAGAATTACACAGGTATTTAATAAAATTTTCTCTAGCCCATTTTTACATTGAAATTTATTTGGGATTTTTATTAACCACTCCTTTAGGCTTTTAATTATTTTCTAAAAATTATATTTTCACAGGTATTATTTATTAACTTATTTTTAGGGTGTGATAAGCCACCACTACAAGATGCAATAGTGCACACAGAGTTTCAAGGATGACTTGGTTTATTTGCAGTAAGCAATTTTTCACAAAACAGCTTATAACGTTATGATCTAGCAGTTTTAACAGAAAACAGACGTTATGTTCAAGTTGTTTATCTGACAACGAGAGATACATCCACCTCCCCAAGCTTCCCATGGATTGGGTTACCCTCGCATTCAATTTACCACAATTCTACCCACACTGACCTTCCCACATTCCGGGGTGGTCCACGTACTCTTTTCCCAAACCTAATCTAAGCAAGTTTGAAACTTCATAGGCTAGTCAAGAGTAGTACAAGTCCCGGTGCTCCTCTCACCATGAGCACAGCTATTCGAATAGATTAATTTACTCTCATTGCAAGGGATGTATGCTTTACCCGCAATCTGCGATGCACCCAACACATGAGACTTATCAGTTGCCCCGGCTTTTCAGATTTTTTACAGGATGCGGTACCCGCCCTATGGACTATGAGCCCTCATGCACCCCATGGCCCTACATTTGCCCACGCTAGTGGTGTGAGGAGTCCTGGGCCTAAGGTTTGGATAACTCAACACACACCCCACCCACACGCATGCAAAAGCAACAACTCCTCCGCAAAGACAACACACCACACTCTAGAACAGACCAATGACTAGGGTACCGAGTCAGCATATTTGTTGGCCATGTCGAAAAGAGCCCAGACAGAGGGTGGTGGCTTCCGACTGAATTTCGTGATGAACGGGGCGTCCTTTACTCCCTTGCGGAAGGCAGCGATGACGGCCTCGTCTTGGATCATTGGGATCTTGTTGCGCTTCTCGGAGAATCTCTTGATAAAATCTCATAGAGACTCGTTCTTCTTCTGGTGTAGTTGGTACAGATCATGTTCAGAAGATGGCCTCTCGTAGGTTCCCTGAAAATTAGCGATGAACTGCTCCCTGAGTTCTCCCCAGGAATCGATCGACCGCCTCAGGAGCCCTGTCAGCCATGTCCTCGCTGAGTCGGCTAGCGCGACTGGGAGGTAGTTAGCCATGGCTTTGCTGTCGCCCCCAGCAGCTCGAACTGCCAGGGTATATACAGTGAGCCAGGACTCGGGATTTGTTTTGCCGTCATACTTTTCGATCCCTATGGGCATAAAACCAGTCGGCCAGTCGACGTCCTGTAGCTCCCTGTGAAAGCTGGAATGCCTTCGTCTTCGTGAGGGCTCGGGCTTCGACCACGGTGGATAAACCGCTCATGATGGAGACCGAAGCGCTCGTTTTCGTCCTCCAATCGCTGGCGCTCGTCCTCTTCTCGTTCGTGGCGCCGGGCATTGATGGTTTGGCGGAGGTCATGTTGTAGGCGTACTCATACATCTTGGTTGGGTCGGCGGTCATACTGGTGACGCTGCCGATTGTCGTTGGAGTTGCCGAGTGACGTTTGCCTTGACTCCTCGCGTGACCGACTTGAGCCGGTCGCCCGGCGCCGTGCTGATGTAGATGAGCCCGCCGCTGGAGATCCCGACCGGTTAGTCGGTACAATGGTGTCACCTGACTGCTGTTGTTGTTGGCAGGCAGCAGCCGTAATCATTGCCTTGATCTTGGCGATAGTTGGGGTGGCCTAGTGATCAGGCTCGAGCTAGAGCGTGTCCAGCAAGGTTGCAGCGGCCACGACATTCTGCTGTGGCGTGACAAAGACATCGTGGTCGCCGACTTTAGTCTGGAGAATCTGCTGCTGGGCGGCTCGCCTAGCCTTGCGTAGTGCGTCATTGCGAGCCTCGCGGTCAGCCTCCTCCTATTGTCGTAGTCAGCGCGGCTCCTCCTATTGCTCCTCTTGTAGTCGGCGCACCTCGGGTGGTGGTGTTGAAGCCATAAAGATCTCGCGGGGGGGGGGGGGGGGAGGAAACTCGCCAGACTGGAGTCCGAACTTAGAGTCGGACTCTGAGTAGTTTATTGGAGTAAGAACGACCCCGACCTCTCTAGATCCTATCTGAAACGGCGCTTGGCCGTGTCCAAACTGAATCGCAGGAGATCGGGTCTGCTGCGTGGAATGTAGATCCGCAGCGTCGCCGAGTCCATGCGGGAGATTGATGATTTCTCCCCTTCTTGGCCCAACCCGAGCTGGCTCAAGGCCTAGCACAAGTCGAATGCCGAAGGAGAGAGTTGCCCCAATGCTCGGCGAAGTGAAGGACTGCCGCAGTAGATCGTTGAAGGAGATTGCGGTGTCCTATGGGCCGACTGGTGCAATGTCCGCTGGTTCCTCGGCCGGCTGGATTGGATCTGCTTCGGCCAAGGTGAGGTTGCCGATCTGGTCGGCAATGAAATCGAGGCTTCCGAAAGAAATTTTGTCTCCAGGGGAGAACTTGTTGCCGTTGATTCTGGTTGCTGGATCCATCGAGCTTGTAGATGTGAAACTCGCCGGAGCCCCTACCTAGCGCGCCAACTGTCGATGTTTTACACTGGCAATATAACTATAGGGCTACTCGGCAAGGGGAAACTAGGTGGATTGCAGAGGAACGCAAAGAGATTTTATACTGGTTCAGGCCCTCGATGTGAGGTAGTACCCTACGTCCAGTTGTGGTGTTATTCCTCTGATGGATTGTGTCGATCAATGATCCTTTGCCCTCATGGGGCGCCCTACCTTCCCTTATATACTGGGGGACAGGGGTACAAGATGAGCATCCAGCCGGATATGGCCAAGGGATTTCCTTCTTAGAGATAGAAACTTATCCAGCTAAGACTATGTTTTCCTTATCGTACAAGGCAAAGTTTGCCGGGTGCTATCTTATCTCTAACTACATGATTCGGCCCATCCTCTATCCAAGTGGCTCATATGTAGGTGGTGAGGTACCCAGGGCCCATGGCCTCCACAAGCGGTGAGAGAGAAAAGATTCCCCTTTCTTCCCCAAATCACCAAACGCTTTAGCTTCCACAAACGTGGCAAACTTCACGCTCTCCACTCCATCTAGGGTTTTCTGTAGCTTGAGCTCCCCTCTAGAAATCCATAGGGATCTCTTTCCTCGCATCGATTCAGGTCGTCTAGAAGCTCTTCCCCACAGTCTTACACCCCGATAATGCCGAGAGCGCCATTTGAAATCCCTGCCATGCCGTCTAGGTTGTGGCCAACACCAACACCTACGTGACGAAGCTTGCCCTTCTGGAGAGGAAGAAGTGCCTCCAGCCGAAAGAACTCATCAACTGGTGCCCTGCTATTGGTGAGTCAACCTCCTCTCTAGGTTCCCACGATCTCGTGGTTTTTACTTCTTATTTCGACCATGGATTCTCTCTTCCCGGTTTCGATTTCCTCCATGGTCTGCTGGACTATTACAAGATCGAGCTCATCCACCTCAACCCCAACTCCATTCTTCAAATCTCCATCTTCGTGACTCTGCGAAGCCTTCCTGGGGATCAATCCCCATTTCAACCTCTTTTGCTTCCTGTTCCACGTCAAGCCACAACCCTCCAAATCCAAGATCCAGGTGATATGGGGAGCAGGCCTTCAACTTCGCAATAAGATGAAGAAGCCCTACTTGCATGTTCCCCTGAATACCTCACTGAAAGGGTGGCATCAGGAGTTACTCCTTGCCGCCCTTGATGAGGACATCACTAGCTCGGATATGACCATAGCTACCTTATGTATTCATCAACCAAAGGTGCATGCTTTCTACATAAGATTTATGTATTGTATATTTGAACAGCCGTTACTGCACCATGAGTTTTGTGTGTTCTTGTTTGCAGAGATACTTGCTTGGGTGAAGGGAAAGAGACCGAGCGCAAGGAATGCATGGATGATCAAAGAAGTTGATTGGGGACCAAACCAAGACCTTACCCAAGTCAATTCCTACATCACCACATCACTTTTGGTCCACAGAAGGCAAGAGATGAAGTTCAGTATGTTTTGGATTTGGATTCGGGCCTCCTGATAGCATCAACTTCAAATGGAACTAGCTGCTGATCCAGAAGGACTTTTGGGGCCCATGAGTACTTGTTGGAAAGCTTATAGAGTCTACTTTCAGATGGTTTTGGTCCCATGTCATAATTCCTTCTGAGCTATCCGAAATCGTCGAAACAAGACACATACCTCTTCTAGTCCGAGTCTGTTTTGGGCCTTGGGCCTTGTAATTGTGTCGTGGGATAAGCCTAGGTGGTGTGCGCTCTAGGGTTAACCCTAGGACGTCCCAACTCATATATATTCAGTATCTGTCATCATTTAGAGTCAAGTTTTGCTTAGATTATTCTGCCATTGCAGTTTTGTCGTCCAGATCGGTTTGTAGAACCCCAACTTCGAGTATTAAATTATTCATCTGCAATTCAGATTGCATTCTTCCTTGTTCTTGTGAGTTTCTTCGATTGCTTGCAGGGTTAAAACCTTCATGGTGAGGTCGACTATGTGAGAGCGTGGTTGATAACAACTAGACGTGTGGGTGTAGCGGTTGGAAGGTGACGATCACTGATCGGAAGCCTCAAAACATGAACGTCTTCACGTCGCCAAATCGAACCTATCGGAAGATCGGGCACCTAGGCGCATCAGCCCTTCTCCGGAAATCCCCAAATGTTAGTGGAAAGTTGGACCGCTCTGCCGTCGCAAACGGAGATGGTCCAGGTGCAGTTGCTGCTGCAGAAGATAGATGCTCTGAAGAGCTAGGGACTGACTGGGCCCTGGGTGGCCAGGACATTCTAGAATCATCGAATTCAACCCTTGAAGGCTAGGGTTCACCTTGGCTACGATTACAATGGGACGAAAGATCCAACTTGGGAGTGCGCCGACTTTGTCAACAAGCATGTCATCACCGACACCTTGCTTGGCTACTTCATCAATGGAGACATCGAGACTCTAGATGCCGAGAGAGCCCCCAAGCCGTACTACAAAGACAGGCCCTGGCCGGCAGTAATATCTCATTTTCTCATTGTCTTTGATGCTTGTATGCGACGAATTGTATGAACATTGTCCAATTGAGTTTTCCTTGATGTATGATGCTTGCAGAAATTCGCCAAGTTCTCCTCGAACCCTCCTGGCCAGTTGGCCAGTGAGTATAGAAAGCGGACGGCCAGCCCCTCTTAAGTCAAACCCAGCCCCAAAAGGGCTGGGAAGTGACCAATGATGGACCAGGCCAAGAAGAAAAGCATGCCGAGTAAGTCATTAGGTGGTCCAATGGTCAAGGACCCCAGTAGCACAGCCCCTGGACCAACCAGCCCCAGGACCATACCGCTGACTACCTCCTTGCCCTAGTCGGCCGCACCTGGTGCGGCGCTGACTGAGCCAAGTTCCGCACCACCACCTGCCGCGCTTTCGAGCCCGACAGTTAGCGGCACATCACCACCAAGCAGGCCTTCAGGCCTCTCGCCAACTACCTCCACCCTTGGTGCACAGGGGTGAAGATTCAAGACTTCTAGAAGGTAGGAACCCTCAATCTTAAGAAATTATTGCGATGTATTGCAATATCTTGATTGTAGCATAATCTTGTAGGAAGCCAAGTGACGCTGATCCCAAAGGGACAGCTCCACCAACCCCCATAGCTACCTCCGTCCCGTCTGAGGCCGAACTCATAGAGCCACGGCCCGTGCTGAGTGCCGTCCTAGCCCCCGAGGTTGAGACAACCCACTCGGCCGGGCCACAAACTTCACCCAGTCGGTACACCATAGCTAACGTCCCAATCACCAAGCCCATCAAAGAGCCAGCATCGCCAATTGATCCAAGACCCAGGACTCCCTCTCCTCTGCTCTCCTCATCCTTAGAAGATGATGATCTCCCCAGGCTCGAGGCTCCTCCGCCAAACTTCCCCCAGACGTTCTACTGGGTCATGCCGGAGGGGAACGAGCAAACCGTTGAGCTGAACGAGGGGGCCGCCCAGCGGGAGCGAGTCAAGCTCATGGAGGCTGCCATCTCAGCATCAAGGAGAATCCAGGTACATAGTCCGACTAGCTGTGTCTGCTGATTAGAGGTTCTTGGAATCTTATGCTGTTGTAACTTGCCTTGTCTAACTGTACCATGGCTTCATGCAGCAAGTAGTTGATCACTCTAAGAAGATGGGTAAGGTTCTTGCCCAACTCGCTGAACAAGCTTCGAGATGAGAACTGGGAGAAAATAGGGACCATTAGAGGTATGTTTCCCTTTTGCCCAAGTAACTCCAGACAAATTTCTCTGTATTGTTGATCTTCAACTTTGTTTGGCTGTAGCTCTAGAGACAAATCTGAACAATCAATCCCTTGAGATCGAACGCCTAAAGAATGAGCTAAAGGAGCTCGAGAAGGTGAAGTCGAAGGTGGACACCGAGTATGCAAGTAAGTTGCATATCTACTCTTGTACTCAGTTTGACTAGATATCTAGATTTGCTGATGTTTTTTTTTTGTGAGTAGCCTTCAAAGCCAATTCACAGATCCAATTCGACGCCTTTGCTAAGGAGATAAAGGTAATAAAGGAATCACGGAACATCATAGTGGATTCCACGAGGACTTTATTGGATATCATGCAGCCAGGCCTGGCTGGACCCAACCCCAGTTCCATCTCCCAGGTGGCACAGCGTCTTGAAGAGGCTCCAGCCCTTCTAAAGAAGTGTTCCTTCGAGCGCGTTGCTGTGGGTATTGCCCAAGCACTGGCCATGACGAAATCTCTCTCCCCCCGTGTCGATGCTTTATATCGGCAATAATAATATGGGGCTACTCGTGAGACCTAAACTTGATGGACTGCAAAGGAACACGAAACAATTTATCCTAGATCAGGCCCACGATGTGAGGTAATACCCTACTTCCAGCTATGGTGTATTGCCTTTAAGGTTTCTCTGGTGAGATTTCATTCTGGCCTTAGGGGGCTTCCTGCCTCCTCTTATATACCGAGGAGCAAGGCTATATGGTAGGAATCCCAGTCGGACTCCAACCAAGGGATTTTCTTCTAGAGATACAACGCACCCGACTAGGACTATATCCTTTCCTTATCGTACAAGGTAATATTCACCGAGTCCTGTTGCATGCCTAATTACAAGATTGGACCTATCCTCTGTCCGAGCGGCCAAAAAGCTCCTCATGAGGTACCCGGGGCCCATGGCCTCCACAGTAGCCCTTGAGACCTTCATAGTTGAGTCACAGCTGGTGCCGAGTGCTCATCCTCCTTGGTGAAGATTTCCCGAGTGCCTTGCTCCAGAGTACCTATTGTCCGAGTACCTCTTGTCCAAGTCCCGCTTCATATCAGCTAGTAACGAGGCTATGAAGGGCTTCATAGAAAAATATGAATAGCGTGCGTCGAGTAGGCACACCTATTAGGTGTAGCCCCCGATTTTGTGCTTAATTGTGAAACAATTAAATGTAAAGTCAAAGATCTTTAACCTTTAAGCCTTTTCCAAGTAGTATACTACCCAGAAATTAGACTCTTCAGTATCATGTCAACTAGAAGTATTTTTGCTCAAGACAATTTTGGCTAAGCATATAAGCCAAGTGCCACTTCATGGAATTTTAACCCAATATGTGGTCAGGTGTTCTTGAGAGATACCTGCATCCCCAATTTTAATGGAGATCAGCTGTTGATCCTTTTAAGGATATATCCTCAATACCTATCGAATAATTCAGATATCTAAATACATGTGTCCAGCAATTAAGCTTAACATGAAGCATATCTGATTATTCTGATCGGTTTCTATAAAATAACATCTATACTATGATTTTAACACAGCCAGCAGTCGGTCCCAATAGGACATGCTATTTAGAAACTCATATCTTATAGCCCATTACCAAGCTAGTCGGCCTAGGCCCACTAACCCGATTCAGGCCTTATAAAGTAGCGGGAGAGAGAAACGATTCCCCTTTCTTCCCCAATCCGCCGAATCGTTTCGTCTTCCCGAAACTGCGCCCAAATTTTGCGCCTCCGCCTCGCTAGGGTTCACTGGTACTCGCACTTCTAGCTTGAGATTCTCTGAGATCGACCTCCCAGCGTCGATTCCAAGCTCCACAAGCCTTTTCGCAGAATCCTTTCCTCTCCAGCAATGCCGAGGGCACCATTTGTGATCCCTGAGATGACAGCCGGGTTATGGCCGATGTCGGACTGCAGTCTGGTGAAGTTGAAGCTATTGGAGAAACGGATGATCTTGCAGCAGGAGAAGGTCATCCACTGGCGCACCGCCAAGGGGGAATTCATTCTAGCCCCCAAACCAGGTGAAACTGTTGTTTTTACCTCGTTCTTTGACCGTGGCTTAGCCCTCCCCTCTTCAGATTTTCTTCGCCAACTCCTTGCTTTTTATCAGATCGAGTTAGTGAATCTCAAACCCAATTCGATCCTTCAGATTTCTATCTTTGCCACCTTCTGTGAATCTTTTCTGGGGGTCAAGCCCCATCTCAACCTCTTTCGATACCTCTTCCATATCAAACCCCAACCTTCTAAGACCAAGATCCAGATCATCAGGGGGGGGGGGGGGTAGGCCTTCAGCTCAGAAATGAGATGAAGAGAATCTACCTCAATGTCCCCCTGAAAACGTCTCCCAAGGGGTGGCACCGAGAGTGGTTTTACTATTCAAATCTTGAGCCCTCTCTTGCCCCTTTCTCTAGATCCTCTCCATCCGCTCTGCCCAGTTGGTCCTCGGTGCCAACACATGAAGAATTGGGGCAAGTGTACCAGCTGATGGAGAAGATTGATCTCCTGAAGGGCATAGGCTTAACAGGTCCATGGGTGGCGAGGTGCTTCTTGAACCGCCGCACCCAACCATTGAAGGCCAGGAGCCACTTCGGTTGGGATTACCAAGGCAAGGACGACCCTAGCCGAAAATATCCCGACGTCGCTGACAAGGACAAGGTAACCAACACCTTGTTAGGATTCTTCGTCAACGGGGTGGTGGAGACCGAGGATGAATAGTGAGCCCCCAAGCCCTACTGCAAGGGCAGGCCCCGGCCAAAAGTAATCTTGTGATGTTGTTGTTGATCTATTATCCATCTGTGATGAATGCTCCTATCCAATTCTACAATGTATGATGGATATTGTCCAAATATTTGTAGGACTGCGAAGAATTCGATGCTCATTCCTAGGACAAATCGACTGTGGGATCAAAGAAACACCCAGCCAGCCCAGCCCCAAGGGGGCTAGGAAAAGACCAGCGACTGACCAGGGGAAGAAGAAGAGCATGCCAAGTACGGTGCAGGGGAGCCTAAAGATCAAGGACCCCATCAGCTCAGCCCCCAAGTCGACAGCCCCGATGCCAGCGCCGTCGAGTGCCCTGACCCCCCAGTTGGCTGCGTCGGGCACAACGCCAAATGGGGCCAGCTCGCCTCCATCGACTGCTGCGCGACGAGCCCAACAGCCGTTGGCTCTCCACCGCCGAGCAGGCTATCAGGCCCCTCGCCGACTGATGAGGATATCATTTCTTTAGATACACACTTACAACCTCCTCATGTTGAACAAGATGTGCCACAGATCCAAGGACCAATTACCGGCGCACATGCCCATCAACTTAATCGCCAGGTGAATGCGTCCCTAAGCTTACATAGAAATATTTCTACGAATGGCATGCTATTTAATTCTTGTGATGATTTTATTATTATTAGGAACCTGGGAGAAGACCATGGAGAATAGCTCAAGAAACCAAATATTAAAGTGGAGACTACAAGTGCAAGTAAACTCCTATTCCCGAGACCTATTCAGTTTCGAGCTGGGAGACAGCGTCAACTTCAAACAGCCATAACTTTTGATCCAGAAGGAGTTACAGGGCCTACAAGTACTTGGTGGAAAGCTTATAAAGTCTACTTTCAGATGGTTTTGGTTCCACATCAAAATTCCTCCTGAGCTGTCCGAAATCATAAAAACAAGACATATACCTCTTCCAGTCTGAGTCTGTTTTGGGCCTTGGGCCTTGTCATTGTGTCGTGGGCTAAACGCATGAGGGGTGCGCCCCTCACAGGGCACACCCTCACCCTAGGACGTCCTTACTCATATATATTCAGTAACTGCTGCCGTTTAGGGTGGGTTTTGCTTAGATTAATCTGTCTTTGAACAGTTTCACCATTTATCGGTTTGTGAGACCCCAACTTCGAGAGTATAATCATTCATCTACAAGTTGAGTTGCAATCTTCCTTGTTCTTGCTTGTGTTCTTTGATTCGCATGCAGGGATTAGCCTTCGTGGCGAGGTCAACCAGGCAGCGCATGGTTGATAATGAGAGGAGACGTGGTGTTGCGATTGTAGGGTTCGGGTCTTGGTGATCAGAAGCTGGATCGTGAGTGTCAATTCTCCACTAAATCAAGAGTTATCCTTACCTAACGGAAGATCGGACACCTCATTGCCATCAAGTGGTATCAGAGCAGAGGTTGGCCTTAGGTATAATGTTTTCTGTCCTGTTTCAATTTTTGTTTACTATACCTAGAGTCCAGAAAAAGCCATAAAAACAAAATTGGTATTCATAGGTTTTTCCCTGTCCTACAACCACATTTAGCCTTTTTGCATAATTCTGTTTCAGAGTCCGTAGTGTTGAGTTTGTGTCCTAGGTCGAGTTCAGTTGCTGGCTTAGATTGTGTTTGAGTCCAGTTTGTGATCCATCCACCGCACCCCCACAAACCCTAAGCACCACCATCATTGTCTCTATTTTCCCATATACTAACCATCTTGTGCAAGTGTTGGTCATTGTGTGTTCTGTTTTAGTGTCATATATCACTTCCTTTGATCACCCTACATCTCCATCCACCTCCCTAGCAGCCACCGCCACCATATCATCCCTGGTTTCACTACCTAATTCTGAATCAGCCTCCACCAAAACACTGATACGGAGGACCTTCCTTGAAACAGCCATAACTTTCGCATACGGAGTCGGAATCAGGCAAATAAATAGTCTACGGACATCTACGAAAAATTTCCCATCCGCTACTCCCCCACTTCATCGGGTTTGCCGAAATCAGTTTTGCAAAATTCAAGCCAGAAAATTGGGTATCTACACATCAAAGTTCTAGCACACTTTTTAAAGCACGCCTGTGTATTTCTACAGGCCACACCTTATATCAGATTGAGCTGCCACCTTTCTAAGGTTGCTGTTCCTGTGCTCCTAGCTGAGAAAAAATATTAGAAAAATAAAAAAAGGTGTGAAAGAAGAAAAAACAGAGAAAAAACGAGGAGCACATAGGACACACCAGGGAGCCAGCTGTGTGTTGTTGTGTGCTGTGTTTTTGCCTTGTCCTTATTTCCTTGCTGCTATCCTTCATACTTGTTTGTCTCCCTTGTTTTATCACATCTGGTTTTAGAACGCGTTTAGGGCAGCAACTAGGACAAGTGCTTTGGACATTTATTCAGCATTACTATCTGTTATTGAATTGTGTGTTACTAACATATTTGGCCTCCCAAGCTCCACATATATACTTCTGGTCAGCATGGTCTCGACCCTTGCAATCGCTGGATCACGCCCTCAAGGTATCACGAACCAGCCACTGGTTGTACCATCCTTTGCTCACTAGTCTCAGAACCTTGTAAGAGCTCGGTAAGGTGCTTCCATTTGCGAGTGTCCACTATTCTTGCATAGTAGTATTTGATAGGGATAATTCCTTTGTGTTTTCTCTGTCTTCTTGCTAACAATGCCAGGGTCCGACAAAATGGCAGAGTACGTTCTTTGCGGCGAGATGCAAGGCTACATGGACCAGATGATGAAGGGGCTGAATGAAACCATTCTGAAGGGGGGTCAACACTGCTCTTGCTAAGCAGAACATAAACCGCACGCTTGAGAGTCTGGACAGACGAGTAGCCACGCTGGCTGGGAGGATTGATGAATTGGAGACCCATCGGCCACCCTCCGGAGATGATGCCAACCAGGACACGATGTATGATGACGATGGAGACGATGGAGAGGTTGACCGGCGAGCAACAGAAGAGGCACGACTATGTCAACGCCTTCGCCGAAATCATCAAGGTATGGACGGAAACCACCAAGGGCGAGGTAACAATGATCCTTTTGCTAAAGTTAAATTTACCTTGCCTTCATTTTCTGGAAAATATGTGTGGAGGCCATGGGACCTGGGTACCTCATTACCAGCATATGGGCCACTCGGATAGAGGATGGGCCGAATCATGTAATTAGAGATAAGATAGCACCCGACAAACTTTACCTTGTACGATAAGGAATAACAGTCCTAGTTGGAGAGGTTTCTATCTCTAAGAAGGAAATCCCTTGGCCGTATCCGGTTGGGATCCTTATCATATACCCCTGTCCCCTAGTATATAAAGGGAGGCAGGGCGCCCCATGAGGGCACGGAAGATCATTGATCACCAACCACCTCAGAGGAATAACACCTCAACTAGACATAGGGTATTACCTCACATCGAGGGCCTGAACCAGTATAAATCTTCTCTGTGTTCCTTTGCAATCCACCGAATTCACCTTCAACGAGCAGCCCTATAGTTTTATTGCCGGTGCAAAGCATCAATAGTTGGCACGCCAGGTAGGGGCTCCGGTGAATTCTTCATTAGCAAATTCGATGGATCCAACAAACGGAGTCGACGGCAACAAGTTCTCCCCCGGAGACAAGATTTCCTTCGAAAGCCTCAATTTCGTGGCCGACCAGATCGGCAACCTTACCTTGGCCAGAATAGATCTAATCCAGCCGGCCGAGGAGCCAGCCGACATAGCGCTAGTCGGCCCACAGGACGTTGCGATCTCCTTCCACGACTTATTGTGGTAGTCCTTCACATCACCAAGCATAGGGACAACTCTCTCCTTCGGCGTCTGACTTGCGCTAGGCCTTGAGCCAGCCCGGGTTGGGCCGAGATGGGGAGAGATCGTCAATCTCCCACACGGACTCGGCGACGCTGCGGATTTACATCCCGCACAACAGACCCGATCTCCTGCGATTTAGTTTGGACACGGCCAAGTGCCATTTCAGATTGGATCTAGAGAGGTTGGGGTCGTTCTCACTCCGATAAACTACTCGGAGTCCGACTCCAAGTCAGATAACGGTTCAAACGCCAGTTCAGACTCCAGTCTGGCGAGTTTTCTCCTCCCCCGCGAGATCTTCATGGCTTCAACACCACCCTCCGAGGTGCGCCGGCTACAAGAGGAGCAACAGGAGGAGGCGCGCCGACTGAAACAACAGGAGGAGGCTGATCACGAGGCTCGCAATGACGGGCTGCGTAGAGCTGGGCGAGCAGCCCAGCAGCAGATTCTCCAAACTAAAGTTGGCGATCACGACGTCTTCGTCACGCCGCAACAGAACGTTGTGGCTGCCGCAACTTTGCTGGACACGCTCCAACTCGGGCCTGATCACCAGGCCACCCCAACTATCGCCAAGATCAAGGCGATGATCACGGCTGCTGGCTGCCAACAACAACAACAGCAGTCGGGCGACACCCTAGTACCGACTAACCGGTCGGGATCTCCAGTAGCGGGCTCGTCCACATCAGCTCAGCGTCGGGCCGCCGGCTCAAGTCGGCCACGCGAGGAGTCTAGGCAAACCACACTCGGCAACACTAATAACAACAACTGGCGCCATCACCAGTATGATCGCCGGCGTAATCAAGACCTCCGAGAGCGCCTACAACATGACCTTCGCCATACTATCAGCGCCCGGCGCCGTGAATGACAAGAAGATGAGCGCCGCCGACTGGAAGATGAAAACGAGTGCTTTGGCCTCCATCATGAGTGGTTTGACTGCCGTGGTCGAAGCCCGAGCCCCCACGAAGACGAAGGCATCCCAGCTTTCACTCGGGAGCTACAGGACGTCCACTGGCCGACTGGCTTTAAGCCCACTGGGATTGAAAAGTATGACGGCAAGACAAATCCCGAGTCCTAGCTCACCGTATATACCCTAGTAGTTTGAGCTGCTGGGGGCGACAACAAAGCCATGGCTAACTACCTCCCAGTCGTGCTAGCCGACTCGGCGAGGACATGGCTGACAGGCCTCCCAACGCGGTCGATCGGTTCTTGGGGAGAACTCAGGGATCGGTTCATCGCTAACTTTTAGGGGACCTATGAGAGGCCATCTTCAGAGCACGATCTTTATCAGCTGCACCAGAAGAAGAATGAGTCTCTGTGAGATTTCATCAAGAGGTTTTCCGAGAAGCGTAACAAGATCCCAATGATCCGCGACGAGGCTGTCATCACCGCCTTCCGCAAGGGAGTAAAAGACGCCCCATTCATCGCGAAGTTCACTCGAAAACCACCGCCGTCTATCCGGGCTCTGTTCGACATGGCCAATAAATACGCCGACTCGGCTGAAGCGGTCGCAGAGGCCCTTGACGAGAAGGAGTCTCGATAGAAGGACCAAAAGGCGAAAACCGACAATGAGCCGTCTCAAAACAAGTTTGGCAGCGGCAAGCGGAAGTCGGACAACGAGGTAGCCAACATGGAGCGCACTCAGTCGCGGCCCCAGCGGAATAACGACTACCAAAAAGTCATGAGCGGGCCATGCCCCTTCCACCCCAAGGGCAAGCACACGGCCAAAGATTGCTACATGCTCAAGAAGTTTGCCTCCAAATAGGCTTCATCGTCTGGCGCTGACAAGGACAAAGACAAGCCAAACTCGGGTTCGGCTGATGATTTTCAAAATCCTCAAGCCGAGCTCAATCACATCTTCAGAGGGCCGTCCGCGTACGAGTCCAAGCGTAAACAAAAGCTAACAGCGCACGGTATCAACACGGTCTCCACGTCGGACACCCCCTAGTACCTGCGCTGGTCAGAGATGGCCATCACTTTCAATCGCGCAGATCACCTAGATCAGGTTTCTCACCCGGGACGTTACCCACTCGTCCTGGACCCGGTCGTTAGGCACATCAGGCTGAAGAAAACCCTCATCGATAGAGGCAGCGCACTCAACATCCTATTCGCCAAGACTTTGGACGAGATGAAGATTCCTCGTTCAGAACTACGGCCAAGTACTGCGCCCTTCCACGGGATAATTCCTGGCCTATCATCAACTCCACTCGGGCAGATAACCTTGCCGGTAACCTTCGGCACACGGGATAACTTCCGCATGGAAAACGTCTGTTTCGAGGTTGCCGACTTCGAGACCGCGTACCACGCGATACTCGGACGACCGGCAGTCGCCAAATTCATGGCAATACCGCACTATACATACATGGTGCTCAAGATGCCTAGGCCAGTAGGAGTCCTCTCCCTCCGCAGCGACATCAAGCAAGCCTTCACCTGCAACAAGGAGAGCTGCGAACTGGCTCAATCACAAGAGGCGGCAGTCGGGTGCGATAGCATTCGGCAAGCCGTCACAACTGAAGTCGAGCAGGATCAAGTTCCAGCAAAAAAAGCAGCGAAGTCAGGAATTTCAGCGGACTCTAACACGAAGAAGATCCCCCTGGACCCTTCCGACCCCTCCAAGACTGCTCTAGTCGGGACCGGACTCGACCCCAAATAGGAAGACGCGCTCGTCACCTTCCTACAAGCCAATAAAGATATCTTTGCATGGAAACCGTCCGACATGCCGGGCGTACCAAGGGAGGTGATCGAGCACGCCCTCAATGTGAAGACAGACGCCAAGCCAGTCAAGCAACGGCTGCGGCGCTTCGGTCAAGACCGCGAGGATGCTATTCGGGAGGAGATTACCAAGCTCCTCGCAGTCGGGTTCATCAAGGAGGTCTATCACCCGGATTGGCTGGCAAACCCAGTTCTAGTCCGGAAGAAAAACGGTAAATGGCGCATGTGCGTCGACTACACCGATCTCAATAAGGCATGCCCCAAGGACTCATTTGGTCTTCCTAGAATAGATCAGGTGGTTGATTCCACGGCAGGGTGTGACCTACTCAGCTTTCTCGATTGCTACTCGGGATACCATCAAATCAGCCTGAGGGAGGAAGACTGCTTAAAGACATCTTTCATCACACCGTTTGGAGCGTACTGCTATATCACAATGACGTTCGGTCTGAAAAATGCTGGAGCAACCTATCAATGGGCCATTCAGTGGTGTCTGCACACTCAGATGGGGCGCAACGTGGAAGCATACGTCGACGACGTGGTGATCAAGACCAAGTCCAAAGAAGACCTCATTGCTGACCTGGCAAAAACCTTCCAAAACCTTCGAAGATTCAAGATGAAGTTGAACCTGGAAAAATGCGCCTTCGGTGTGCCATCCGGAAAGTTACTCGGCTTCATCATCTCGCATCGCGGCATCGAGGCCAACCCGGAGAAAGTCAACGCCATCAGGAACATGGCACCCCTGACTAACCTCAAAGACGTCCAGAAGCTGACAGGCTGCATGGTGGCACTCAGCCGGTTTATTTCCCGACTGGGCGAACGGGGTATGCCCTTCTTCAATCTCCTCAAAAAGGCGGACAACTTCCAATGGACTCCGGAAGCCCAGCAAGCCTTCGAAGACTTTAAGAAATTTCTCACATCACCTCCCGTGTTGGTGTCACCTCTGCCCCAAGAACTGCTAATGCTATATCTGGTGGCAACTACTCAGGTAGTCAGCACGGTGCTGGTGGTTGAGCGATCCAAACAGGGTCACATTCAGAAAATACAACGGCCAGTCTACTTTGTCAGCGAGGTCCTTGCCGACTCGAAGACGAGATATCCGCAGGTCCAGAAGCTGCTATATGGCCTACTCATTACGGTCCAGAAACTGGTGCATTATTTTCAAGCACATCAAGTCACGGTGGTCACAGCGTTTCCACTCGGGGATGTCCTTCATAATCGCGAGGCCACCGGCCAAATCGCTAAATGGGCACTCGAATTGATGGCGTTCGATATCACCTTCAGCACGGACAGCAATTAATCACAAGCTCTAGCCGACTTCGTGGCCGAGTGGACGGAAGTTCAACTGCCTACATCAACAGCAAAGCTAGAGTACTGGACAATGTACTTCGACGGTTCTCTACGGATCGGTGATGCCGGGGCTGGAGTACGTTCTACAAATCCACTTCCCGGCTTCCCACAACGTTGTCGAGTACGAGGCACTTATTCACGGGCTCCGTATCGCTATATCACTCGACATACGTCGACTGGTTGTGCGCGGGGATTCTCAACTCGTGGTAAACCAAGTCATAAAAGACTGGACTTGTCTCAACGATACCATGGCAGCATATCGTCAGGAGGTCCGCAAGCTGGAAAACAAGTTCGACAGGCTGGAAACAACACATGTCCTGCATCAATACAACGACGCGGCAGACGAGCTGGCAAACAAGGGATCCAAGCGAGAAGCAGTTCCGACTGGAATCTTTGTCGAGCAACTCATGGAGCCATCAGCCAAGAAGAAACCGGCACCGGAGCAGTCAGGAGGCGAACCTACCCTAGCCACAAATGAGGTGCTGCACATATGTCAAGACTGGAGGACTCCTGTTGTCAAATTTCTCCTGGACGATGAACTCCTAGAAGATCGCAGTCAAGCCGAGCAGATAAAGCATCGAAGAAAAGGTTTCCTACTAGTCGGAGAAGACCTGTACCAAAGGAGCGCATCCGGTGTCCTCATGCGTTGCATCACCACCGAGGAGGGCAAGCAGATTCTGCAGTCGACTCACTCGGGCATATGTGGCAACCATGCCGCATCCAGGACGTTAGTCGGAAAGGCTTACCGGTAGGGATTTTTCTGGCCCACAGCAGTAACAGACACCAAGGACATTGTTCGCAAGTGCAAGGGTTGCCAGTTCTATGCAAGACAAACAAATCTCCCAGCCCAGGAACTCCAAACCATCCCTATTTCTTGGCCATTCGCAGTATGGGGGCTCGACATGGTCGAGCCCTTCAAGAAAGCACCAGGAGGGTTTACACATCTATTCGTCGCGGTGGATAAATTCACCAAGTGGATTGAGGCAAAACCCGTTGTAACAATTACAGCGGCACGAGCAAAGGACTTCATCATGAGTATACTATATCGATTCGGGGTCCCTAACCGCATCATCACCGACAACGGTACTCAGTTCACGGGTGGCGTATTCCAAGACTTCTGCGAAGATTTCGGCATCAAGATCTGCTACACATCTATGGCACACCCGCGGAGCAACGGGCAGGTCGAACGAGCCAACGGTATGGTCTTACAAGGCATCAAGGCTAGAATATTCGACCGACTACAACCATATGCCGGCCGGTGGGTACAAGAACTCCCGTCTGTTCTGTGGTC
This sequence comes from Oryza meyeriana var. granulata, assembly GCA_003991445.1. Classification (NCBI taxonomy): domain Eukaryota; kingdom Viridiplantae; phylum Streptophyta; class Magnoliopsida; order Poales; family Poaceae; genus Oryza; species Oryza meyeriana. Next base: position 225,392 of record RYFJ01002159.1, read on the forward strand.
TCTCAGAACCACGGTTAGTTAGGCAACAGGGCATTCCCCTTTCTTCCTGGTCTACAGTGCCGAGGCCATGCTACCGACAGAGTTACAGTTCGGCTCTCCGCGAGTCCGGGCTTACTTAGAAGATGTTTCAAACAATACCCGACTGGTTGAGCTAGATCAGTTGGAAGAAGCAAGGGACACCGCAACAATCCAGTCGGCAAGGTATCTTCAAGGCCTACGTCGCTACCACAACCGCAATGTCCGTGGCCGTGCCTTTTTGGTCGGGGATATCGTCCTGAGGAAAATACAAACCACCAAAGACAGGCATAAATTATCCCCAATCTGGGAAGGGCCGTTCATTATAGCCGAGGTCACGCGGCCAGGCGCCTACCGACTGAAGACCGAAGACGGTGTCCTCATCAACAACTCATGGAACATAGAACAGCTACGTCCTTTCTATACCTAAGTTTTATACTTTTTCATGTGTACAGTTTCTCTGACTCACTACGCTGCTTGCATCAACCGAGTAGTGAGTCGGGGGCTGCATGTATATATGTGCTGTCAATAATATACGAGCTCGTCCTACTCAGTCACGAAGCTTTACTACAACTGTCTCGTTTGCCCGAGTCCAGCTTCTTACTTTGAATAATTTTATTAAGTTCTAACAGAATAACTCGGCATAGACCGCACGGTCAAGTATAGCTAATGACGACTGAGTACATAAGCTTGGTGGCGTCGCACATATATTTGCACATGTTTCTTCACAAAAGTGTATACATACCGACTACATAATATGTTGCCCTTACAGACCCAGGTCTCGGGTAATTACCTCAGTAGTCGGCTTCGCCCGGGCAATCAGCTCCAGCGCCTCCTCGGGTGTCGTCTCCTCGGCAAACCCCTCCCCAATGACTTCAATGTCTGCCCTCGGGTAGATGGATTTGGTCATCGCCAGGGTTTGGGCCACGCCGGCAACAACATGCTCATCCGAGTACTTCTTCAAGGCACTCGGTGCATTCTCAAGACGCGCATCTATTTGGGGGATCCTGCTGCAACTGGTTCCCATAGGGCTGGGATCTATGTGGTCAAGGAGCCCTTTCACGGACCCGACGAGGGCTTCCCATGACTCCCTGATGACTCTTATCTCCTCTGTGTAAAACCGATACTGGGCCTGGACATTGACTCTCATATCTGTCCGGGTCCACCGGCGAGTAAAACTTGTTAGACTCGGTTGCAGACGGAATGACTAATGGATTGGCTAAGATCATGGTCAAGTTGAGGACTTACTTTCATAGTCGGCCTCCCACCCGGCCACGGTCTTCTCCAGTTCAGCTTTTTCCATACCAAGCTTGACGACGGCTTCTTTCAACTCGGCCTTCTCCCAATCAAGCTCGGTGTTGGCCTTTGTTAGGTCGGCCTTGACCCTCTCAAGCTCAGCCCTGTCTTCTTTGGCCTCCTTCAGCTGGGATTCCCTCTCTGTTCGGGTCTTCAACTCTGCTTCGAGGGCTACACGACAGATTAGCCAAGAGCTCAACCGTGCAGTCATGACATAACTAGGCAGTCAAGAACAACGCAGCTGGATGAATACGTCGATGGTTCAGTCGGGAAGGCGCATTTGGGGGAATTTACCTCTGATCTTTCCGGCTAGGGCCCAAGTCTCCTCCCTGAGCTGGTCGGCGCCACTCTTCAGCCAAGCTTCCCTCCCCGCGTGACGCTCCTCCATCTCGGCCTTCAATGCCCGGAGCTGCTCCAATTCCACGAGGTGGGGAGCCATTTCGACCAGGATCTCTGTCATTGCCTCATTGCGCTCGACAAGCTTCTGCTCAAGGTAAAAAACAAATCAAGGATGGAGTTAGACGTCAAAACGAGAAGATCACCACGACTCTACCACAACAATCATACCCCGACTCCCTGGGACCCGCTGATAGCGGCGCGAAGCAAGCTTTTGCGTTCCCTTCTCGCGACAACTTCGTCAAGCTTGAAGCTCTTCGCGGTCCCATCGGGCGCTGTCCAGGTGAATGTCCGGGGCATCCTACGCGGAGGAGCTTCAATCCGAGGCAGGTTCAGGATCTCTGGCGGCGACGACGACGACGACGGCGGCGATGGGGTCCCGGCCCCCATGCCGCCGTCCCCCGCGGCCTCGGGGACCGGCTCGGGGGCTCCGACAGCAGCCTCCGCGACGGGCGACGCTTTAGGGGCTAGGGCCTCAACCTCAGCAGCTGCCTCTTGGTCGGGTGGCGACGGTGACCCTGCAGTCGAGACCACCTCAGTCTCCGTGACTGGGCTGGCCACTGGCTCAGCGGGTGTGTTCGCGGCCGCCGGCTCGGCTGGAGCAGGCTCTTCAAGGGGAGCGGTCGGATTGGTCTCCTTGAGATCGATATCAGCCCGCTTCTGCATGACGAAACAAGACATCAAAACACTACAGCAACACGCAAGGATTCCAGAAGATCCGGAGCAGCATACCTCTTGGAGAACTTCAGTTTCCTGCCGGGCGACCTGGGTCCTGGCGGAGCGCTACCTCCGGTCGTCAGCCCGGCCGGCGAATTGGTCGGTGCCACAATCAGTGGTGGCATATCAGCTTGAGTCAGCCCCGGTTCTGGTGTGGCTGGCTTGGGCGCCCCCGTCCTCAGCGGTGTCTGCTCTGGCCGGCCCCTCGGCGGTGCTGTTGCCGGACTCGGCAATGTTGGGCTCAAACCCACAGGTCTCAACCTTGGGCTTGATCGCCTGGGCACCGCGGCGACGGTGTCCTTTATCTTCAGGCTTCCTGCCACAGCACATAGCGTCATGGCCCCCTGGCCCCGATACAGAATGGGCTTCTTCCCCGCTCTCTTGGAGACGGGCTGGGTAGCAGAGGGGCTCCTCGGCCTTTTCTTCGATGCAACGGCCGACAATGGGCGGGAGTCTTCATCGAACTCTTCGTGCCACTACAAATGAGTCAACAAAATACATCACGCAGTGCTGAACAATCACAGTTCCATAGGCATTCATCACAGAAGAAGATTAAAGGTTACCTTGGTCTAGGGCCGAATGAAGCTATAGGCCGTGACCCGGCGGTTATCGTCTTCGGTCGCGATCACCCCTTCAGAGAAGTAACCGAACAGGGTCTCGGTCACTACGCCCTTGCTGGCCGACTCATTGCTTACTCGGTCAGGATCATTTTTGCCTTTAAAGGCCCAGCCAAATGCACTCCTCAGCTTCAGCGGCTGGATGCGCCGAGTCGGGAAGCGACGAGCCACCCAAGGTCCTGTCAGGCCAGCCTTTTTGAGGTCATCTAACTTCACCAACAATTGATGTGCCTGGCCCATCTCCTCAAAGGATGGCTCCGCTGACCAATTTGGTGAAACCACGGGCGGCAAGCCGGTAAATGGGCGCAAGGAGGGAGCCAAATCTGCGCAATAGAACCATTCCTTGTGCCAGCCTTTCAGAGAAGATTTCAAGGGGAGATCAAGATATGTCTTCTTCCCATCGCTCCTTAGTTGGAGACCAGCCCCCCAATCACGCTAATATTATTCTTGGAGGGTTGAGGTTTGATATGGAACAGATGTCGGAAGAGAATAAAATGGGGTTCAACACCCAAAAAGCACACACAGAGAGTAACAAATATGGAGATATGAAGAATCGAGTTGGGGTTCAAATGCACCAACTCTAGCCCGTAGAAGTCAAGGATGCGGCGGAAGAAATCGGAAGATGGAAGGCACAAGCCCTGATCGAAAAAAGAGGCGAAAACTACTGTTTCACCAGGTTGGGGATTTGGGACCGACTCACCCTTAGCCGGCTGCCAGCGAATCACCTCTTGGCTGGGCAACTTCAGTTGACTCTCCAGCAGCTTTAGCTTCACCGAGCCGCAATCTGAAATCGGCCAAGCACTCTCCAGTGCACCCGCAAGATCTGAAGCTTTCGGCATGGCTGGAAGCGATAAGATTTGGGGAAAAACGAATCGGGGGCTTGGAACAAACGAAGAGGATTGGAATCGCCCGAGTTCAGGTGGGGAACAGCAACAGCTAACCCTAGCTGGGCGGGAAGCAAAACGTTGGGCGCGAAGGTGGAAGACGAAGCGATTGGTTGATTTGGGGAAGATGAAGGAATCTTTTTTCTCTCTCCCCGCTTTTATAGAGCCGATGCCAACTAGATGGGCTTGGGCCTACACAGTCAGCACTGGGCCATCAAGATATGAGTTCCTACAATAGCATGCTCCATGTGGGCCGCCCGCATGCTGAGTTGAAATTATAGCGCTGGTGCTACTAACAGGAGCCGATGAGGTAAACAGATATGCTTCATGAGAGCCTTATTGCTAAACATATATGTTTGGGTATCTGTTTTATCCACTAGGTCTCGAGGATATATCCTTACAAGGATCAACAAGCTAGTCTTCATTAAAATTGGGGATGCAGATATCTCTCTCGAGTACACCTGACCATGCCGTGGATTTATTTTCATGCAGTGGTACTCGGCCTACATGCGTGGACACCAGTTGCCATGAGCAATGTTATTCCAGCCGACATGACGCTGAAGAGTTTAACTTTCGAGTAGTGCACTACTCGGGAGAGACTATAAATATCTTGTCCCACTGACATGATGCGGAGGAGTCTAACTTCTGAGTGGGATGCCACTCGGAAAAGACTATAAACCCCCTTTTCCAGCTAACATGACGCTAAAGAGTCCCATATACGAGTAGCATCCTACTCGGCAAGACTATAAACACATATTCCGACTAACATGAAGTTGAAGAGTCCTACATACGAGTAGTTCCCTACTCGGCAAGACTATAAAGTTTATTCCGGTTGACATGATACCGAAGGGTCTCATATACCAGTAGTAATCTACTCGGGAAAGACTTTCAAGTTAAAGATCTTTGACTTTATGTTTAATTGTCTTCACAATTAAGCACAAAGTCGGGGGCTACACCTAATAGGTGCGCCTATTCGGCGCACACTGTTCATATATCTCCATGAAGCCCTTCATAGCCTCGTTGCCAGCTGACATGAAGCAGGACTCGGGAAGAAGACTTACTCGGACAAAGAGTACTCGGGAGCATCGCACTCGGGCAATCTTCACCGTGGAGGACGAGCACTCGGCATCAGCTGTGACTCAACTATGAAGGTCTCAGGGGCTACTGTGGTGGCCATGGGCCCCGGGTACCTCATTACCAGCATATGGGCCACTCGGATAGAGGATGGGCCGAATCATGTAATTAGAGATAAGATAGCACCTAGCAGACTTTACCTTGTACGATAAGGAATAACAGTCCTAATCGGAGATGTTTCTATCTCTAAGAAGGAAATCCCTTGGCCGTATCCGGCTGCGATCCTTATCATATACCCCTGTCCCCTAGTATTATAAAGGGAGGCAGGGCACCCATGAGGGCACGGAAGATCATTGATCACCAACCACCTCAGAGGAATAACACCTCAACTGGACGTAGGGTATTACCTCACATCGAGGGCCTGAACCAGTATAAATCTTCTCTGTGTTCCTCTGCAATCCACTGAATTCACCTTCGCCGAGTAGCCCTATAGTTTTATTGCCGGTGCAAAGCATCGACAATATGACCCTGAAGCTTATTTGGATTGGGAGATGACCGTAGAGCAGAAATTTAATTCCCATTTAGTTCCTGAAATTCATAGGGTTAGACAAGCAACTAGTGAGTTCAAGGACTTTGCTATTATCTGGTGGAATGAACTAGTTAAAACTGGACTAGAACCTAACACATGGGAAAGGTTGAAGCGAGCTATGCGGAGTAGGTTTATTCCTCCATCCTTCAAACATGATTTGAGAAATAAGTTGCAACGATTAGACCAAGGAGAAAAATCTGTAGAAGATTTACTTTCAGAAGCTACAAATAGGAATGTTACGTTGTGAGGTAGAGGAGGATGAGGAGGATAAGATGGCTCGATTTTATGGGGGGTTGAGATGTGAAATTCAGGACATTATTCAATATAAAGAATACAATTCTCTTAACCGATTGTTCCATCTAGCTATATTAGCCTGAACAGGAATTGCAGGGAAGGCAGCCGATTGAGAAGGATAATTGGGGAAGCATGTCTACATCGAGGCCTTCCATTGGGCAAGGCACCAAAGTGCCCTATTTAGAGTTCTAACACCCTCCACCAATAGGGCACCAGCAGCGCCCATCTTCACGAGCTACCGAGGTGAGTAAATCTGCTCGCGTATAGGCACCCGCAAAAAGTGCATCATCAGTTGCCTCTACGGGAAGAACAAGGGATATCCAATGCTTCAAGTGCAAAGGGATGGGCCATGTGCAACGTGATTGCCCAAATCAGAGAGTTCTCATTGCTACAGATGATGGTGAGTACACTAGTGCTAGTGATGTTGATGATGAATTAGCACATGGCACTAACAATGCAGGTGATGAAGACGAGAGCGATGAGGATGTGGAGCACATAGGTGCAGAAGATACAAGCAAGTACCTGAGCATTGTAGCACAACGGGTGCTAAGTGCTCAAATGGAGAAAGGCGGAGCAAAACAGTGCCACAATTTGTTCCAATCAAGGTTCGTGGTTCTACAATAGAGCATGCCGTGTTGTCATTGATAGTGGCAGTTGGTTAGCACCTTGCTAGTTCAGATTTGGTTGACAAGCTAGATTTGCCTACACAACCACATCAAGGCCTTACTACAATCTAATGGTTCAACTCTTGTGGTAAGTTGAAGGTAAGTAAAGTTGTGAGAGTGCAATTTTCTGTTGGAAATTACCATGATAGTGAAATTTTGATGTCGTACCTATGCAAGCATGTTCTTTGCTTTTGGGTAGACCTTGGGAATATGATAGAGATGTGCTGCACCGTGGTAGAACTAACACGTATACTTTCACATATAATGGCAAAAAGATTGAGTTGCTACCAATGACCCCTGCGGAAATTTTGAAGGACAATTATAGCGCGTGCTGAAAATAAATCTAAGTCTGAAAATCAGCAAGTAGCTAAAGATGTTTTTCCACCTAAAAAGGAGAAAAAAGAGCCACATGCTAGGAAAGACACACTTAAGTTGAAAGAAGCTTCCATGTTAGCTACCAAATCTGAGATTTCTGAATTAAATGCTAATGAATCTATTTGCTATGCTTTGGTTTGCAAGGAAACATTCTCTACACTTGAGGACTTGCCTCCTTCTTTGCCACGTGCTATTACTAACGTTTTGCAGGAGTTTGCTGATGTATTTCCAAGTGAGATACCCTCGGGGCTGCCGCCTATGAGAAGAATTGAGCATCAAATTGATTTAATCCCGGGAGCCGCTTTGCCAAACCGCGCGCCATACAGGACCAACCCCAAAGAGACTAAGGAAATTCAGCGTCAAGTGCAAGACTTGCTTGAAAAAGGGTATGTACGTGAGAGCCTTAGTCTTATGCTGTTCCTTTTATTTTAGTACCTAAGAAAGATGGAACATGGCATATGTGTGTTGATTGTAGAGCCATCAATAATATAACTATTAGGTATCGTCATCCTATTCCTAGGTTAGTGTTCGCACCAAAAACCACCGGATGTGCCAAGAAGCTTGTTGATGATCTGGTTTTCTGATGCGATTGAACATCGAAGGCCTGGGAATTTGCTTTAGCTCCAGTGGCAGGTCCTAAATCTTGAGGTTCGCGGCGGCCAGTCAATTTGACCCCGTAATTGACAAGGAGATGAAGAATTTGATTACTGATCCAATCGGCCAGTAAGCGATACGGATTCCTTCCAAGCCGATCGCCGCTATGCTCAAGTGCCCGGGCCCTCGCCTGTACCGCGCTCTCGCTCCCCGGGTCCTCGCTTGTACTCGTGCGGGTCAGCAGCAACTGCACATCGGCTATCGGACCGATACGGACTGATGTAGGCTCCTTGAGCCGATGGCCGATGGCACCTGTGTATCGGCTAGGAAACCGATAGCGCTATAACAAATAGATAAGCTGTTAGTACAACATGTGCATCGGCTAGAAGCCGATGATAAAATAGATAGGCAGAATAATAGCCAGCGACTGCCGAGGAAAAACATGTGCATCGGCTAGAAAACCGATGATAATATAGATGACAAACAGTAGGATAATACAAGTCGGCTTTATAAAAAAGATAACCTATCGGCTAAGCACTCCGATAGAACGTCGCATATACACCGATCGGCTCGACAAGGATAAATCTATTATTATCGATCTAGTAGTTCAAACCTAACTGATGCAGCACAGATCGATAATAGTAAAGGAACCTCACAAAACCGATAGATCTAATGGCAACTGTGATGAAAATAACTTACCGGGGCTATACATTCCGATAAGACGCTTGCACAAAAGCTATCAGCCTAAACAGGAATAATTTATCGCTAGCAGTTTAGTAAGGTCGGACCCAACGATGCAGCACAAACTGATGATAAACTACCCCTGATAAACTGATAAAAACTATGCACGCGTGATGTGATATATGACCCAGCCTAAGAGGTCGGACCGAACCGATGCAGCCGTAGGTAGACAGATCCGATACCCGTGGTAAGCCGACTACCATATACCGACTAGAATATCGGACCTAACCGAGAAAGTCCTAGCCGATTGGTAGTCGGGGTAACGAGACGTACCCTCTCGCAGGAGTTCGGACCTAACCGATGCAGCCCCGCTCAAGAAGCAAGAACCCGTTGGTAAAGGGTGGCGATACGCCGAATTGTATTGATCGATTAGATAGATTACAAGGTCCCCGGGCATACGTATATATACCCCGAGTTACAACAGTCCTTATAGGACACGGTACAGGACTTTCCTAAACCTAGAAAAGGAAAAGGAACTTGACAGACTGTTCGGACAAAGACCATCAGGTTTCCTAAAGATAACATCTGATATACTCTAATAGCATAACTAAATAACTGCCATAACGTGGTCTTCACGATTGCCTTCCAGGTTTGGTCTCTCCAGATGAGCTTCCATTGGCTCGACATGGCTTCTTTCCTTAACCGAACATGGATATGAATCGTGCCAAATTTTGGTGTTAACACATAGATGATATGCTTGATGAATTGAGTGGCTCTGTTGTGTTCTCTAAAGTAGACTTGCGTAGTGGATACCACCAAATTAGAATGAAATTGGGTAATGAATGGAAGACCGCGTTTAAAACTAAATTTGGCTTGTATGAGTGGTTAGTAATGCCTTTTGGTTTGACTAATGCTCTTAGTACTTTTATGCGACTCATGAATGAAGTTTTACGCACTTTCATTGGTAGATTTGTGGTGGTTTACTTTGATGATATACTTATTTACAGCAAGTCTTTAGATGAACATAAGGAACATTTACATGCTATTTTTAATGCTTTGAGAGATGCACGTTTGTTTGGTAACCTCGCGAAGTGCACTTTTTGCATGGAACGAGTTTTTTTTCTTGGTTATGTTGTGACTCCACAGGGAATTGAAGTTGATGAGACCAAGATAGAAGTGGTCAAGAGTTGGCCGACTCCTACATCAGTTACACAGGTGCGAAGCTATCTTGGGCTAGCTGGATTCTACTATCGCTTTGTGAGAGATTTCAGCACCATTGCCGCACCCATGAATGAGCTCACAAAGAAAGGCGTTCCTTTTTGATGGGGACAAGCACATGAAGATGCCTTCAATTTGCTTAAAGACAAGTTGACTCATGCCCCACTACTCCAACTCCCTGACTTTGCCTTACTTGGGTGAAGAAGATGACATTGAGTCAAGGACGACTCCAAATCAAGAGGGGGAGGATGATGAGGACATCATTTCTTTAGATACATGCTTACAACCTCCTCATGTTGAACAAGATGTGCCACAGATCCAAGGACCAATTACCCGTGCACGTGCCCATCAACTTAATCGCCAGGTGAATGCGTCCCTAAGCTTACATGGAAATATTTCTACGAATGGCATGCTATTTAATTCTTATGATGATTTTATTGTTATTAGGAACCTGGGAGAAGACCTTGGAGAATAGCTCAAGAAACCAAATATTAAAGTGGAGACTACAAGTGCAAGTAAACTCCTATTCCCGAGACCTATTCAGTTTCGGGCTGGGAGACAATGTCAACTTCAAACAGCCATAACTTTTGATCCAGAAGGAGTTACAGGGCCTACAAGTACTTTTTGGAAAGCTTATGAAGTCTTCTTTCAGATGGTTTTGGTCCCACATCAAAATTCCTCCTGAGCTGTCCGAAATTATCAAAACAAAACACATACCTCTTTCAGTCCGAGTCTGTTTTGGGCCTTGGGCCTTGTCATTGTGTCGTGGGCTAAACGATGAGGAGTGCGCCCCTCACAGGCAAACCTCACCCTAGGACATCCTAACTCATATATATTCAATAGCCGCCATCGTTTAGGGTGGGTTTTGCTTAGATTAATATGTCTTTGAATAGTTTCGCCATTTATCGGTTTGTGAGACCCCAACTTCGAGAGTATAATCATTCATTTGCAAGTTGAGTTGCAATCTTCCTTGTTCTTGCTTGTGTTCTTCGATTCGCACGCAGGGATTAGCCTTTGTGGCGAGGTAACTGGGCAGCGCACGTTGATAACGAGAGGAGACGTGTGCTGCGATTGCAGGGTTCGGGTCTTGGTGATCAGAAGCCGGATCGTGAGTGTCAATTCTCCACTAAATCGAGAGTTATCCTTACCTAACGGAAGATCGGGCACCCCGTTGCCATCACCGACCTCTGTCGGAGCACCACTATGGAAGTTCAAGACTTCCAAGAGGTAGCAGAGAATCTCCAATCTTCTGAGAGACTTGAATGTCATTGTAGTATCATGATTGTCGATGATTTCTATAGGAAGCGAAGTGACACAGACCCTAGGGGGGACTGCGCCACCAACCCCTGCTGTCGAACCTGTCCTGGCTAAGCCAGAGCAAGCAATGCCACAGACCGAGCCAAAGGCCACCCCAGCTACTGAGGCTGAGGCGATCCCGACAGCCGAGCCACCAGCACCAACCAGCCAGGATGTCGTGGTTGAAGTTGCAGCTCTAGCCCCCGAGCCAATCCTAGAAGCCCCTATAGCAGTTGAGCTGAGGCCCAGGACCCCATCGCCGGAGTTGTCATCATCTTCTGAAGAGGGTGACCTCCCCAGGCTCAAAGGTCCTCCACCAAATCTCCCCAAAACATTTTACTAGGTTACTCCTGAGGGGGTGGCAGAGAGTTTTGAACACAACAAGCAAGCAACCCTAAAAGAGAGGACCAATCTGATGTACACTACAATTGCTACGTCAAAGGGGATTTAGGTACACAATCAATCCTACTACGTTTGCTGACTAATGATTTTTTTGAATCTTGTACTCTGTATTTGATTTGACTGACTTTTATATCTTGAACTAGAAGGTGGTCGACCGCTTTGAAAAAATGGGTAAGGTCTTGACCGAGCTCGCCCCTCAGCTGCTCTAGCTTCGCTAGCTCCAGGAGGCTAAGGACAACCTAGAGTGGACCAGCTAGGAGAGAGAAACATGGCTGAGGGGGTCCGTGGACAAACTTAGGGATGAAAACTGGGCCCAAGCCGAGAAGATAAGAAGTAAGTCTCCTTGTTGTTGTCTTCCCAAGTGAATCCCAAGCACTCTTCTCTGCAATATTGAGTCTTGACTGTCTTATGTTACAGAACTTGAGTCTAAGCTCAGCACCCAGACCAAGGAGAACGAGCGCCATGAGAAAAAGTTGAAGGAAGTCAAGAAGGCCAAGGCAAAGGTGGAAGCTGACTACGGCAGTAAGTTTCCTGCCTGGCTGTAAATTGGCTCCAACTGCTTGCTCTAGCCGACTGATATGCCTGTTGATATATGGGCAGCGTCCAAGGCCAACTCGAAGATCCAATTTGGCGCCTTTGCAGAGGAAATCAAGATTATCAAGGAATCACAGCAGATCACTGTTGACTCCCGAAGACTCTCCTTGACATCATGCAGCCGCACCACCCTGGGTCCGGCTCTAGCTCGATTGCCCAAGTAGCAGAATGCCTCAGCGAAGCTCCAAGTATCTTGAAGTACTCAGATGAGCGCATTGTAGTAGGAGTCGCCTAGGCACTTGCCACATGACCAAGTCCACTCTAACCCTAGGGTAGATATCGAGGCCATTGTGAGGCTTCGCCAAGGGGACGATAGAGGAAGGCATGGAGCTGGTAAGCCAGGTGAGGGCAACCGTAGAGGCGATAGCTAGGGACCTGGTGATGTGAACATGAAACAATTATGTAGTTGGTGCTTACCAGAAACAATATGTGAATATTGTAAATATTTTGCTAATGCTTGTTAAATTCTGCCGAGTATGGTCTATTTCTGAATCGTCATTAGTTTTACCCGACTAGGTAGTTTACCCCGAGTGGTTCGAGGTAAACTTAGGAAAAGCGTTCACCTCGCAAAGCTATACTTCGGCAAACTTAGCATAATCATTGTAGAACTTCATGACTCAGATAAAACAAGCTTGGATTTTATTAACAAAAGCAAGGCATGTAATACATGTAGCCCCCGACTCACTACTCGGTTAAGACAAGCGATGTAGTGAGTCAGAGAAAAAAGCTTTATTCATATATATAAAAAAATACAAGACTCATGTATAGAAAGGATGTAGCTGTTCTATATTCCATGAGTTGCTGACTAGGACACCATCTTCTGTCTTCAGTTGGTAGGCGCCCGGACGTGTCACCTCGGCGATAATGAATGGCCCCTTCTAGAAGGGAGATATTATGCCTGTTTTGGTGGTTGAATTTTCTCAAGACGAGATTCCACAAAATAAGGCGGCGGCCAAAACATTCCAACTGTGACACGCAGCCTGATGATACCGTTGCCGACTAATGATGCGATTCCCTTGCTCCTCCAACTGATCTAGTTCGACCAGTTGGTCTTTAGTTCATTTTGCATCTGAGTGGGCCTGGACTGGTGATGAGCCGAACTCCAACTCAGTTGGTAACACAGCCTTAGCACCATAGACTAGGAAGAAAGGGGATTGCCCTATTGCCCGACTAACCGTGGTTCTTAAAGACCAGAGAATAGATGGAACACTTGCACCCACCGCCCTGCATATGGTTGTAGTCGGACGAACACCCTAGTCTTGATACCTTGTAAGACCATGCCATTGGCACACTCAGCCTGCCCATTGCTTCATGGGTGTGCCACAGAAGCATAATAGATCTTGATGCCGAAGTCATCACAGAAATCTTGGAAAACGCCGCCGGTGAACTGAGTGCCGTTGTCCATTATAATGTGGTTGGCAACTCCAAATCGGTATAAAATACTCATGGTGAAGTCTTTTGCCCTTGCCGCTGTTATGGTAGCACTGGGTTTTGCCTCGATCCACTTTGTGAATTTGTCCACTGCGACGAACAGCTGTGTGAACCCTCCTGGTACTTTTTTGAACGGCTCGACCATGTCAAGCCCCCAAACTGCAAAGGGCCAAGAGATTGGAATTGTTTGTAGTTCTTGAGCTAGAAGATGTATTTGCTGAGTGAAAAACTGGCATCCCTTGCACGTCCGAACTATGTCTTTAGTGTCTGTAACCGTAGTCAGCCAGAAGAAACCTTGTCTGTAAGCCTTTCCGACTAACGTTCTTGATGCAGCGTGGTTGCCACAGATTCCCGAGTGGATGGACTGTAGTATCTACTTGCCCTCCTCAGGAGTAACGCAACACATGAGGACTCCAGGTGCACTTCTTCGATAAAGGTCTTCACCAACTACGAGGAAACTTTTGCTTCAATGTTTGATCCGCTTGGCTTCGTTGCGATCTTCTAGGAGCTCGTCTTTCAGGAGAAACCTAATGATTGGAGTCCACCAATCTTGTGAGATGATTAGTACTTTATTTATTGCTGGGGTATGTTCAACCCCCGACCTCTCGAGTATTGGTTTTTTCTTGACTGACAGTTCCAATAGTTGGTCAACAATGATTCCAATCCGGACCGCTTCTCGTTTGGATCCTATATTGGCTAACTCATCTGTAGCTTCGTTATATTGGCGCAACACATGTGTGATCGCCAGCCCATCGAACTTGTTTTCTAGCTTTTGTACTTCCTGACAATATGCCGCCATGTTGTCATCCAGACACGTCTAGTCTTTCATGACCTGGTTGATCGCGAGTTGAGAATCCCCATGTACTACCAGTCGGCGGATGCTGAGTGATATTGTGATGCAGAGCCCGTGGATGAGTGCTTCGTACTCGGCGACGTCGTAGGATGCTGAAAAGTGAATCTGGAGGACATATTTTAACTTTCCCCAGTGGGTGACATCAGAACAATGCCAGCCCCTGCTCCACTAATCCGTAGAGAACCGTCGAAGTACATCATCCAGTATTCTAACTTGTCTGTTGGTGTAGCCGTCTAAACCTCCGTTCACTCGGCTACGAAGTCGGCTAGTGCATGTGACTTGATTTCTATCTGAGTTTGAAAGATAATGTCAAACGCCATCAGCTCGAGCGCCCATTTAGCGATTCTGCTAGTGGCCTCGTGGTTGTGCAGGACGTCCTTGAGTGGATACGATGTGACAATTGTGACTTGATGTGACTGGAAATAATGCACCAACTTCTGGACAGTTGTGAGTAAACCATAGAGCAGTTTCTGAACTTGGGTTTATCTTATCTTGGAGTCGGCTAGGACTTCACTGACGAAGTAAACTAGCCTCTGTACTTTTTGTATGTGCCCAGGTTCTGCCCGCTCTACAACCAACACCGTGCGAACTACCTGAGTAGTTGCTGCCAGGTATAACATAAGTGGTTCCTGGGGCATAGGTGATGCCAATATCGGTGGTCACGTGAGAAACTTCTTGAAGTCTTCGAAGGCTGATCTGATGAAATCCCAAGTAACAGTCAAGAAATCTAAGTAACTCACACCCTGCAGTGGAGTCGACCACCTGATCTATCTTGGGTAGACCAAATGGATCCTTGGGGCACGCTTTGTTCAAATCGGTGTAGTCAACGCAGATGCGCCATTTACCGTTCTTCTTCTAGACTAGAACTGTGTTTGCTAGCCAATCCAAGTGGTAGACCTCTTTGATGAACCCAGCTACAAGGAGTTTGGTAATCTCCTCCCGAATAGCATCTTTGCGGTCTTGTGCGAAGCACCGCAGCCGTTGTTTCACTGGTTTGGCATCTAGCTTGACGTTGAGGGAATGCTCAATCACCTCCCTTGGTACACCAGGCATGTCGGAAGGTTTCTAAGCAAAAATATCCCTATTTGCCTAGAGGAAGGTGATGAGCGCGTCTTCCTACTTTCGGTTGAGTCCGGTCCCGATGAGTGCAGTTTTGGAGGGGTCGGAAGGATCTAGGGGATCTTCTTTGTTTCTGAATCCACTGAAATTCCTGATTTGGCTACTTTTTTCACCAGAACTTGGTTGTCCTCGTTTGTAGTTGTGGCGGCTAATCGGATGTTGTTCCACCCGACTGCCGCTTCTTGAGATTGGGCTAGCTCACCGCTCTCCATGTCGCAGGTAAGGCTTGCTTGACATCGCTGCGCAGGAAAAGTACTCCTGCTGGTCCTAGCATCTTGAGCACCATGTATGTGTAATGAGGCACTGCCATGAACTTGTCTAGTGCTGGCCATTTGAGTATGGCTTGACACGCGGTCTCGAAGTTGGCAACCTCAAAGTAGATATTCTCGGTGCGGAAATTCTCCAGCGTGCCAAAGGTGACTGGCAGAGTTATTTGTCCAAGTGGAGTGGAAGAGAGGCCGGGGATTACCCTGTGGAAGGGCGTTGTACTCAGCCATAGCTCGGATCAAGGAATCTTCATCTCGTCAAGCGTCTTGGCGAACAATATGTTGAGAGCGCTTCCTCCATCGATCAGAACATTCTTCAGCTTGATACTTCTAATGACCGGATCCAAGACAAGTGGGTAATGCCCTGTGTGCGTGACTCGGTCGGGGTGGTCTGCGCGGTCAAATGTGATTGCTGTCTCTGACCATCGCGTATATTGGGGGGTGTCTGCTGAGACCGAGTTGACTTCTCTCGCTGTTAGCTTCTATTTTCTCTTGGACTCGCAGGCAAACAGCCCTCCGAAGATGTGGATGAGCTTAGCCTAGGGATCTTGGTAGTTACCGGTTGTGCCCGAGTCTGGCTTGTCTTTGTCTTTGTTGTTGCTAGATGTTGAGGTTTGCTCGGAAGCAAATTTCTTGAGCATAAAGCAATCCTTAGCCGTGTGTTTCTCCTTAGGGTGAAAAGGGCACGGCCCGTTCATGACTTTCTGGTAGTCATCTGTCCTTCAGGATCGTAGCCAATTGCACTAGATAGCTGCTATGACGTTATCCGACTTGCACTTGTCGTTCTCGGACTTGGTCTGTGTTGCGTCGTCGGTGCCTTTTTTGTCCTTCTATCGGGGCTCCTTCTTGTCATCCAGGGCCTCAGCGACCGCATCGACCGAATCAGTGTATTTGTTGGCCATATCAAATAGAGCTTTGACAGAAGAGGGAGGCTTTCGAGTGAATTTGGAGATGAACGGGGTGTCCTTGACTCCCTTGTGGAAGGCGGCGATGATGACCTCATCCTTGATCTTTGAAATCGAGTTCCTCTTCTCAGAAAACCTCTTGATGAAATCGCACAGAGAGTCATTCTTCCCTGGATCCATTGATACAAATCGTACTCAGAAGAAGGCCTCTCATATGTTCCATGGAAATTTGCAATGAAGCGTTCTCGGAGTTCTGCCCAAGAGCCGATTGACTACCTGGGAAGTCCTATTAGCCATGTCCTCGCCGAGTCAGCTTGGGCAACCGAGAGGTAGTTAGCCATGGCTTTGTGGTCACCTCCGGCTACGCGGATCACTAGAGTGTAAATCATGAGCCAGGTTTGGGATTAGTCTTCCCATCGTATTTTTCAATTCCAGTCGGCTTGAAACCGGATGGCCAGTCGACTTGTTATAGCTCATGGGTGAACGCCGATACTCCGTCATCTAGGTGAGGGCTTTGACTCTGACTGCGTGTAACGCCCAGAAATTCGCACCGAAATTCTGAACATTAATGTGTAATAAATCCCTGCCCAGGAAAGCCAGGGTACACAAACCAAGTTGCCATACAGAGTGTCTTACAAACAGAGTAAACTGTATATTACATAAATGCAGCGGAAAAAGGTAAAATGGAGTCTATAGACATCTGGCCAAACAGCCGCTTCCATCCCACAGGCACCTTGATGGCGGAGCCAGCCTATTCCTCAGGATGATCTTCATCTGACGCGTCCTCCAACACTGGGGGGGGGGGGAAAATTGGAGCAAGGCTGAGTACCACCCACAGTACTCAACAAATCACACCCACAATTATGCATATGCACAGGGTACAAAGATGGGATAGGGTTTATTTGCGCAAAAGCAGTTGCAAAGGGAAGTAGTTCGCAAACAGTAAAAAGTTGATTTAATTAACAATATTAACTTCCACTGATTAACGTTACACCACGTTAACCAGGCCCAACCATTCCCAACCGATTGACACTAAACCACGTCAACCAGTCTCCACTGATGAACGCTACACCACGTTCACCAGACACCTCCGGGTACCGTTACACCACGTTACCCGGACTCCACTGATTAACGCTACACCACGTTAACCAGTCACCACCAGACAACGTATCACGCTGACCAGCTTTTCCCGACCAACGCTAAACCACGTTGACCAGGCCGCGCTGATGAAAGTTACACCACGACCACCAGGCGTAACTGATGAGAGTTACACCACACTCACCAGTCTCCTCCGATTAGCGTTAAACCACGCTAACCAGTCACCCCCGGTCAACTCAACCACGTCGACCGGACTCACAACTTCCACAACACCGGTTTGATAAAACAGGATTAATTATCTAGGGTGAGACTAATCACGGTGAGTCTTGGCCAATGTGCCCATGACCGCAGGCGCGGCTATTCGAATAGTTTTACTCTGATCAGAGGTGTACAACTGTACCCACAAGACACAGCCCCCACACACGTTCCCGTGTGCTAGTACATCACCACGATGTCCCGTACGAGGCTGTGACAGGACCGTTCATGAAACCCCTCCCTAACCATCCACACCACGCTGAGGTTGCACCTGCCGACAGGGCACGCCATATTGGCCAGGCTACCCCCCTTGCACCACAGTGAATCCGGCAGCCGATCAACCCTACCCCGGGCCGACCCAACTCCATCACACCCACCATCTTCATCGGTGCCTAGGAGAGGGAGAAGAAACGCTTCAAGCCCAGCCGTTGCCCACGCTGGCTTGTGGCAAGTACGGGAAGTTGCCCAAGTGGTTCCCGCGAACCGGTCCTTAATTGCCATGGGTGTGACAACCAAAACCATACACCCACAGCCCACCATTTAGGTCAAAATTTTAGGAATTTAACAACAGCCTAACCAAGGTTCCATTTTTCCGACATTGAGTCGAATCATATAAAAAGACATTATTTAATTCCTAGGTGAGCTATGTTGCTAAGCATGGCTAAGCATCCTAGGGATTATATTCTACTCATATTATTACCCAGGTGACAAGGATTTAGTCATCAAAACTAAGGCTTCATCCTGACATTGTATAGGCAATACCAATCCACATGAATTATTAAAATAATGCAGTTTATTTGCGTAAACAAAGCAATTTAACAAAAAATGGGTACAAATTTATCAAAGTATCAGTGCGACTTGCCTTGCTCCGGCTCAAGGTATTCGGCTACGATCTCGAAATACGCAGGAGAATTACCGGCGTCGGATTCTACAACAAACAATGCATAAACAATTAAAAACAGTACATGGAGGTCAACAAACATGGGCTGAAAGTATTTTTAATAGATTCTTGGCATTTTTCTGGATTTAATGAAATTTGAATGGACTTAATCAGAGTTCGTATGAAATAGTTATGATTTATAGAAGTTTCACTGCTATTTTCAGAGTGGATATAATTAACCAGTGATTTAATGCGCATTAACCGATTAATGACGTCACCAGACTGGGAAGCCAGCGCCGACAGGCGGGCTCCACCAGCCAGTGGCGTGCGAGAGGCAGGCGCACGGCGGACCAAGTCCACTGCGGCCGAGAGCGGGCACACCACGTGGCGCCACCGCGGGCAACCACGCGGGCGAGCGAGCGGGCGGCCCCGATTTGCCACTCGGTAGATCGGACGGCCCCGGGTAGCGGCGGCCGAAGCCAGCCGTCCCGAGCGGGAGGCGGCGGCGCGCACGCGACCCGATGGTCGACGACGGCGACCACCCGGCGCGGCGGCGACCACACGGAGGGGCGGAAAGGAACGGGAAAACGAAAGGGGTTCTAACCGGCGGCTCGCGACGGCGAGCGATGGCGCGAAGACGACGGTGGCGACGAAAAAGCGGCGGCCGCGGCCTCGGGATGACATCGGCGACGGAACTCTGACGGCAGGGAACGGGCGAGAGGCGATTGCCGAGGTGTCCTGGAGGATGAGGAGGACGGGAGAGGAGTTAGAGCGGAGAATGGAGACACGGCGCGGCAGGAATCACCGGCCAGAAAGGAGGCGGAAGGCCGATACTCACCGTGCGTGCGGGCGGGGCGGTTCGGCGAGCTTGGCTTCCATGGAGTGGTGGCCGAGATGCGGCGCAGTGCGGTGGAGGTGCAGGCGGTGGCGGAGTGGCCTGGCGGCGTCCGGAACGGCGGCGAGCGGCGGCCGGAGGCGGCGAAAAACGGTGGAGCTCGGGTGCGCGGTGGCGACGGGGTTCTGGGGCACTGGAAAGCTCGGCGTGTTGGGGAAAAGATGGAGGAGAGGGTGGAGATGGTTTTTATACAGTCGGCCGGGAGAGATCGAGGCCGAACGGCTCCAATCGTGCACGGGAGAGTGGATGGCTGCTTGGGCATCGTGTGCGAGATTCTCGGGAGAGAGGGGACGTGGACGCCGGAGAACTCGGGGGAGTGGGGCGGACTCGGTCCGCGACCGTTTGAACGAGTGGAGGGCACGCGGGATGAGGCGGGAGGCGGCGCCGGATCGGACGGCTCCGGGGAATTTCCCCTCCGCCCGATTCGGATGGAGGAGGAAGATGATGATGACAGGCGGGCCCGGCCTGTCAGTGGGTGCGTGGGCGCGGGTGCGAGTGAGGGCGCGGGAGCTCGGGCGCGAGGGCGCGGGAGCAAGGAGCGAGGGCGCGGGCGCGAGGAGGAAAAGGCCGGGGAGGGAAACTAGCCTGCGGCACAGTGCTGGGCCGGCGGCCCAGCGATGGAGAAAAAGAGAAAATAGAGAAAATAGAAGGGAAAAGAAAAGGAAAAAGATTTCCAGGACGATTTAAATTCCAATAAGCGTATTTGATTTATTAAAAATAGTTCCTGTGCTCTGTAAATTCCACTAAAAATCCAGTTAATGTATTTTGGCACAGAGAATACAAGAAAAATATTCCCTGCCACGATAATTTATTATCTTGTATTTTACACCATCAATTAATTTCTCTATCCTTTTTAAAATTCCTTTTCTTAGGTATTTTCTCCGGTAAAGTTTCTGTGTGGCTAATCTCAGGGTGTGACACTGCGGTGATGAAACTGCTCATGGTGAAGGCCGAAGCGCTCGTTTTTGTCCTCTAGTTGGCGGAGCTTGTCCTCCTCGTGTTCTCGTCGTCGGGCATTGATATCTTGCCAGAGATCGCGCTGTAAGCCTCGGGCATCCGTCGCGGCGGTCATCTTGATGTCGCCACCGTCGGTCGTCGTTTTGCTTGTGGAGTGATGTGTGAAGTGACTCTATGCATGGCTGACTGGAGCCGGCCGCCCAGTGTTGTGCTAAGGTAGATGAGATCGCTGTATCAGAAGCCGTCCTGTTGGATAAATTCACAGAGTGCATGAGGTAAAACCCGTTGCTACCATAATAGCGGCACGAGCAAAGGACTGCATCATAAGTATTTTATACCGATTTGGGGTTCCTAACCGCATCATAACGGACAACGGTACTCAGTTCACGGGCGGTCTATTTCAAGATTTCTGTGACAATTTTGGAATCAAGATCTATTAAGCTTCTGTGGCACACCTACGAAGTAATGGGCAGGTCGAGTGTGCTAATGGCATGGTCTTACAAGGTATCAAGGCAAGGGTGTTTGACCGACTACAACCATGTGGAGGCCATGGGCCCCGGGTACCTCATGACAAGCATATGGGCCACTCGGACAAAGGATGGGCCTAGCCATGTAATTAGGGATATAATAGGACTCAGTAGACTTAATCCTGTACGATAGGGAAAATACAGTCCTAGTCGGGCATGTTGTATTCCTAGAAGGAGATCCCTTGGTCGTAGTTCGACTAGGACTCCTACTTTGTAACCCTGTCCCCTAGTATATAAGGGGAGGCAGGGCGCCCCCAGAGGGCGGAAGAAGACATCTCACCAGAGAAACCTCAAAGGAAATACATCACAACTAGACGTAGGGTATTACCTCATCTCAAGGGCCTGAATCAGTATAAACCTTTTGTGTTCCTTTCCAATCCATCGAGTTTCGGTCCAACGAGTAGCCCTATATATTTATTGCTGGTGTAAAACATCGATAGTTGGCGCGCCAGGTAGGGGCTTCGTCAAGATCATCTTCATCACGCCTGATGGATCCAATCACTGGAGTCAACGGCATCAGCTTCTTCCCTGGGCAAGCAATCAGCTTCAGGAGCCTCGACTTCGTCACCGACAAGTTCGGCAACCTCACCCTGTCCGAACCAGACTCAATCCGATCGGCCAGGAAACAAGCCGACTCTGCGCCAGTCGGTCCACGCAACGCTACGGCAATCTTCATCTTGTCTGGGTCTCGGGACAACTCTTTCCTTCGGTGTTCTACTCGGACTCGGCCTTGAGCCAGCCAAGATCGAGCTAAGAAGGGAAGAGATCGTCAATCTCCCGTATGGACTCGGCAACGCCACGGATATCTTCAAACAACATCCGACGCGGCAAACCCGATCCCCTGGAGTTCGACTCAGATACGGCCCAGAGCCACTCGAGATCGGATCTAGGGAGGTCAGAGTTATAATCACCCCCATCAACTATTCCGACATTGACTCAAAGTCAGACTCTGACTCTAAGTCGGACAGCAGTTTGGCAAGCTTCTCTGCGCCACGAGAAATCTTCATGGCATTCAAAGGCTCTACTCCTACTTAGGAATCACACCGACTACACGAACAGCAAGAGGAGGAGGCCCACCAACTGCGAGAACAACAAGAGGAAGAAGCAAAATGCCTGCACGCCCGCAACGACGACCTACGCAGGGCTAGGCAAACTGCTCAGCAACAAATCCTCCAAACCTGAGTCGGCGACCATGACGTCTTCGTTACTCCTCAATAGAACATCGTGGCCGCTGCAACTCTACTGGATACACTCCAGTTTGGGCCTGATCACTAGGGCACCCCAATGATAGCAAGGACAAAAGCCATGATCACTGCTGCTGCATGTCAACAGTATCAACAGTCGGGCGATACCTTCATACTGACCAATCGGTCAGCTTCTCCAACCATGATCTCGTCTGCCTCAACACGACGCCGAGTGGCCGGCTCTAGTCGGTTACACATAGAGTCACGCCACACGCCACTCGGCAACCACAATAATGCCTGGCGGCGCCAACATCCAGACGACCGTCGAGACAACCGGGATCTCTGAGGCCAATTACGACGTGATCTTCAGTAGGACATCAATGCTTAGCACCGCGAACGAGAGGAAGACGAGCAATGCCAACTGGAAGATGAGAACGAGTGCTTCAGCCTCCACCAAGAGCAGTTTCACCAACGTAGGCAGAGTCGGAGTCCTCATGAAGATGAAGGTGTACCGGCCTTCACACACGAGCTGCAACAAGTCGACTGGCCATCAGGTTTCAAGCCGACTGGAATTGAAAAATACGATGGGAAGACCAACCCCGAGTCCTGGTGCGTGGTCTACACTTTGGTGATCCGAGCAGCCGGAGGAGATCACAAAGCTATGGCTAACTACCTCCTGGTCGCTCTAGCCAACTCGGTGAGGACATGGTTAACGGGACTTTCCAAGAAGTCAATCGGCTCCTGGGGAGAACTCCGGGAACACTTCATCGCCAACTTCCAAGGAACATACGAGAGGCCATCTTCCCAGTACGACCTATATCAGTTGCATCAAAGGAAGAACAAGTCTCTTCGTGACTTCATCAACAGGTTTTCTAAGAAGAAGAACTCAATCCCGAAGATCAAGGATGAGGTCGTCATCGCCGCCTTTTGAAAAGGAGTCAAAGACACCTCGTTCATCGCTAAATTCACTCAGAAGCCTCCCAACTCTGTCAAGGCTCTATTTGACATGGCAAACAAGTATGCCGACTCGGCCGACACTATTGCTGAGGCCCTCGATGACAAGAAGGCACACTAACAGAAGGAGCGAAAGGACACTGATGATGCGGCCCTGACTAAGGTTGGTAACCGCAAAAGCAAGTCAGACGGCTTCATTGTGGCAGTCGGTCACAACAATCTTCAACTTTCGACAACTGGAGATTATCAGAACGACAAATAACATGTTCGGGGCTCACAAGCTCAACTGCAAGGATGGCATCCCCACTCCCAAATACCGAATAGCTAAGTCGCTTTCTGATAAATATTTCTTCACTCGACCTCGCCAATGCCGCAGCCGCTTACACCTAATAGGTGTACAAGCTGCACATTTTTTCTGTTTTTTCTCTTAATGATTGCAAAAGTACTCGAGTAGCATAAATTCCGATCTGTGAAACTTTGCTCCATGAAAGATGAATTCAAGTCACCCAAAACGCGTGTATGGGAAAGAGCCATGAGCCAACTCCCAATGCTAGGGAGCTATGACTAATCAGGCAGAGTGCTTAAACGTAAGGGGTCAACTACTCGGGGAAATTAATATCAATAAAAGGAGGAACACATGTTTACATATATTGTAAAATACATAAATTTTCTTCGGGTGAATGTTTTCATCATCAGATGCTACTCATCCGATATGTTTATAATGCAGGGCCAGTTCCTGATATGCGTAATAGGAACTTAGGGCTACGAGCCTATCTCCTACCCTCGGGGGTTGGACTAGTCTGCCAAGATACACTTGGAGTGCGATGCTTCAAGAATTGTCAATGTTTTACACCGGCAATATGAATATGGGACTACTCGGCGGATGGTGTGGGCACCCCAGAAGTGCATTATGAAGAGTAACTATTACGGCAACGCGAACTATCTAGATGCATGGGGTCTCAAATAAAAACCAAATAAGTACGGTAACCATCCATCCTCATCGCAGACTTGCCATAATCTTTACCCACTCACAATACAAATCCAAAATGCCGAGAAGTGTACAAAAGAGATAATCATAAGGATAGCTTGCCAGTCCTCCCCGTCATACGCCCATCAAACCACTCGATGGTGGCGACCAAACACGATACGTACCCCAGAGGACTCGAACCACAATAGCTATCCCCCAACCATCTCAATTATACACAACTCATACTCATGTTCAGCGAGTCCCCAGGAAAGCGACTAGCCTCACACTTTCACCGTAAGCAATTGATAAACATCACAAGTACTCTAAATATGGATAAACGAACAGCAGGGTTATAGATATTACATAGAGGGTTCACACCCTAATTCATCACAAAGTGACACAAGAGATTTGCAGCGGAATATAAACACAAAAGACAAGAACCAGTGGTGCCAAACCCATGCATAGGGCAACAGACTGGGGATAGAGCATAACTTCGACTACATATTATCCTCACCATCTCCGGCGTGATAATAGTAGAGCACACCATCATCGTCGATATCCTCACCTGAAAAATGCAACGTGAGTACGAATGGTACTCGCAAGACTTACACAATATTCATAGTACAAAGGAGAAATGCTGGTCTCTACATCAAGGAAAAAGGCTATATTGATTTGATTTTGCACAAAGCTGATTTTATTGAGCAAGTAATACTTGAAACTATAAGCATTTTGTGAAATAACTCAATCTGAAATTTTAAGACAGCAAGTATATGGTTCTGAAAATGGAATATAAATGAGCATAAACCATGCTTTAAGCATCATCCATGGGCCACCCTTGCCCAAACAATTGTGCTACACTAGCACACCATTTTTCATGACTAAAGCCAAGTCATATTTAACATTAAAAATCCCTTATATAAACCCATCCATCCATGACTATCCTAAGTCATGGTATAACCACATAACCCAAGTTGGATGCTAACATGACTGAGGAACACATCAAGCAGTCGTCCGTAACCGTGGACACGGCTATTCGAATAGTTCTTACTCTGATAAGAGGTGTACATCTTTATCCACACGATGTGATAGAAGCCAAATGGCTACACTCTAGTTTGATTCATACCTGCCGGTACCCACACTCTACACATTGAGTGCGGACTAGAGGTCACAACAGAACCTTTTGCACGCTTAGCCCCAACCACCTAAACCACGTCTGGGCCCCCGACAACTTAGTCGTGCGTGTGTGATGACTAAGGCGGGCTTACCGTCGTGGGAGGCACCTCCGGCCACAGCCAGGCGCGCTCGAGGTCCTCCAACGGAAATCCCTCCTCATGACTGACGGACGGGCGTAGATGGCCACAGTCTCCCATGCTACTGAGTTAAGCCGTCCCACTCCCGGCGTGTGGAAGTACGTAGGGTGCTTGAATAGACGTCAACATGTTCGGTCCTTAACGACCCAGACGGAGCTACGTGCATCGGGGAAACACCATCCCTTCATCGCCCTATCATCCGTCCAAGTCAACATATTTTCAAATATTAATTAGAAGTTATTCTTGTCAAATTTTAACCCATCTATTCGCATTCAACTAGTTTGGAACCGATAGCTCCATCTATCGGATTTTGCTAAGTCTAGAATAAGCATGGCTAAGCATTCGGTAAAATAAAAGTATCCCAAAGTCCTTAACCAGTGGTGACAAGGTATAAACATGAGATCAATAACCAAGGAATGGAAATGCATACAATTGGGTAATATTGACTCTACCCGTTTTCCCATTTTAAATAGACTGAAGCATGCATATAGATATTGTTTTCACAAACAAATCAATTTATTGAAAACATAGGTTCAATATGCTTAGACGCTTGCCTTGCTGCAGCGAGGGGTCACACTCAAGTTCTGGGTTAACCTCCACGTACTCCGTATCCTCAGAATCTATCGATAAGAGGCAATAGGCAAATAAGAAGCAATTAAACATGTCTATGCAACATGATCAAATAATTATGAAATAATTACAG
The DNA here is from genome assembly GCA_003991445.1 of Oryza meyeriana var. granulata. Classification (NCBI taxonomy): domain Eukaryota; kingdom Viridiplantae; phylum Streptophyta; class Magnoliopsida; order Poales; family Poaceae; genus Oryza; species Oryza meyeriana. Next base: position 251,403 of record RYFJ01002159.1, read on the forward strand.
TAGGTATGGCATGTCCTAACAAGATTTTAGGAGAAAGAATCAAGGCATTTGCATCTCTGGATTGGGAGATACAAAAATAACAAGCTATATACGCTGAAAATGGCAGATTTGGAAATATTTGTGTATCACCTTAGTGTATTAGGGGTAACTTGCATTTCCCATTAAGGTTCTATTTGTGTGATCATTTTTAGATGAAAGTGTATAACCTACTGGTTCTAACAAGATTGAGTTCACTGAAATTGGATTTAAAATGATTTAGATATAGATTTTACAAATTTAACAAAAGGAAAGGTAAGCAAATTAATTAGGCCTATTTTGGGAGGTAGTTATATCAAATACAAATTTTCCACAGTAATTTTACAATTTTCTGAGTTTAACAAAAGTGGTTTCACATTTTAGCTATTAGGATGAATTTTCTAGAAATTTATAAACTTCTAAGGTAGAAAGATGTATATAGTAGGTATTTCCATTTTTAGAGAATAATCCTACACAGAAGTTCTCACTTTTCATTTTACCAAATTAAAGAGCACAATTTTATGAATCCAAAGAAATTTGGTTTACCTCAAAGGGAGTTACAGTGAATTTTATAGAGATATTTCAAGTTTTTAAGCCCAAAATAAGTCAATTTTGCTTCATATTAATTTATGGATGTTTTCTGTACAGAAGTTGCCATATTTTATTTTACAGTAATGAAGTTCACAAATTTACCGAGCTAACAAAATTGGTTTGACTTAAAAATGAGTTAAAGTGACAAAGATATGGATTTACAAAGTTGAGATATTTTTCTGTTGGCAAAATATTTCAGTTTAACATTTTTCTTCTTTTTCTTTTTCTCTTCTTCTCTCTTACAGGTGGGGACAACGTGGCATAGAGACAAAACAGAGTAGGCGCACGGGACAACGGAACGGACCGTCCGAACGCAGAGGGAAAGGTCCGGTGGCGGCGGGAAACTTCGGGTTCACGCGGTTGGCTCGACTCGCTGCTTGCAAGGTGGAAACAACACATGCAGGCAGTTAAGAAGGTCATTAGGATGCTACCAGCGCGAGGAGTTGGTCTAACTCTCACCGGAGAGGGAGGAATCGGCGGCGGCGGCAGGAAGCCGGACTCGGAGACGATGGCGCCAATCTTGGCGCTCGGGGCTTCGCAACTTGATTCCTTCGGTTTGCAGACTTCTGGAGGCGCGGCGACACTGGAGGCGAGGTGGTCCGGTCAGACTTGCTCCGAGGCGGCCGGAAACGGCGAGGCAACGCTGGCGGCGGAGCAGCAGAGCAGAGAGCGAAACACGACGGCCTCGACCGGCGATCCTAGGGCAACCAAGTAAGAAAATGGAACAATCAGAAGGTACTCATCATGTTCTAGATAAGGGAAGAGGATGGATTTCACCAGAGGAAACTCAGTTTCGGTCGAACACTCACGGCAGCGGAGGAGATGACTTCACCGTCGGTGATCTTTGGGGATTTCGTCGGTTTTCTCGGTGGGAGCGTGAAGAGGATGAGGAGGAGGTTCTTCTAGCGAAGTTTGAGTCAAGATGGTCGAGGTTTCCCATATCATTGCTTATCTCAGTGTCCCTGTGAGCTGTGAGGGAAGGAGGAGGAGGCAGCGACACCTGTGCCATGCAGTGCTGAGCTGCTCCCATTGCACAGTAGTCCTTGGTGGGTCCCACATGTAAGACAATCTCTTTCCACATATCTTTGGCTAACTTTAGTCTATGTCTTGTGGGCCCTTGTAGTGAAGACCTAGGAGGAGTGGAGGAGTATGGGTGAGTTTCCTGGTGCATCACACAGTCCCATGCTATAGTAATGCTGATAGGTGGGCCAGGTCTTGTGGGGTCCACCTGGAAGTGAGAGATGAGAGGAGAAGTCTCTAGAGACTATCTTGTGAGCTGTCCAAACTTGCAGTCTTTGCATCACCATGTCACTAGGTAAATGAGGAACATAAATTATGGAAAAATTACTGGAGGTAGAGGAAGATGTGTTTAGCCGGCTGACCAAATTTCGTGGTCAGAGGAGGTTTGTTAATTTGTGGTGAAATTGCAAAGTAGGCACACTGATTCAGTTTTTCTGCTGTGTGATGTATGTTCCTAGGGCTTTGCTCCTATTATTTCATGTGACTTCTTTGGGAAGTAAATTGAACCAAAATTACTGGTGATAGGGTTCATGTTGGCACACACTTTGGCCAAAGGGCTCTGTCTAATTAGTCCTCATTTTCATCTGGTGAATTTCAGAAGTAACCCAATTTATTTCAGCTAGCTTCCTAGCTTTGCTGAGTTGAGGGACTTGGTTGAAGTATTTATTGAAGTGATAAAATTATGTAAAATTTACAGTGGGTAAATCAGGTGAGATAGTTCTTACAGGAATTTTTCCATGATTAAATGTGCAGCCAAACATCTTTGGAAATTCCTTAGACCATACAAGGGCATATGTCAAAGAGAAGGATCCAGGCTGAAACTTGTTTGGAATTTTTGAGGGGTCTAAACCAATGAAATAAATTCTGGAAAAACTATATTGATTCATGATGAACAGGCTAGTATTTGAATAAATTATTTCCCACATATGTTTTTGTTCAATTTGATGCACTTTTTAGGAGTTGGGCTAATGTTGTCGATTAGGGTTTTATTGTATTGATGGTTTTTAAATTTTGCAAACTTTATTTTGCAAGAAGTGACAAAGCAAGAATTTAGTTTGTGCACTCTAGTGGTAGTAGGTCCTAACCCTTATTACTTGGAATTAGATTTGGGGCTGTGACAGATGGAAACTCGGTGGATTGCAAAGGAACATGGGGAGGTTTATACTGGTTCAGGCCCTCGATGTGAGGTAATATCCTACGTCCAATTGTGGTGTTATTCCTTTGAGGATTTGTGGTGATCTATGATCTTCTCTGCCCTCAGGGGGCGCCCTACCTCCCCTTATATACTAGGGGACAAGGGTACAAAGTAAGAGTCCCAGCCGGATACGGCCAAGGGATCTCCTCTTAGAGATACAATTTACCCGACTAGTACTGTATATTCCTTATTATACAAGGCAAAGTTTGCCGGGTGCTACTATATCTCTAATTACAAGGCTAGGCCCATCCCCTATCCGAGTGGCCCATATGCTTGTGATGAGGTACCTGGGGCCCATGGCCTCCACAGCAGCCCCTGAGACCTTGATGAGGACATCACTAGCTCGGATATGACCATAGCTACCTTATGTATTCATCAACCAAAGGTGCATGCTTTCTACGTAAGATTTACGCGTTACATATTTGAACAGCCGTTACTGCACCATGAGTTTTGTGTGTTCTCGTTTGCAGAGATACTTACTTGGGTGAAGGGAAAGAGACCGAACGCAAGGAATGCATGGATGATCAAAGAAGTTGATTGGGGACCAAACCAAGACCTTACCCAAGTCTACTCCTACATCACCACGTCACTTTTGGTCCATAGAAGGCAAGAGATGAAGTTCTGCACATTTTGGATTCGGATTCGGGTCTCCTGACAGCATCAACTTCAAATGGACCTAGGCGCTGATCCAAAAGGACTCTTAGGGCCCATGAGTACTTGTTGGAAAGCTTATGGAGTCTACTTTCTGATGGTTTTAGTCCCACATCAAAATTCCTCCTAAGCTATCTGGAATCATCGAAACAAGACACATACATCTTCTAGTCTGAGTTTGTTTTGGGCCTTGGGCCTTGTAATTATGTCGTGGGCTAAGCCCAAGGGGTGTGCACCCTAGGGTTAACCCTAAGACGTCCCAACTCATATATATTCAGTAGCCGTCATTGTTTAGAGGTGGGTTTTGCTTAGATTATTCTGCCATTGCAGTTTCGCCGTCTAGATCGGTTTGTAGAACCCCAATTTCGTGTGCTAAATATTCATCTTCAATTCAGATTGCATTCTTCCTTGTTCTTGTGAGTTTCTCCAATTGCTTGCAGGGATAAAACCTTCGTGGTGAGGTCGACTACGTGAGAGCGTGGTTGATAACAACTAGATGTGTGGGTGTAGTGGTTGCAAGGAAACGATCGCTGATCGGAAGACTCAAAACGTGAACGTCTTCATGTTGCCAAATCGAACCTATCAGAAGATCGGGCACCCAGCCGCATCAAGTGGTATTAGAGCATCAGGTTGCCCGATAGGTATCATCTGTGTTTCCTTCTGTTAAGTTCTGTTTTCCCTTACCTAGAGTCCAGAAAACCCAAAAATTTGTTACCACCGCGTTCTTCGTAGTGTTAGGTTTATCCCCTGTCCAAACCCCTTTGTGCCTTTGCAAAAATTATTTCAGTTTCACTTTGTTGAGTCTGTGTCCTAGGTCAAGTTAGTGGTCACTGGTTTAGAGTTGTATTCGTGGTTCTAGTTCTAGCTATTGCATTGCGCGAGAGCCTGCCTTGAGAGATCGAGTTCTACTCGGTTTCGGATTGCAAGCCGCCTTGAGCTTTTAACCTGCTTTCGCAACCCCTTTTAGATAGGTTGCAAGCCACCTTGTGTCAATTGCCCTACATCGCTAGCCTCCTTATCAGCCCCGCTTGACCTATTGGCACTTATGCTCTAGCCAGAGCAACAGGGTTGAGCCGCGAAATCCTTGTTCGCACTACCTGTCTTAAAATAGCCATAGCTTTTGCATACGGACTCGAAATTGGGCAAACTTTATATCTGCGGACATCTACAGAAAATTTTACATCCACTTCTGCCCCACTGTGTCAAGTTCGGCCGATCTAAAATAGTGAAATTTGGCCTGCAAGACTGAGTTTTCAAGCTCCGAATTTCCTGCACGCTTTTCAGAGCGTCTCTGCGTGTTTTTCCAGTGTCACTCCGTGCATTATATCGAGCTGCTAATTTTTAGGTTGCTTCTTGTGTACTAGGTGTACTCCTAGAAGAAAAAGAAAGAAAAAAGAAAAAAGAGAGAAGAAAAAAAGAAAAAAAAGAGAAGGATAGAGAGCTGTTTTCAATAAGCAGTCTTGCGCTGATCTTTGAAGATATTCGAGAGACCTGGTGAGAGAGAGTTGTCCTAAGTCCTTTGTTTCTTACCCTCTCTTGTTAGGCTAGTTCTAGGAACATGTCTCGGCCAGTGACTACTACAAGTATTTGGAACACTTATTCAACTTTGCTATTCTGTTATTAATTTTTGCTAATCCTTGCTACCATACTTTTGAGCCTCCCGAGATCCACAAACTTCTTATCAGTACAGATTTGATCCGAGTAATCGCAACACTCACCGCTATCAACGTCCCACCTCTCCGGTCATACCACCTGCTTCAATCGGTAAGAATATCATAAGAGTTTGATAAGACACTTTTGGTTGCTTGAGAGTGTGTGATTCCACTATCCACTACCTAGTAGTTGATAGGGATAAAGCTTTTGTGTTCATTTCTATTTTCTACTAACAGTGGCAGGATTGCGATGACATAGCATGGACTCTATACAACAAGACATTCAGGGGATAGCTGAGAGCACAAAAGGTCTCCTTAGTAAATATGCACAATTGAGACAACATCAGCAGCCAGCTACTATTTCTTCTTGTCTTCCACTAACTATGACAGTTCACACCAAGGACGAATAGGAGACGAAGAATTTGGATGAGAGCCCTACCATAGCTGCCACATTATCTTCGACAAGTGAAGGTAAGACTATGTCATCTCCCCCTTTGTATAATGGATTTGGTGCTCAAGCATACATGAGTTGGGAAGTTGCGATTGGTAAATTTTTTTCTCATCGTCATATGTGTGATAAACGAAAGATTAAGAATGCTGCTAGTGTCTTGACTTCTCATGCTTTAATATGGTGGCAAAATTTAATAACGTCTTCACATGATAGATTGCCTCAAACATGGAATGATATGAAAATGCTTATGCGAGAGAAATTTGTTTCTCCATCTCAGAATTTTGCTTACAAAAATAAAGTGTGTCATTTAGAGAAGCAACCCCTTGTTGTCCCTTCTTCTGTGACTAACCTTTTGCAAGATAATGAGAGTACTTTGGTGCAACGAGTGCTAAGTTCTCAAATGGAGAAAGTGGAGCAAAATCAATGCCACAATTTGTTCGAATCAAGGTTTTTGGTTATGAATCGAGCATGCCGTGTTATCATTGATAGCGAGAGCTGTAGCAACTTGGCAAGTTCAGATATGGTCGAGAAGCTTGGATTGCCGACGCAACTGCATCCTCGGCCTTATTACATGCAGTGGTTCAATTCTTGCGGTAAATTGAAGGTAAGTAAAATTGTGAAAGTGGAGTTTTCAGTAGGCAATTATCATGATAGTGCCATATTCGATGTTGTTCCAATGTAAGCATGTTCTCTACTTTTGGGTAGACCTTGGGAATATGATAGAGATGTTGTGCACCGTGGTAGAACCAACACGTACACTTTCACACATAATGGTAAGAAATTTAAGTTGCTACCTATGTCCCCTGCTGAAATTTTGAAAGATGATCTTGAGAGGGAAAAGATTAAAAACCATGAGGTTTTGAGAAATAAATATAATAATACTAATGTTTTGATGCCTTCACCTAAACCTGAGTTATTGCAAAATGAACATATTGCATTGGGCACTGATATTTTGCAGGTATCTGAGAAGAGCCAAGGTAATGAGGAAAAGAAGAGAGACATAGAGAAAGAAGATCTACCTGTTGTTCCATGCATATTTCAAGATAGTTTAATTAAGAGTGCCCCTACAGTTTTTGAAAATAAGAACAAAGGTAACAGAAATGGTGCTACATTCACTCAAGGTATGGACAATTCTGATACGCTATATATATCCACTAATCATGTTAGTTTAGAGCAATCACCAGTGGAATCGTGTATTAAATTACCTTTGTCACACGATGATTTGGTTCCTATTTCTTGTGAAAAAGAAGAGTTGTGCAATGCTTCACTTATATCCATACCACAACTAGTGAATGAACATGTTAGTAATGTTGTTGAACCACCATGTGCTGATTTTAGACATGTTGTTCACATTGCTAGCGAGAATGAAGAGCTTACATTGCTATCTTCTTTATATACTTGGGGCTATATTCAATTTGATGATCTTTGTCCACTCAATTGTTTAGAGAAGAAATTATTTGCTAGATCTGATTTGCCATGTCCTTCTCATGTGATTTTTCATGTTATTGGCAATTATGATAATAAAGGAGAATATAATGTGCATAGAGTATACATTTGTTCGAATTTTAATATACCTCCTTTTCATAATGACATGTCTTATCTAGAGGACCGCATGAGTATAAATAATTCTCTATCTAGTTCCTCTAGTTGTTTAAATGAGTTGCAGGTTGGTTTGCAAGAAGGGGAGTGTTGTGAGCCGCACAACACTCCAAAGTATTCTCCGTGTTTAAAAATTTCAGAATCTAACCATATACACAACACTACCTCACCCTATGTTGTGAAAGATAAAGATATATTCATCAGGCTTAATGACAAGGTGAAACCGTGGACGGTTTCCAATCAAGAAGGGGAGGATGATGAGGACATTACTAGCTCGGATATGACCATAGCTACCTTATGTATTCATCAACCAAAGGTGCATGCTTTCTACGTAAGATTTACGCGTTATATATTTGAACGCTCCACTAGGGTTTGCCATTGTTCGCTCTTCCCCATTAGAACTCGGGCGATTCCGCTCCTCCTTGTCTGTTCCAAACCTTCTGCGACATTTCCCCCAAATCTCCTCATCCCTAACCATGCCGAGGGCTTCAGATCTCGCGGATGCGTCGGATGATGTCTGGCCAACTTCGGATTGCGGGTCGGCTAAGCTGAAGCTCCTGGAAAAGCAGCTGAGGTTGCAGAGCCATGATGTCATCAACTGGCGTCTGGCTAAGGGTGAATCGGTTCTAGAGCCCCAGGACGGTGAGACCGTCATTTTCACCTCTTTTTTCCACCGGGGTCTTTCTCTTCCATCTTCCGAGTTCTTCCGCCAGCTTCTTGCTTTTTATGAACTCGAGTTGGTGAATCTGAATCCCAACTCAATTCTGCAAATCTCCATTTTTGTGACTGTCGATGTTTTACACCGGCAATAAATATATGGGGCTACTCGGCGGATGGAAACTCGGTGGATTGCAAAGGAACACAGGGAGATTTTATACTGGTTCAGGCCCTCGATGTGAGGTAATACCCTACGTCCAGTTTGTATGTATTCCTTTGAGGATATACGGTGGTGGTTCTGATGAACTTGTGTGCACCTGCCCTCATGGGGCGCCCTGCCTCCCCTTATATACTGGGGGACAGGGTTACAAGGTAGGAGTCCCCATCGGATTACGACTAGAAGATCTCCCCTTAGAGATATAACATACCCGACTAGGACTGTATATTCCTTTCTATACAAGGCGAAGTCTGCCGAATCTAGCTATATCTCTAATTACAAGGCTAGGCCCATCCTCTGTCCGAGTGGCCCATATGCTTGTCATGAGGTACCCGGGGCCCATGGCACCCACAGTAGCCCCCGAGACCTTCATAGTTGAGTCATAGCTGATGCCGAGTGCTCATCCTCCATGGTGAAGTCTTCCCGAGTGCATTGCTCCCGAGTACTCTTTGTCTGAGTGCTGCTTCTCCCGAGTCCTGCTTCATGTCAGCTGGCGGCGAGGCTATGAAGGTCTCGATGTAGATGTTGGAATAGTGTGCGCCGAATAGGCGCACCTATTAGGTGTAGCCCCCGACTTTGTGCTTAATTGTGAAGACAATTAATCATAAAGTCAAAGATCTTTAACCTGGTAGTCTTTCCCGAGTAGATTACTACTGGTATATGAGACTCTTCGGTATCATGTCAACCGGAATATGATTTATAGTCTTGCCGAGTAAGATGTTACTCGTATATAGGACTCTTCGACTTCATGTCAGTCGGAATGTGTGTTTATAGTCTTGCCGAGTAGGATGCTACTCGTATATGGGACTCTTCAGCGTCATGTCAGCTGGAAAGAGAGGTTTATAGTCTTTCCCGAGTAGTATACTACTCGAAAATCAGACTCTTCAGCTTCATGTCAGCTGGAAAAGGTGTTTATAGTCCTTCCCGAGTGGCGTCCCATTCGGAAGTTAGACTCTTCAGCTCGTCAGTTGGAAGATTGTTTATAGTCTTTCCCGAGTAGTGCACTACTCGAAGGTTAGACTCATCCGCGTCATGTCAGCGGGAATGAGAATTTTATAGTCTCTCCCGAGTAGTGTACTACTCGAAAGTTAGACTCATCCGCGTCATGTCAGCGGGAATGAGAATTTTATAGTCTCTCCCGAGTAGTGTACTACTCGAAAGTTAGACTCATCCGCGTCATGTCAGCGGGAATAATGCTGCTCATGGCAATTGGTGGCCACGCATGTAGGCCGAGTACCACTGTATGAAAAATAAATCCATTACGTGGTTAGGTGTACTCGAGAGAGATACCTGCATCTCCAATTTTAATGAAGACCAGCTTGTGATCCTTGTAAGGATGTATCCTCGAGACCTGGTGGATAAGACAGATACCCAAACATATATGTTTAGCAATAAGGCTCTCATGAAGGATATCTGTTTACCTCATCGGTTCCTGTGGGTAGCACCAGCGCTATAATTTCAACTCAGCCTGCGGGCGGCCCACATGGAGCATGCTACTGTAGGAACTCATATCTTGGTGGCTGCTACCAAATAAGCCGGCCTGAGCCGACTTATCCAGCATAGCTCTAGAGAAGTATCATCCATCGCATGTCAGGATGAGTTTTTTGGTGTCGGTAACCGCAATCAGCCAGAGAAATCCTTATTCGCAAGCCTTTCCGACTTACGTTCTAGATGCAAACTGGTTGCCACATGTACCCGAGCAGGTATGTTGCAGGATCTGCTTGCCCTCCTCAGGTGTGACGCAGTGCAAGAGAACTCCGGATGCACTTTGACGATGTAAGTCTTCTCTGACTTGGGAAAAGCCGAACAAGGTACCCGAACCTTGCATTAGCAGAGGGTTCGGCTGGTGACCCTCATGGGGCGTACCCTATCCAACAGAGTTATAGCCAAGCTAGGCACCCGAATCTTGCATTAGCATAGGATTCGGCTGGCGACCCTCATGGGGCGTACCCAACCTGACAGAGTTGCGGCCAAATAAGGTACCCGAACCTAGCATTAGCGTAGGATTCGGCTGGCGACCCTCATGGGGCGTACCCTACTTAGCCGAGTAGTACACAGCCCCGACTGGCGCCGGGGGCCGATTGTTAGCTCCCATGGAGCGTAGTCGGGGAAGATGACGTCCCGACTGGCGCAAGTACTCGGTGAGTAGCCCTCATGGAGCATCCCGAGTGTATTTTGGCAGACTTGTCCAGCCCCCGAGCGTAGGAGATAGGCTCGAAGCCCTGAGTTCCTGTCACGCATATCCGGAGCTGAGCCTGCAATATAAAAATATCGGATGAGTAGCATCTGATGATGAAAATAATCACCCGAATAAAATGTATTTTACAATGTATGTAAATACGTGTTCTTCCTCTTTTTGATATTAATTTCCTCGAGTAGATGACCCCTTACGTTTAAGCACTCTGCCCGACTAGTCATAGTCCCTAGCGTCGGGAGTTGGCTCATGGCTCTTTCCCAGGCACGCGTTTTGGGTGACTTGAGTTCGTCTTACATGGAGCAGAGTTTCACGGATCGAGATTTATGCTACTCGAGTACTTTTGTAATCATTTAAGAGCAAAAACGGAAAAAAGTAAATGCGCAGCTTATACACCTATTAGGTGTAAGCGGCTGTGGCACTAGCAAGGCCGAGTGAGGAGATGTTTATCAGAAAGCGACTTAGCTGTTCGGTATTTGGGAGTGGGGATGCCATCCTCGTGTTTGAGCTTGTGAGCCCCCAAGCGTGTCACTTGTTGTTCTGATAATCCTCAGTTGTTGAAGGTCGAAGGCGGTCGTGACCGACTGCCACAATGGAGCCGTCTGACTTGCGTTTGCGATTCCCAGCTTTAGTTGGGACCGCGTCGTCGGTGTCGTCCCGCTTCTTCTGTCAGGGTGACTTGGTGTCATCGAGGGCCTCGGCAACAGCGTGGGCCGAGTCGGCGTACTTGTTTGCCATGTCGAATAGGGCCTTGACAGAGTTGGGAGGCTTCCGAGTGAATTTGTCGATGAACGAGGTGTCTTTGACTCCTTTTCGAAAGGCGGCGATGACGACCTCATCCTTGACGTTCGGATTGAGTTCCTCCTCTCAGAAAACCTCTTGATGAAGTCACGAAGAGACTCGTTCTTCCTTTTGGCGCAACTGATATAGGTGGTACTCGGAAGATGGCCTCTCGTATGTTCCCTGGAAGTTGGTGATGAACCGTTCCCGGAGTTCTCCCCAAGAGCCGATTGATCGCTTTGGGAGTCCTGTTAGCCATGTCCTCGCTGAGTCGGCTAGAGCGACTGGGAGGTAGTTAGCCATGACTTTGTGATTTCCCCCAGCTGCTCGGATCGCCAGAGTGTAGACCGTGAGCCAGGACTCGGGATTAGTCTTGCCATCGTATTTGTTGATGCCTGTAGGCTTGAAACTTGACGGCCAGTCGACTTGTTGTAGCTCCTGAGTGAAGGCCGGTACTCCTTCGTCTTCATGAGGACTCCGACCTCGACTACGGCGGCGAAACCGCTCGTAGTGGAGGCCGAATTGCTCGTTCTCGTCTTCCAGTTGGCGTTGCTCGTCTTCTTCTCGTTTGCGGCGCCGAGCATTAATGTCTTGCTGAAGGTCGCGCCGCAGTCGGTCTCAGAGGTCCTGGTTGTCCCGACGGTCGCTTCGACGTTGCCGGTTGTTGTGGTTGCCGAGTGACATTTGGCTTGACTCCGCGTGCTGCCGACTAGAGCCGGCCGCTCGACGTCGCTTTGAGGTGGATGAGACTGCCGCTGGGGAAGTTGACCGATTGGTCGGTATGAGGGTATCTCCCGACTGTTGGTGCTGCTGACATGCAGCAGCGGTAAGCATGGCTTTTATCCTTGCGATCGTCGGGGTGGCCTGGTGATCAGGCCCAAGTTGGACCGTGTCCAGTAGGGTTGCGGCGGCCACGATGTTCTGTTGTGGAGTAACGAAGACATCGTGGTCACCGACTCGGGTTTGGAGGGTTTGTTGCTGAGAGGTTCGCCCAGCCCTGCGTAGATCGTCGTTGCGGGCGTGCAGGCGTCTTGCTTCTTCCTCCTGTTGTTCTCGTAGTTGGCAGGCCTCCTCCTCTTGTTGTTCGCGTAGTCGGCGTGATTCCTGAGTAGGAGTAGAGCCTTTGGATGCCATGAAGATTTCTCGCGGCGGAGAGAAGCTTGCCGAGCTGGTATCCGACTTGGAGCCGGAATCTGACTGGGAGTCGTAGTCCGACTGAGAGTCGTAGTCGGAATAGTTGATGGGGGTGAGTGTAACTCCGACCTCCCTAGATCCGACCTCGAGCGGCTCGGGGCCGTATCCGAGTCGAACTCCAGGGGATCGGGTTTGCCGTGTCGGATGTAGATTGTAGATATCCACGGCGTCACCGAGTCCGAACGGGAAGTTGACGATCTCTTCCCTTCTCGGCCCGATCTCGGCCGGCTCAGAACCGAGTCCGAGTCGAACACTGGAAGGAAGAGTTGTCCCTAGACTCGGGCGTATTGGAGATCGCCGCAGCATGTCGTCGAAGATTGCCGCAGCGTCGTGTGGGCCAACTGGCGCGGAGCCAGCTGGTTCCTCGGCCGGTTGGATCGGGTCCGTGTCGGCCTGGGTGAGATTGCCGATCTGGTCGGCGACGAAGTCGAGACTTCCGAATGCGATTGTATCTCCGGGGGAGAGTTTGCCACCGACGACTTCGGTTGCTGGATCCATCGAGCTTGTAGATGTAGATCGCGCCGAAGCCCCTACCTGGCGCGCCAACTCTCGATGTTTTACACCGGCAATAAATATATGGGGCTACTCGGCGGATGGAAACTCGGTGGATTGCAAAGGAACACAGGGAGATTTTATACTGGTTCAGGCCCTCGATGTGAGGTAATACCCTACGTCCAGTTTGTATGTATTCCTTTGAGGATATACGGTGGTGGTTCTGATGAACTTGTGTGCACCTGCCCTCATGGGGCGCCCTGCCTCCCCTTATATACTGGGGGACAGGGTTACAAGGTAGGAGTCCCCATCGGATTACGACTAGAAGATCTCCCCTTAGAGATATAACATACCCGACTAGGACTGTATATTCCTTTCTATACAAGGCGAAGTCTGCCGAATCTAGCTATATCTCTAATTACAAGGCTAGGCCCATCCTCTGTCCGAGTGGCCCATATGCTTGTCATGAGGTACCCGGGGCCCATGGCACCCACAGTGACTCTCTATGAGTGCTTCCTGGGTGTAGAACCCCATCTTAATATGTTCAGATATTTATTCCATATCAAGCCCTAGCCCTCCAAGAGTAAAATCCAAGTAGTTGGGTGGGCTAGTATCCAACTCAGGAATGAGATGAAGAGGACCTATATCAATATCCCTCTGAAATCTTCTCTCAAAGGCTGGCATAAGGAATGGTTTTACTGTTCCGATCTTGAGCCAAGCCTTCCCCCTTTTATGGATTTGTCTCCGGTGGTCATTGCCAAGTGGTCGTCTCTGCCCACCTCTGAAGAAATGGGGCAGGTTCACATACTTGTTGGTAGGATTGACAAGTTGAAGAGAGCCGGGTTAACTGGTCCATGGGTGGCCAAACGTTTCTTGACTCGATGCATCAGGCCACTGAAGCTGAGGTATCACTTCGACTGGGACAACAAGGGCAAAGGTGATCCCAGCCGAGAATACTCCGACCTGATGGACAAGTACAAGGTGACCAACATCCTGCTGGATTTCTTTGCCAGCGGGGTGGTCAAAACTAAAGACACAAATCGGTCTGTGGCGGCTTATAGCCGGAAGAGGCCGCGCCCAAAGGTAACCCTTGCTGATGTTGTCTTGTAGTTCATCTATGGTGAATGCTTGCAGATATATGCCTAGGTTGGCTCCACAATGTGTAACATGTATTGTTGAACTGCTTGCAGACATGTGAGGAGTTCGATGACGACTCCCGAACGCTGTCGGCCATGAAGTCGAAGAAGAGGCCGAGAAGTCCTTCTACTGCCCAGCCCGACTCCAAGAGAGCGGGGAAGAGACCTGTTGTAGATCAGGGCAAGAAGAAAGTTATGAGGCCGAGTGCCGCAGCTGGGAGTCTGAGGATAAAAGACACCGCCGGTACAGCCCCCAGGCCGCCGAGTCCCAGACTGAGACTAGCGTAGTCAAGCTCAGCATCATCGAGCCCAATACGAGTGCCGCCGAGTACAAGGCCGAGTCCAGCGCTGCCAGGCTCAGCAATATCGAGCCCAAGAATGGCACCGCCGAGTACCCGGGCACCCCAGCCGGCCGCACCGCAAGCGGGGCTGACCAGGATAGAAACACTGCCGCTAACTACTGTGCCCTCAGGCCCGACAGCCAGTGACCTTCCAGTGCCGACCTCTGGATCCCCTGGACAGAGGCTTAAGTTCTCCAAGAGGTAGGTTGTTCTGGGTCTTATGAAAACCTTGTTCGGCATAGTAGCATATGATGTTTGACTAGTTACGTAGGAAGCGGGCCTACATTGATCTCAAGGAGACTGCTCCGGCTACCCCCGTTGTCGAGCCAGCCCCAGCCGAGCCAGCGCCAGCGAGCACACCTGCTGAGCCGGTGATGGTCCCAGTTGCAGAAACTGAGATCGCCCCGACTGCAGGGCCACCGACACCGGCCGACCAGGGGGCGGTTGTTGAAGCTATTGCTCCAGTCGCTGAGCCAGCCCCCGAGGCCCCGGAGGCTACCGAGTTGAGGGCCAGAACCCCATCGCCGTCCCTGTCGCCATCATCGTCATCGTCGTCTTCGGAAAGACTGGACCTCTCCAGGCTCAAAGCCCCTCCTCGCAAGTTCTCAAGGACATTCCGCTGGGTGGCCCCCGACGGAACTGCAAGGAGTTACAAGCATGACGAGGTCGGGGCAGAGAAGGAGCATGAAGACTTGCTTCGCACCGCAATCACCGTGTCCCAGGGGATTAAGGTATGAATTTCGCCGTATTGGAGTCTTGGTAGTCCTCCTTGCACGAGTGTTCTGATGCCTGACTCTGCTTTGTACTGTTTCTACCCGAGCAGAAAATTGTTGACTGCTCGGAGAGGATGAGCGAGGTCTTGACCCGGGTTGCCCCCCAGCTCCAAGAATTGGACCAGCTCTGGGCACTAAAGATCGAATTGGAGCAGGGCCACCAGGGGAGGGAGTCTTGGCTGAAGGGAGCCGTTAATCAGCTCAGGGACGAAAATTGGGACCAAGCCAAGAAGATTGGAATTAAGTCCTCCGAATACGTCTTCTTGACTGAGCCCTAAGTATATTTCTCTAGCTGTGTTGTTTTCCGACTGCCCAGTTGTGTCTTGACTGCCATGTTGAGTACTTGACTATTCTGATGTGCAGCCCTCGAAGCCGAGCTGAAGACCCGCACAGAGGGAGAAGTCTAGCTGAAGGAGGCCGAGAGTGCCAAGGCCGGGCTTGAAAAAGACAAGGCCGACTTGACAAGGGCCAAGGCCGAGCTTGAGAAAGAGAAGGCCGACTTGAAGAAGGCCAACACCAAGCTCGAGAGGGAAAAACCTGAACTGGAGAAGGCCAAAGCCAAGTGGGAGGCTGACTACAAAAGTAAGTCTCCGCTCTAACAATGATCTTAACCAATCCATTAAATACTCTGTCTGCAATTTTGCCTAATAAGTTTACTTGTCGGTGAACCCAGGCAGCTGTTAGGGCCAATGCCCAAATCCAGTTTCAGGCTTTTGCAAAGGACATAAAGGTCATCAAGGAATCACGGGAGATCCTTGCCGAGTCCGTGAAAAGGCTCCTTGATGTGATGGATCCTCATTATGTGGAAACTAGCTCCAACACGGTGTCTCAGGTGCAGGCGTGCCTTAACGAAGCACTGAGTATCCTGAAGAGGTACTCGGATGAGCGTACTATTGTCGGCGTGGACCAGACCCTGGCGATGACCAAGTCAATCTATCCCAGGGCGGATATTGAAGCCATTGGAGAGGGGTTCACCGAGGAGACGACACCTGAGGAGGCGCTAGAGCTGATAGCCAAGGCGAGGCCGACTGTAGAGGTGATCACCCGAGACCTGGGTATGTAAGAACAGTCCATCATGCAGTCGGTGTATATGAGTTTTTGTAAAGACATCTATAAATATATGTGCAATGCCGCCAACCTCTGTATTATTACTCAGTTGTCATTAGCTTTACCCGACTATATAGTCTACGCCGAGTTGGTCTATAGGAACGTAATAAAATCGTTCACCGCAGAAAGCTGTACTTGGGCAAACATAACAGAGCCATTGCAAAACTTCGTAACTTAAGTAAAATAGGCTCGTATATTATTGACAAAGTACATATAATACATGTAGCCCCTGACTCACTACCTAGTTGAAACAAGTGGCGTAGTGAGTCAGAGAAAAACTGCAGACATGGAAAGTATAAAACTCATGTATCGAAAGGACGTAGCTGTTCTATATTCCATGAGTTGCTGATGAGGGCACCGTCTTCGGTCTTTAGTCGGTAGGCACTTGGCCGCGTGACCTCGGCTATAATGAACAGCCCTTCCCATATTGGGGATAGTTTATGCCTGTCTTTGGTGGTTTGTATTTTTCTCAAGATGAGATCTCCAACCGAAAAGGCACGGCCACGGACATTGCGATTGTGGTAGCGACGCAGGCCTTGAAGATACCTTGCCGACTGGATTATTGCGATGTCCCTTGCTTCTTCCAACTGATCTAGTTCGACCAATCGGGTATTGTTTGAGGTGTCTTCTGAGTAAGCCTGAACTCGCGGAGAGCTGAACTCTAACTCTGTTGGTAGCATAGCCTGGGCACAGTAGACCAGAAAGAAAGGGGATTGCCCTGTTGCCCGACTAATCGTGGTTCTGAGAGACCCGAGAAACGATGGGAGCTCTTGTACCCACCGGCCCGCGTATTGTTGTAGTCGGTCAAATATCCTAGCCTTGATACCTTGTAAGACCTTACCATTGGCACGTTCAACCTACCCATTGCTCCGTGGGTGTGCCACAGACGCATAGCAGATCTTGATGCCGAAGTCGTCACAGAAATCTTGAAACACACCACCCGTGAACTGAGTACCGTTGTCCTTGATGATGTGGTTAGGGACCCCAAATTGGTATAATATACTCATAATGAAGTCCTTTGCTCGTGCCGCTATTATGGTAGCAATGGGTTTTGCCTCGATCCACTTCGTGAATTTATCCACTGCGAC
Organism: Oryza meyeriana var. granulata; assembly: GCA_003991445.1. NCBI lineage: Eukaryota > Viridiplantae > Streptophyta > Magnoliopsida > Poales > Poaceae > Oryza > Oryza meyeriana. The sequence continues at coordinate 268,556 of RYFJ01002159.1, forward strand.
GAACAAGTGTGTGAACCCTCCTGGCACTTTCTTGAAAGGCCCGACCATGTCAAGCCCCCATACTACAAAGGGCCAAGAGATTGGGATTGTTTGGAGTTCTTGGGCTGGGAGATTGGTTTGTCTTGCGTAGAACTGGAAAGCCTCACATGTGCGAACAACGTCTTTGGCGTTTGTTATTGCTGTTGGCCAGAAAAATCCCTGCCGGTAAGCCCTTTCGACTAACGTCTTGGATGCGGCATGGTTGCCACATATGCCCGAGTGGATCGATTGCAGAATCTGCTTGCCTTCCTCATTGGTGACACAGCGTATGAGGACACCGGATGCACTTCTTTGGTACAGGTCTTCTCCGACGACTAGGATACTCTTGCTTCGACATTTAATTTGTTCGGCTTGACTGCGATCTTCTGGGAGTTCATCGTCCAGGAGGAATTTGAGAACAGGAGTCTGCCAGTCTTGACATATGTTCAGTACTTCATCTATTGCCGGGGTAGGTTCGCCTCCCGACTACTTTGGCAGTGGTTTCTTCTTGACTGATGGCTCCATAAGTTGCTCAACAAAGATCCCTGTCGGGACCGCTTCTCGCTTGGATCCCATGTTTGCCAATTCGTCTGCAGCATCATTGTATTGTCGTAGGACATGTGTTACCTCCAGCCTGTCGAACTTGTTTTCCAGCTTTCGGACGTCCTGACAGTACGCTGCCATTGTGTCGTCAAGACATGTCCAGTCTTTCATGACTTGGTTTACCACGAGTTGAGAATCTCCTCGCACAACCGGTCGGTGGATGCTGAGTGATATAGCAATGCGGAGCCCATGGATAAGTGCCTCGTACTCGGCAACGTTGTGGGAAGCTGGGAAGTGGATCTGGAGAACGTACTTGAGTTTTTCGCCGGTAGGGTACGTTAGTACAACGCCAGCCCCGGCGCAACCGATCCGTAGAGAACCATCGAAGTACATTCTCCAGTACTCTAGCTTCGCTGTTGATGTAGGCATTTGAACTTCTGTCCACTCAGCCACGAAGTCGGCTAGAGCATGTGATTTGATAGCTGTCCGTGGCTGAAAGGTGATGTCAAATGCCATCAACTTGAGCACCCATTTAGTGATTCGGCCGATGGCCTCATGATTATGCAGGATGTCCCCAAGTGGATACGATGTGACCACCGTGACTTGATGTGCTTGAAAATAGTGCACCAGCTTCCGGACAGTGATGAGTAGGCCATAGAGCAACTTCTGGACCTGCGGATATCTCATCTTCGAGTTGGCAAGGACCTCACTGACAAAGTAGACTAGCCGTTGAACTTTTTGGATGTGACCCAGTTTGGATCACTGGACCACCAGCACCGTGCTGACTACCTGAGTGGTTGCCGCTAGATATAGCATTAGCGGTTCTTGGGGCATGGGTGATGCCAACACGGGTGGTGATGTGAGAAATGTCTTGAAGTCTTTGAAGGCTTGCTGGGCTTTGGGAGTCCATTGGAAATTGTCTGCTTTCTTCAATAGCTTGAAAAAGGGCATGCCCTGTTCGCCTAGTCGGGAAATAAACCGGCTGAGTGCTGCCATGCAGCCTGTCAGCTTCTAGACGTCCTTCTGGCTAATCAGGGGTGCCATGTTCATGATTGCGTTGACTTTCTCCGGGTTGGCCTTGATGCCACAATGCGAGATGATGAAGCCGAGTAGCTTGCCGGATGGCACACCAAAGGCGCACTTTTCTGGATTCAACTTCATCTTGAATCTTTGAAGATTTTGGAAGGTTTCTTCTAGGTCGGCGATGAGGTCTTCTTTGGACTTGGTCTTGATCACCACATCATCGACGTAGGCCTCCACGTTGCGCCCGATCTGAGTGTGTAGACACCACTGAATGGCCCATTGATACGTTGCTCCAGTGTTTTTCAAACCGAACGGCATAGTGATGTGGTAGTACGCTCCAGTCTTTTGGCAGTCCTCCTCCTTGAGGCTGATTTGGTGGTATCCCGAGTAGCAGTCGAGAAAGCTGAGAAGTTCGCACCCTGTGGTTGAATTCACCACCTGATCTATTCTGGGTAGACCAAATGGATCCTTGGGGCACGCCTTGTTGAGATCGGTGCTGTCGACGCACATGTGCCATTTACCGTTTTTCTTTTGGACCAAGACTGGATTTGCCAGCCAATCCGGGTGATAGACCCCTTTGATGAACCCGGCTGCGAGAAGCTTGGTTATCTCCTCCCGGATAGCATCTTTGCGGTCTTGTGTGAAGCGCCATAGCCGTTGCTTGACTGGCTTGGCGTCTGTCTTGACATTGAGGGCGTGCTCGATCACCTCCCTTGGTACGCCTGGCATGTTGGACGGTTTCCATGTGAAGATATCCTTGTTGGCTTGGAGGAAGGTGACGAGCGTGTCTTCCTATTTGGGGTCGAGTCCAATCCCGACTAGAGCAGTCTTGGAGGGGTCAGAAGAGTCCAGGGGGATCTTCTTCGTGTCAGAATCCACTAAAATTCCCGACTTCGCTGCTTTTTTGGCCGGAACTTGGTCATCCTCGACTTTGGTTGTGATGGCTTGCCGAATGCTGTTGCGTCTGACTGTCACCTCTTGTGATTGAGCCAACTCGTAGCTCTCCTTGTCGCAGGTGAAGGCTTGCTTGACATCGCTGCAGAGGGAGAGGACTCCTGCTGGCCTAGGCATTTTGAGCACCATGTAGGTATAGTGTGGTATCGCCATGAATTTGGCAAGTGCCGGTCGTCCGAGTATCACGTGGTACGCGGTCTCGAAGTCGGCGACCTCGAAGCAGATGTTTTCTGTGCAGAAGTTATCCCACGTGTCGAAGGTGACTGGCAAGGTTATCTGCCCAGGGGTGTTGAAGACAGGCTGGGAATTGTCCTGTGGAAGGACGCAGTACTCGGCCGCTGTTCTGAACGAGGGATTTTCATCTCATCCAAGGTCATGGCGAAGAGGATATTGAGCGTGCTACCTCCGTCTATGAGGGCTTTCTTCAGCTTGATATTCTTGATGACCGGGTCCAGGACGAGTGGGTAGCATCCCAGGTGTGAGACCGGATCGGGGTGATCTGCGCGGTCGAATGTGATGGGTGTTTTGACCAACGCAAATATTGGGGGGCGTCTGTTCTAGAGACCGCGTTGATGTCACGTGCTATTAGCTTCTGCTTCCGTTTGGATTCGTATGCGGATGGCCCTCTGAAGATGTGGTTGAGCTTGGCCTGGGGATCTTGAAAATCATCGGTCGGGCCTTAGTCTGGCTTGTCTTTGTCCTTGTCGGTGCCAGATGATGAAGTCTGCTCGGAGGCAAACTTGAGCATGAAGCAATCCTTGGCCACGTGCTTGCCCTTGGGATGGAAGGGGCAAGGCCCATTCATAACCTTCTGGTATTCATTGTTCCTTGGGGACCACGACCGAGTGTGCTCCATGTTGGCCACCTTGTTGTCCGACTTCCGCTTGCGGTTGCTGGACTTGTTCTGTGATGGCTCGTTGTCAGCTTTTGCCTTTTGGTCTTTTTGCCGGGGCTCTTTCTTCTCGTCGAAGGCCTCTGTGACTACCTCGACCGAGTCGGCATATTTGTTTGCCATATCGAAGAGAGCCCTGACAGTGGCTGGAGGCTTCCGAGTGAATTTTGTGATGAACGGGGCGTCCTTTACTCCCATGCGAAAGGCGGCGATGACGACCTCGTCCTTGATCATTGGGATTTGGTTGCGCTTCTCGGAGAACCTCTTGATAAATTCGCGCAGAGACTCGTTCTTCCTCTAGTGCAGTTGCTATAAATCATGCTCGGAAGACGGCCTCTCGTAGGTCCCCTTGAACTTAGCGATGAACCGTTCCCTGTGTTCTCCCCAGGAACCGATCGACCGCCTCGGGAGCCCTGTTAGCCATGTCCTCGCTGAGTTGGCCAGGGCGACCGGGAGGTAGTTAGCCATGGCTTTGTGGTCACCTCCGGCAGCTTGGATTGCCAGAGTATATACGGTGAGCTAGGATTCGGGGTTGGTTTTGCCGTCGTATTTCTCAATCCCTGTAGGCTTGAAGCCCGACGGCCAGTCGACGTCCTGTAGCTCATTGGTGAAAGTTGGAACGCCTTCATCTTTGTGAGGGCTCCAGCTTCGATCACGGCAATTGAACCACTCGTGCTGGAGGCCGAAGCACTCATGCTCATCCTCCAGTCGGCGGTGCTCGTCCTCTTCGTGTTGACGGCGCCAGGCATTAATGTCTTGTCGAAGGTCGCATTGTAGACGAACTTGGAGGTCCTGGTTGAACCGACGATCGTTCTGGTGACGTCGTCGATTGTTGTTGTTGGTGTTGCCAAGTGATGTTTGCCACGACTCCTCGTGTGGCTGACTTGAGCTGGTTGCCCAGCGTCGCGCTGATGCAGACGAGACTTCCGCTGGAGAACCTGACCGATTGGTCGGTATAAGTGTTTCACCTGATTGCTGGTGTTGCTGACATGCGGCAGCTCTGATCATAGCTTTAATCTTGTCAATAGTCGGGGTGGCCTGGTGATCAGGCCCAAGCTAGAGTGTATCCAGCAGGGTTGCAGCAGCCACGACGTTCTATTGTGGTGTGACAAAGACGTCGTGGTCACCAACTCTAGTTTGGAGGATTTGTTGCTGAGTGGTTTGCCTAGCCTTGCATAGCTCGTCGTTGCAAGCCTCGCGGTCGGCCTCCTCCTGTTGCCGTAGTCGGCGTGCCTCCTCTTGTAGTCGGCATACCTCTGGTAGAGGAGTTGAAGCCATGAAGATCTTGTGAGGCAGAAGGAAACTCGCCAGACTAGTGTCTTCGGACCGCTATCCGACTTGGTGTTCGAACCGCTATCCGACTTGGAGTCGGAATCTGAGTAATTGATCGGAGTAAGGATGACTCCGACCTCCCTAGATCGAATATGGAGCGGCTCTGAGCCATCTCCAAACTAAACCGTGGGGGATCAGGTCTGCTGCGTAAGATGTAGATCCACGGAGTTGCCAAGCCCGTGCGGGAGATTGACGATCTCTCCCCATCCTAGCCAGACCCGAGCTGGCTCAAGGCCTAGCGCGAGTCGGACGCCGAAGAAGAGAGTTGTCCTGAGGCTTGGCGAAGTGGAAGATTGCAGCAGCTGATCGATGACGGTGACTGTGGTGTCTTGTTGGCCGACTAGCGCGGAGTTGGCTAGTTCCTCGGCCGGTTGGATTAGCTCTGCGTCGGCCAAGGCGAGGTTGCCGAACATGTCAGCGATGAAGTCGAGGCTTCCGAATGAAATCGTGTCTCCGGGGGAGAATTTGTCGCCGTCGACTCCTGTTGTTGGATCCATCGAGATTGTTGATGTAGATCTCATCGAGGCCCTTACCTGGCACGCCAACTGTCAATGTTTTACACCAGCAATATGAATATGGGACTACCCGGCGGATGGAAGCTAAGTGGATTGCAAAGGAACACGGGGAGGTTTATACTGGTTTAGGCCCTCGATGTGAGGTAATACCCTACATCCAGTTGTGGTGTTATTCCTGTGAGGATTTGTCATGATCTATGATCTTCTCTGCCCTCAGGGGGCGCCCTGCCTCCCCTTATATACTAGGGGATAGGGGTACAAAGTAAGAGTCCCAACCGGATACAGCCAAGGGATCTCCTCTTAGAGATACAATTTACCCGACTAGGACTGTATATTCCTTATTATACAAGGCAAAGTCTGCCGGGTGCTACTATATCTCTTATTACAAGGCTAGGCCCATCCCCTATCCAAGTGGCCCATATGCTTGTGATGAGGTCCTGGGGCCCATGGCCTCCACAAGAATCACTTGGAATGCTCCACAAGAGCCATTGTCTGAGTACTCGCACTAGTCGGGACTCGTGTGTGGGCTAAAAACCGACCTCCGGCGCCAGTCGGAGCTCGAGTACCACTCGGCTGGGTGAGGTACGCCCCTTGAGGGTCGCCAGCCGAATCCTATGCTAATGCTAGGTTCGGGTACCTTATTCGGTCACAACTCTGCTGGGTGAGGTACGCCCCATGATGGTCACCAGCCAAATTCTATGCTAATGCGAGGTTCAGGTACCTTATTCGGCTAGCAACCAACCTTCGGCACTAGTTGGAGCTCGGGTACCACTCCGCTGAGTTGGGTACGCCCCATGAGGGTCGCCAGCCGAATCCTATGCTAATGCTAGGTTCGGGTACCTTATTCGGCTAATATAACCGACCTTCGGCACCAGTCGAGGCTCGTGTACCACTCGGCTAGATAGGGTACGCCCCATGAGGGTTGCTAGTCAAATCCTATGCTAATGCTAGGTTCGGGTACCTTATTTGGTCACAACTCTGCCAGGTTGGGGACACCCCATGGCGGTCGCTAGCTAAATCCTATGCTAATGCAAGGTTCGGGTACCTTATTTGGTTATAATTCTGTTGGGTAGGGTACGCCCCATGAGGGTCGCCAGCCGAATCCTATGCTAATGCAAGGTCAGGTACCTTATTCGACTTTACCAAAGTCAAAGAAGACCTATATCGTCAAAGCGCATCCGGAGTTCTCATGCACTGCGTCACACCTGAGGAGGGCAAGCATATTCTGCAATATACCTACTCGGGCATCTGTGGCTACCATGCTGCATCCAGAAGATAAGTTGGAAAGGCTTGTGGACAAGGATTCGTCTAGCTGATTGCGGTTACCGACGCTGAAGTACTCATCTTGACATGCAAGGGATGTCAATTTTATAGGGCTACGCTGGGTAAGTCGGTTTAGGCTGGCTTATTTGATAGTAGGTCAAAGATATGAGTTTCTCAATAGCACGCTCTATTGGGCCGCTCGCTGACAGTGTTAAAATCACAGTGCAGGTGCTATTCACAGAAACCGATTAAATAATCAGATATGCTTCATACTGAGCCTATAGCCGGGTGTATACATTCGGGTATCTGCATTATTTACCTAGTATTGAGGATATATCCTTATAAGGATCGACAGCTGGTCTCCATTAAAATTGGAGACGCAGGTATCTCTCAGGAACACCTGACCACGTATTGGGTGAAAATCCATGAAGTGGTACTCGGCCTACATGCTTGGCCAACAATTGCCATGAGCAAAATTTTTTCTAGCTGATATGAAGCTGAAGAGTCTAACTTCCGAGTGATATACTACTCGGGAGAGACTATAAAAAATCTTTCCGGCTGACATGATGCTGAAGAGTCTCATGTACTAGTAGTGCACTACTCGGGAAAGACTACAAGGTTAAAGATCTTTGACTTTATGTTTAATTGTTTCACAATTAAGCACAAAGTCGGGGGCTGCACTGAATAGGTGCGCCTATTTGGTGCATACTATTTATATTTCTACATGGAGCCCTTCATAGCCTCGCTGCTAGCTGACATGAAGTAGGACTCGGGAGAAGAAGCACTCAGACAAAGAGTACTCGGGAGCAATGCACTAGGGAATTTTTCACCGTGGAGGATGAGCACTCGGCATCAGCTGTGACTCAACTATGAAGGTCTTAGGGGCTGCTGTGGAGGCCATGGGCCCCAAGTACCTCATGACAAGCATATGGGCCACTTGGACAGAGGATGAGCCTAGCCATGTAATTAGGGATATAATAGGACTCGACAGACTTAACCCTGTACGATAGGGAAAATACAGTTCTAGTCGGGCATGTTGTATTCCTAGAAGGAGATCCCTTGGTCGTAGTCCGACTGGGACTCCTACTTTGTAACCTTGTCCCCCAGTATATAAGAGGAGGTAGGGTGCCCCCTGAGGGCGGAAGAAGACATCTCACCAGAGAAACCTCAAAGGAAATACGCCACAACTGGACATAGGGTATTACCTCATCTTGAGGGCCTGAACCAGTATAAACCTTTTGTGTTCCTTTGCAATCCATCGAGTTTCGGTCTGACGAGTAGCCCTATATATTTATTGCCGGTGTAAAACATCGACAAACCATATGCAGGGTGGTGGGTACAAGAACTCCCATCTGTTCTCTGGCCTCTAAGAACCCGGTTAGTCGGGCAACAGGGCAATCCCCTTTCTTCCTAGTCTATGGTGCTGAGGCTATGTTACCAACTAAGTTGGAGTTCGGCTCTCCGCGAGTTCGAGCCCACTCAGAAGACAAATCAAACAAAGCCCGATTGGTCGAGCTCAATCAATTGGAGGAGGCGAGGGATATCGCTACTATCCAGTCGGCAAGGTATCATCAAGGCCTGCGTCGTTATCACAGTTGTAATGTCCGTGGCCACGCCTTTTTGGTGGGAGATCTCATCTTGAGAAAAATACAAACCACCAAAGACAGGCATAAACTATCCCCTCTGTGGGAAGGGCCGTTCATTATCGTTGAGGTGACACGTTCGGGCGCCTACTGACTGAAAACTAAAGACGACGCCCTTGTCAGGAACTCATGGAATATAGAACAGCTACATCCTTTCTATACCTGAGTTTTGTATTCCCTATGTATATGTACAAAGTTTTTTCTCTGACTCACTACATCGCTTGTTTCAATCGAGTAGTGAGTCGGGGGCTGCATGTATTATGTGTCTTGTTAATAAAATATGAGCTTGTTTTATCTAAGTAGTGAAGTTTTACAATGATTATGCTATGTTTGCCCGAGTATAGCTTTTAGAAGTGAACATTTTTTCTTAAGTTCCTATCGATCAACTCGGTGCAGACTATGTAGCCAGGTGATGCTAATGACAACTAAGAATAAGCAAGTACTCAGCAACATTTTACAAGATATATACATGCTTTCACCAAAAGTTATATATACACCAACTGCATAATCACTTGTTTTTTACATACCCAGGTCTCTTGTGATCTCCTTTGTAGTTGGCCTTGCTTGGCTGATCAACTCCAGTGCTTCTTTAGGTGTTGTCTCTTCGGCAAAACCCTCACCAATGGCCTCGATATCTACCCTAGGGTAGATCGATTTGGTCATAGCGAGGGTTTGGGCCACACCGACAGTGACACGCTCATCTGACTACTTTTTCAAGATGCTCGGGGCTTCGCTAAGGCGTGCCTGCACTTGGGAGACTGTACTAGAGCTGGTCCCAGCATGGTGAGGCTCCATATTGTCAAGGAGCCCTTTCATGGATTCGACAAGAATTTCCTGCGACTCCTTGACGACCTTGATCTCCTCTGCAAAGGCTTTGAATTGGGTCTGGGCATTGGCTTTCGAAGCTGTTCAAATTCATTGACAAGTATACTTGTTAGCCAAACAATGCAGTCGAAGTAACAAGAAGACGGGTTAAGGTTATTATCAAGGAGGGGGCTTACTTGCATAGTCGGCCTCCACTTTGGCTTTGGGCTTCTCCAGGTTGGCTTTGGCCTTTTCAACTTCCTTCAGCTTAATCTCTTGTTGTTTCTTCTCCTCTACTTGGGTTTTCAACTCGGCTTCGAGGGCTGCAAATCAGAATAGTCAAGAACTTGAGATTGTAGTTAGAACTCAACAAGGCAGTCGGGAATCAGCAAAGCTAGAGAGATATACTCGGGATTTACTCGAGAGGATAACACAGAAGACTTACTTCTAATCTTCTCGGCTAGAGTCCACTTTTCATCTCTAAGCTGATCTATTGCTCCTCGTAGCCAAGTTTCCTTCTCCTGGCTAGTCCGTTCTAGGTCGTCCTTGGCGGCCTGGAGTTGGCTCAGTCGTTGAAGATGGGGGGCAAGCTGGGTCAGGATCTTGTTCACTTTCTCTGAGCGGTCGACAATCTTCTGCTCAGAGCAAAATAGAGTCAAATGGCAGAATACCAGATTAAGGAGAACCGTCAAGGGCTCAACATGGCAAGATTTGCTACACACCTGAACTCCCTTGGACGTGGCGATTGCAGCACGAAGAAGAACTTCACGCTCCCTTGCCGTGGCTTGTTCGTCATGCTCATAGCTCTCCGTGACTCCCTCAGGGGATATCCAATGGAACGTTCTCGGGAAGTTGCAAGGAGGGGCTTCGAGCCAAGGGATGTCAACTTCATCAGAAGACGACGACGATATGAGTGGAGATGGGGTCTTGGCCCTGGGCTCAGCAGCTACTGGGGCTTTAGAGATTTGCTTAGGGGATAGAGCAGCAGCTTCAGCACTCCCCCCTTGGTCAGTCGACACTATTGGTCCTGCTATCAGGACTACTTCAACCTCTACAGCTAGGGCAGTCTCTGGCTTAGCAGACAAACTTGTTGGTGTTGGCTTGTCGATGCTTTGCACCGGCAATAATATTATGGGGCTACTCGGCGACCTGGAATTCAGTGGATTGCAGAGGAACACAAGAGAATTATACTGGTTCAGGCCCTCAATGTGAGGTAATACCCTACGTCCAGTTGAGGTGTTATTCCTCTGAGGTGGTCTTGTGATCAATGATCTTGCGTGCCCTCATGGGGCGCCCTGTCTCCCTTTATATACTAGGAGACAGGGGTACATGACAAGGATCCCAGTCGGATACGACCAAGGGATTTTCTTCTTAGAGATAGAAACCTATCCGACTAAGACTATGTTTCCTTATTATACAAGGCAAGGCTTGCCAGGTACTGTCTTATCTCTAATTACATGGTCCGGCCCATCCTCTATCCGAGTGGCCCATGTACTGGTAATGAGGTACCCGGGGCCCATGGCCTCCACAGTAGCCCCTGAGACCTTCATAGTTGAGTCACAGCTGATGCCGAGTGCTCATCCTCCACAGTGAAGGTTACCCGAGTGTGATGCTCCCGAGTACTCTTTGTCCGAGTAAGTCTTCCCGAGTCTTGCTTCATGTCAGCTGGCAGCGAGGCTATGAAGGGCTTCATGTAGATATATGAATAGTGTGCGCCGAATAGGTGCACCTATTAGGTGTAGCCCCCGACTTTGTGCTTAATTGTGAAGTGTGGGTGCCATGGGCCCCGGGTACCTCATGACAAGCATATGGGCCACTCGGATAGAGGATGGGCCTAGCCTTGTAATTAGAGATATAGCTAGATTCGGCAGACTTCGCCTTGTATGGAAAGGAATATACAGTCCTAGTCGGGTGTGTTATATCTCTAAGGGGAGATCTCCTAGTCGTAATCCGATGGGGACTCCTACCTTGTAACCCTGTCCCCCAGTATATAAGGGGAGGCAGGGCGCCCCATGAGGGCAGGTTGAGTTGGTTCACTAGAATCACCACCACAAATCCTCAAAGGAATAACACCACAACTGGACGTAGGGTATTACCTCGCATTGAGGGCCTGAACCAGTATAAAATCTTCTGTGTTCCTTTGCAATCCACCGAGTTTCCATCCGCCGACTAGCCCCATATATTTATTGCCGGTGTAAAACATCGACAGTTGGCGCGCCAGGTAGGGGATTCGGCGCGATCTACATCTACAAGCTCGATGGATCCAGCAACCGAAGTCGTCGGCGGCAAACTCTCCCCCGGAGATACAATCGCATTCGGAAGCCTCGACTTCGTCGCCGACCAGATCGGCAATCTCACCCAGGCCGACACGGACCCGATCCAACCGGCCGAGGAACCAGCTGACTCCGCGCCAGTCGGCCCACACGACGCTGCGGCAATCTTCGACGACATGCTGCGGCGATCTCCAATACGCCCGAGTCTAGGGACAACTCTTCCTTCCAGTGTTCGACTCGGACTCGGTTCTGAGCCGGCCGAGATCGGGCCGAGAAGGGAAGAGATCGTCAACTTCCCGTTCGGACTCGGTGACGCCGTGGATATCTACAATCTACATCCGACACGGCAAACCCGATCCCCTGGAGTTCGACTCGGATACGGCCCCGAGCCGCTCGAGGTCGGATCTAGGGAGGTCGGAGTTACACTCACCCCCATCAACTATTCCGACTACGACTCTCAGTCGGACTACGACTCCCAGTCGGATTCCGGCTCCAAGTCGGATACCAGCTCGGCAAGCTTCTCTCCGCCACGAGAAATCTTCATGGCATCCAAAGGCTCTACTCCTACTCAGGAATCACGCCGACTACGCGAACAACAAGAAGAGGAACTCAATCCCGAACATCAAGGATGAGGTCGTCATCGCCGTCTTTCGAAAAGGAGTCAAAGACACCTCGTTCATCGACAAATTCACGCGGAAGCCTCCCAACTCTGTCAAGGCCCTATTTGACATGGCAAACAAGTACGCCGACTCGGCCCACGCTGTTGCCGAGGCCCTTGATGACAACAAGTCACCCTGACAGAAGAAGTGGGACGACACCGACGACGCGGTCCCAACTAAAGCTGGGAATCGCAAACGCAAGTCAGACGGCTCCATTGTGGCAGTCGGTCACGACCGCCTTCGACCTTCAACAACTGAGGATTATCAGAACAACAAGTGACATGCTCGGGGGCTCACAAGCTCAAACACGAGGATGGCATCCCACTCCCAAATACCGAACAGCTAAGTCGCTTTCTGATAAACATCTCCTCGCTCGGCCTTGCTAGTGCCACAGCCGCTTACACCTAATAGGTGCATAAGCTGCGCATTTACTTTTTTCCGTTTTTGCTCTTAAATGATTACAAAAGTACTCGAGTAACATAAATCTCGATCCGTGAGACTCTGCTCCATGTAAGACGAACTCAAGTCACCCAAAACGCGTGCCTGGGAAAGAGCCATGAGCCAACTCCCGACGCTAGGGGGCTATGACTAGTCGGGCAGAGTGCTTAAACGTAAGGGGTCAACTACTCGAGGAAATTAATATCAAAAAGAGGAAGAACACGTATTTACATACATTGTAAAATACATTTTATTCGGGTGATTATTTTCATCATCAGATGCTACTCATCCGATATTTTTATATTGCAGGCCCAGCTCCGGATATGCGTGACAGGAACTCAGGGCTTCGAGCCTATCTCTACGCTCGGGGGCTGGACAAGTCTGCCGAAATACACTCGGGATGCTCCATGAGGGCTACTTACCGAGTACTTGCGCCAGTCGGGACGTCATCTTCCCCGACTACGCTCCATGCGAGCCAACAATCGGCCCCCGGCGCCAGTCGGGGCTGTATACCACTCGGCTAAGTAGGGTACGCCCCATGAGGGTCGCCAGCCGAATCCTACGCTAATGCTAGGTTCGGGTACCTTATTTGGCCGCAACTCTGTCAGGTTGGGTACGCCCCATGAGGGTCGCCGGCCGAATCCTATGCTAATGCAAGATTCGGGTGCCTAGCTTGGCTATAACTCTGTTGGATAGGGTACGCCCCATGAGGGTCACCAGCCGAACCCTCTGCTAATGCAAGGTTCGGGTACCTTGTTCGGCTTTACCCAAGTCAGAGAAGACTTATATCGTCAAAGTGCATCCGGAGTTCTCATGCACTGTGTCACACCTGAGGAGGGCAAGCAGATCCTGCATTATACCCACTCAGGCTTACGTGGCAACCAGTTTGCATCCAGAACGTAAGTCGGAAAGGCTTGCGAATAAGGATTTCTCTGACTGATTGCGGTTACCGACACCAAAAAACTCATCCTGACATGCGATGGATGATACTTCTCTAGAGCTATGCTGGATAGGTCGGCTCAGGCCGGCTTATTTGGTAGCAGCCACCAAGATATGAGTTCCTACAGTAGCATGCTCCATGTGGGCTGCCCGCAGGCTGAGTTGAAATTATAGCGCTGGTGCTACCCACAGGAATCGATGAGGTAAACAGATATGCTTCATGAGAGCCTTATTGCTAAACATATATGTGTTTGGGTATCTGTCTTATCCACCAGGTCTCGAGGATACATCCTTACAAGGATCACAAGCTGGTCTTCATTAAAATTGGAGATGCAGGTATCTCTCTCGAGTACACCTAACCACGTAATGGATTTATTTTTCATACAGTGGTACTCGGCCTACATGCGTGGCCACCAGTTGCCATGAGCAGCATTACTCCAGCCGACATGACGCTGAAGAGTCTAACTTTCGAGTAGTGCACTACTCGGGAGAGACTATAAAATTCTCATTCCCGCTAACATGATGCGGAAGAGTCTAACTTCCGAATGGCACGCCACTCGGGAAAGACTATAAACACCTTTTCCGGCTGACATGATGCCGACGAGTCTAATTTTCGAGTAGTATACTACTCGGGAAAGACTATAAACACCCCCTTTCCAGCTGACATGACGCTGAAGAGTCCCATATACGAGTAGCATCCTACTCGGCAAGACTATAAACGCACATTCCGACTGACATGAAGTCGAAGAGTCCTATATACGAGTAGTTCCCTACTCGGCAAGACTATAAATCATATTCCGGTTGACATGATACCGAAGAGTCTCATGTACCAGTAGTAATCTACTCGGGAAAGACTACAAGGTTAAAGATCTTTGACTTCATGTTTAATTGTTTTCACAATTAAGCACAAAGTCGGGGCTACACCTAATAGGTGCGCCTATTCGGCGCACACTATTCCGACATCTACATCAGACCTTTCATAGCCTCGCTGCCAGCTGACATGAAGCAGGACTCGGGAGAAGCAGCACTTAGACAAAGAGCACTCGGAGCAATGCACTTGGAAGACTTCACCGTGGAGGATGAGCACTCGGCATCAGCTGTGACTCAACTATGAAGGTCTCGGGGGCTACTGTGGGTGCCATGGGCCCGGGTACCTCATGACAAGCATATGGCCACTCGGATAGAGGATGGGCCTAGCCTTGTAATTAGAGATATAGCTAGATTCGGCAGACTTCGCCTTGTATGAAAGGAATATACAGTCCTAGTCGGGTGTGTTATATCTCTAAGGGGAGATCTCCTAGTCGTAATCCGATGGGGACTCCTACCTTGTAACCCTGTCCCCCAGTATATAAGGGGAGGCAGGGGCCCCATGAGGGCAGGTTGAGTTGGTTCAACCAGAATCACCACCACAAATCCTCAAAGGAATAAACACCACAACTGAACGTTAGGTATTACTCGCTTGAGGCCTGAACCAGTATAAATTCTTCTGTGTCCTTGCAATCCACCGAGTTTCCATCCGGCGACTAGCCCATATATTTAAGATTGCCAGGTTGTGAAAACATTCGACATGCAAGACAATTAAAACATGAAGTCAAAGTATTTTTACCTGGAAGTCCCTTCCGT
>RYFJ01002160.1:0-27868 GCA_003991445.1 Oryza meyeriana var. granulata
ACCCGACGCCGAACGGACCCCGCGGTTCGGCGCAACAGACTCACCACGCCGCTTGTATCAACGAGTATGAGTCGGAGGGGGCTGCATGTATATATGTGCGTCGTCTCAATAACAACGAGCTATCTCACTTCGGTTATAAGCCTACTATGACTGTCGGCATTGCCGAGTACAGCTCCTTACTCGAACGTTTTACTAAGTCTACAAGACTAACTTCGGTGCACCACTACACGGTTCAAGTAAAGCTAATGACAACCGATAATAAGCTTGGCGGCATTGCACACATATTACAACATGCTTGTTTACAAAAAGTGTATTCCGACTACACAATTGCTGCCCTTACAGACCAGGTCTCGGGGTAATTATTTCTGCCCAGTCAGCTTCTCCCGGGATATCCCAGCGCCTCCTCTGGCGTCGTCTTTCGGACAAACCCCTCCCGATGGCCTCAATATCAGCCCTAGGGTATATGGATTTGGTCATCGCCATGGTCTAGGCCACGCCGGTGAAAACACGCTCATCCGAGTACCTTTTCAAGGCACTCGGTGCATCTCGAGACCGCCCCACTATCTGAGGGATTCTGCTGCAGCTGGTTCCACTGGATGGGGATCTATAAGGTCAAGGGAGCCCTTTCACGGACCCGACAAGGGCCTCCCGTGACCTCCCTTGATCAACCTTATCTCCTCCGTGGAGAACTGATACTGGGCCCGGACATTGCGTATACTTTCATGTCTGCCCAGATCAGCCGGCAAGTAAGCTTGTCAAAATCGGCTACACACAGGGATTAATAATGGATTGGCCAAGATCACAGTCAGGTTGAGATTACTTTCGTAGTCGGCCTCCCACCCGGCCACGGTCTTCTCCAGTTCAGCCTTCTCCTACCGAGCTGACAACGCTTCCTTCAACTCGGACTTCTCCCGCGTCAAGCTCGCGGTGTTGGCCTTTGTCAGGTCGGCCTTGACCTTTCTCAAGCTCGGCCTTGGCTTATTGGCCTCCTTCAGTTGCGATCCCTCTCCGTTCGGGTCTTTAACTCCGCTTCGAGGTCTGCACCACAGATTAGCCAAGAGCTCAACCGTGCAGTCATGACGCAACTGGGCAGTTGGGAACAACGCAGCTGGATCAAGACACAACAATGGCTCAGTCGGGAAAGAATCTCGAGGATTTTACCTCTGACCTTCCCGGCTAGGGCCCATGTCTCCCGCCCTGAGCTGATCGACGCCACTCTTCAGCCAAGCATCCTCCCCGCATGACGCTCCTCCATCACGGCCTTTAAGGCCCGGAGCTGTTCCAAACTCTGCGAGGTGACGGAGCTACCTCGACCAAGATTCCGTCATCGCCTCATTTGCGGTCGACAAGTTCTGCTCAGGATAAGAGACGAATCAAGGACGGAAGTCAGACATCGGAACACGAAGATTACCAGAGCTTTACTACAAGACTCATACCGCGACCCCCTGTGACCCGCTGATGGCGGCGTGAAGCAGGCTCTCGCGCTCTCTCCTTGCAATGACTTCATCGAGCCTGAAGCTTTTTACGGTACCATCGCGTGTTGTCCATGTGAAGGTCCGGGGCATCACATGTGGAGGAGCTTCGATCCGAGGCAGGCGTGGGATCTCTGGCGGCGGCGGCAACGGCGACGACAACGGCGACGACCACAACGGCGATGGGGTCCTAGCCTCAGCGCCATCATCCCCCGTGACCTCCGGACACGCTCAGGGCTTCGCCCGCGGCTTCCCGTGACGAGCGGCACCTCGGGGGCTGGGCCTCAGTCCTCAGCAGCCACCTCTCGGTCGGCGCGGCGGCAGCGGCCCTGTAGTCGGGGCCACCTCAGTCTCAGCGGACCGGGTTGGCCGCCGGGCTCAACAGGCGTGTTCGCGGCTGCTGGCTCGGCGGGGGCAGGCTCATCAAGAGGAGTGGTCGGATCGATTTCCTTGAGATATGAGTTCGATATCGGCCCGCCTCCTGCACGACAAGCAAGACATCAAGACGTTAATTCAAACGCGCAAAGACTCCAGAAGACCCGGAGCAGCGTACCACTGGAGAACTTCAGCTTCTTGCTGGCGACCTGCTCCCGGCGGCGAGCGCTGCGCTCCGGCATTCGCGGGCTGGTCGGCGTCACAGTCGGCGGTGGCGCGGCAACCTGAGTCGGCCCCGACTCCGGTACGGTCGGCTCGGGCGCCTCCGCCCCCGTCGGCGTTTGCTCCTGCCGGCCCCCGCCGGCGCTACGACCGGACTCAACAGCGTCGGGCTCAAATTCACAGGTCTCAACCTGGGACTCGATCGAATGGGCATCGCGGCAACGGCGTCCTACATTTTCAAGCTTCCGCTCACGGCGCGCGCCGTCATGCCCCTCGCCCCAATATAAAATCGGCTTCTTTCCCGCTCTCTTGAGTCGGCTAGGCGGCGATGACTTCTCGCCTCTTCTTCGACGCGGATGGCCGATAACGGACGGGAGTCCTCATCAAACTTCCACGCACCACTACATGAAGATCCACAAATACATCATAATGCTGCCGGAAACTCAGATATTTGACCGAGGCATACGATGACGAAGGAAGACGGATGTTACCTACGGTCCAGGCCCGGTTGGCCTAAAAGATGCAATGTGTCTCTTCTTGTCCTCGGGTTTCAATTACCCCGCTGGAGAAGTATCCGAACAGCGTTCTCCGTCACCTTCTGCTCATCGGCCGACTCCCAACTAACTCGGTCAGGGTCATTTTTTCCCTGGTAGTCCAGCCTCCGAACGCGCTCCTCAGCTTCAAGGGCTGGAAGCGCCGGAGTCAGAACCGCCTGGCTACCCAGGGACCAGTCAAGCAGGGCTTCTTTGAAGTTATCCAGCTTCTGCCAACAGCAGGTGCACTGACCCATCTCCTCATAGTCGGGTCCGCCGACCCAATTCGGCGAAAACACCGGCGCAAGCCTGTAAATGGTCGTAAGGAGGGTGCCAGATTTGCCGCCAATAGAACCACTCCTTGTGCCAGCCTTTCAAGGAGGATTTCAAGGGAGATTGAGATACGATTCTTCCTATCACTCCTCAATTGAAGACCAGCCCCCCGATTACACTGATGTTAGATTTGGAGGGCTGAGCTTAATGTGGAACAGATGCCTGAAAGAAGAAGAAATGGGTTCCACACCCAAATAGCACTCACACAGAGTGACAAAAAAATAGAATTTGAAGAATGGAGTTCGACGGTTTCAGATGCACCAAACTCCAGCTCGTAAGTCGAGAATGCGGGTGGAAGAAATCAGAACGGGAGACACAAGCCTCGATCGAAAAAAGAGAAAGACTACCATTTCTCCGGGTCGGGGATTCGGGCTTGACTCATCCCTAGCCGGCCGCCAGCGAATCACCTCTTGGATCTGGGCAACTTCAGTTCACTCTCCAGCCGCTTCAGCTTCACCGAGCCACAATCCGACACCGGCCAAGAACTTCCACGGCGCCCCCGCAAGATCCGAAGCCTTCGCATGACTGGAGGCGATGGGATTTGGGGAAAAGCAAATCAGGGGCTTGGAACGAACGGGGAGGTCGAAATCGCCCGAGTTCGGGTGGGGAATAGCAGCAGCTAACCCTAGCCGGGCAGAGGCGAAAAGTTGGGCGCGAAGGTGGAAGATGAAGAGATTGCTGATTTAGGGAAGACGCACGGAATCTTTTTCTTTCTCTCTCCGCTTTTTATAACTGATGCTGACTAAATGGGCTTGGGGCCTACACAGTCCGCACTGGGCACCAAGATATTGAGTCCTACAGTAGCATGCTCCATGTGGGCCGCTGCAGGCTGAGTTGAAATTATCGCGCTGAGTGCTACCAACAGGAGCCGATGAGGTAAACAGATATGCTTCATGAGAGCCTTATTGCTGAACATATATGTTTGGGTATCTGTTTTTTCCACCAGGTCTCGAGGATATATCCTTATTAAGGATCACAAGCTGGTCTCATTAAAATTCGGAGACACAGTATCTTTCTCGAGAACACCTAACTACACCCATGGATTTATTTTCATTGAGTGGAACTCGGCCTACATGCGTGGCACCATTGTCATGAGCAACATTATTCTAGCCGACATGACGCTGAAGAGTCTAACTTTCGAGTAGTGCACTACTCGGGAGAGACTATAAATATCTTTTCCCGCTGACATGATGCGGAGGAGTCTAACTTTTTGAGTGGGACGCCACTCGAAAAGACTATAAACCCCTTTTTCCAGCTGACATGACACTGAAGAGTCCCATATACAAGTAGCATCCTTTTTACTCGGCAAGACTATAAACATATATTCCGACTGACATGAAGTCGAAGAGTCCTATGTACGAGTAGTTTCCTACTCGGCAAGACTATAAACTTTATTCCGGTTGACATGATACCGAAGGAGTCTCATATACCAGTAGTAATCTACTCGAGAAGACTTCCAGGTTAAAGATCTTTGACTTTATGTTTAATTTCTTCACAATAAGCACCAAAGTCGGGGCTACACCTAATAGGTGCGCCTATTCGCGCACACTATTCATATATCTACATGAAGCCCTTCATAGCCTCGCTGCCAGCTGACATGAAGCAGGACTCGGGAGAAGACTTACTCGGACAAAGAGTACTCGGGCGCATCGCACTCAGGCCACATTCACTGAGGAGGATGAGCACTCGGCATTAGCTGTGACTCAGCTATGAAGGTCTCAGGGGCTACTGTGGAGGCCATAGGCCCCGGGTACCTCATTACCAGTACATGGGCCACTCGGATAGAGGATGGGCCGGATCATGTAATTAGAGATAAGATAGCACCCGGCAGGCTGTACCTTGGATAATAAGGAAACATAGTCTTAGTCGGATAGGATTCTATCTCTAAGAAGGAAATCCCTTGGTCGTATCCGACTGGGATCCTTATCATGTACCCCTGTCCCCTAGTATATAAAGGGAGGCAGGGCGCCCCTCAAGGCAAGCAGAACAAGGGCAACCAGATCATCGATCTATAAAGACCTCAGAGGAATAACACCTCAACTGGACATAGGGTATTACCTCATCCTGAGGGCCTGAACCAATATAATTCTCTTGTGTTCTTCTGCAATCCACCGAATTCACCCTCGCCGAGTAGCCCCATAGTTTTATTGCCGGTGCAAAGCATCGACACCCTGAGGGGCGCCCTGCCTCCCTTTATATACTAGGGGACAGGGATACATGATAAGGATCCCAGCCGGATACGGCCAAGGGATTTCCTCCTTAGAGATAGAATCCTATCCGACTAAGACTATGTTTCCTTATTATACAAGGCAAAGCCTACCGGATGCTATCTTATCTCTAATTACATGGTTCGGCCCATCCTCTATCCGAGTGGCCCATGTACTAGTAATGAGGTACCCGGGGCCCATGGCCTCCACACATGCCCCAAGAATCCATTTGGTCTACCCAGGACAGATCAGGTAGTCGACTCAACTGCGGGGTGTAAGTTGCTTAGTTTTCTCGACTGCTACTCGGGATATCATCAAATCAGCCTAAAGGAGGAGGATTGCCTAAAGACTTCCTTTATCACGTCATTCGGCGCATACTGCTACGTCACTATACCGTTCGGGTTGAAAAACATTGGCACAACATATCAACGTGCTATCCAGCGGTGTCTTCACACTCAGCTCGGGCACAATGTGGAGGCATATGTTGATGACGTGGTAATCAAGACCAAAGTCAAGGAAGACCTCATCGCTGACTTAGAAGAAACTTTTCAAAGCCTTCGGAGATTTAAGATGAAGTTGAACCTAGAAAAGTACGTCTTCGGAGTACCTTCGAAAAAGTTACTCGGCTTCATCGTATCATAGCGAGGCATTGAGGCTAATCCAGAGAAAATCAACGTTATCATAAACATGGCACCCCCAACTAGCCAAAAGGACGTACAGAAGCTAACTGGCTACATGGCGGCACTTAGCCGATTCATTTTTTGACTTGGCGAATGAGGCATGCCCTTTTTCAAATTACTGAAGAAAGTCGATAATTTTCAATGGACGCCAGAAGCCCAACAAGCCTTCGAAGACTTTAAGAAGTTCCTCACATGTCCACCCGTGTTGGCATCACTTATGCCCCAAGAACCACTTATACTGTATCTAGCGACAACCTCTCAGGTAGTCAGCACGGTGTTGGTCATAGAGCGGGCAGAGCCTGGGCATATACAAAAAGTACAGAGGCCAGTCTACTTCGTCAGCGAAGTCCTAGGCAACTCTAAGATAAGATATCCTCACGTCCAGAAGCTGCTCTATGGATTGCTCATAACTGTCTGGAAGTTGATGCACTATTTTCAGTCGCATCAGGTTACAATCATCACATCGTATTCACTCGGGGATGTCCTACACAATCGCGAGGCCACCGGCAGAATTACTAAATGGGCGCTCGAGTTGATGGCGTTGTTGACGCCGAAAACCGCCGGGGCCCGTTCGGCGCCGAGAGACACGCGAAGGCCTGGGAGATCTGCTTCACTCCAGTGCAGGTCCTAAAATCTTGAGGTTCGTAGGCATGCCAGTCAATTTGACCCTGCAATTGACAAGGAGAGAAAATATTAGATTCATGAGCCAATCGGCTGGAAGCCAATCTGGACTCGTCTTATCGGCCGATGGCCGATTTGAACTGTAGCACTTATACATCGACTGGAAGCCGATGATGGCATGAGCAATAGCATAATAATAAACAAATATTAAACTAGCGATCATCGAAGGGATGCTCAAAAATCGCTGTAAACTTGATAAAATAAGTAAGCAGGATGCGTAAACAAATAGATTAAATAAACTCCAGCCGATCGTGGTTAAAATTACTAGTATCGCCGTGAAGATACTGCCCGCACCCGTGCCCGGGCCCTTGCTCGTGCCCGCGCCCGGATCTTCGTTCACCGTCTGTGCCCGCGCCCGGGTTCTTACCTGTGCTCGTGCCCGGGTCCTTACCTGAGGTCGTGCCCGTGCCCGGGGTCCTTGCTTGTACCCGTGCCCGGGTCTTTGCGCACTGATCATGCCCGGGAACTTGACTAAGCTCGCGCCCGGGAGCCTACCTATGCTCGCGCTCGGGTTGGCAGAATAAACCAATCGGCTAGCCCTTAGCCGATCGTAATAGTAATGCAGGCAAGAATGTATAACAAGGCAAGCAGTATAATCGGCTGTATTTAAGAGATAACTTATCGGCTAAGCACTCCGATAAAAACACCGCATAAAACCCATCGGTTTATCAAGAGTAAAGTTATTGTCGTCAATCTAGTAGATCGGACCCAACCGTTGCAGCACAGACTGATGATGATAACAAGATCTCGATAGGCCGATAGATCTGATGCGATCGTGATGTTAAAACATGATAACTTATCGGCTATACACCCCGATAAGACTCTTGCGCACAAGGTATCAACCTAGCAGGAACGATTTATCACTGGCAGTTTAATAGGCCGGACCTAACTGATGCAGCACAAACTGATGATAAACCGCTCCCAGTAAGCCGATACGATCTACGCACGCGTGATGTGATATACCTAATCAATCTATGAGATCAAACTGAACTGATGCAGCCATAGACAAAATAAATATATCGTGGTAAGCCAACTACCTTAAACCGACTAGAATATCGGACCTAACCGAGGAAGTCCTAGCCGATAGGTAGCCGGTGTGACGAGACTTACCCTCTCGAAGGAGGTCGAACTTAACCGATGCAGCCCAGCTCGAGAAGCAAGAACCCGTCGGAAGGGTGGCGATGCGCCGAATTTGTATTGATCGAGAGATAATCTTTACACAGCACCCAGGCATACGTATTTATACCCCGAGTTACATGAGTCCTTATTGGACACGGTACATGATTTCCTAATTATAACAGAAAACGCTAATAAGACCCGACCGGACACGAGGTTAGGTTTCCTAAAGATAAGCGCTTACCTAATTAATAGATACAGTAAATAACTGCCATACAGCGGTCTTCACGGCTCCCTCCCAGAATCGGTCTCCTCTGGATCAATTTCCGCCAGTTGACTGCAATTTTCCCCTTGACCGAATCTGATACAGGGCCTTACCAAATTTTGGCGTTAACAGGCGTTTGATATTGCTTTTCAGCCACGGACAACAATCAAGTCACAGGCACTGGCCAACTTCATGGCCGAGTGGACAGAAGTTCAGACGGCTAAATCAACAGACAAGCTAGAGTACTGGACGATGTACTTCGATGGTTCTCTACAGATCGGCGGAGCAGGGGGCTAGCATCGTTCTGACATCACCCACTGGTGAAAAACTCAAATATGTCCTTCAGATACACTTTCCAGCATCCCACAACGTCACCGAGTATGAGGCACTCATCCAAGGGCTCCGCATCGCCATATCACTCGGCATCCGCCGACTGGTGGTACACGGGGATTCTCAACTCGTAGGGAACCAGGTCATGAAATATTGGACGTGTCTGGATGACAACATGGCGGCATATTGTCAAGAGGTACGAAAGCTAGAAAACAAGTTCGATGGGCTGGAGATTACACACATGCTACGCCAATACAATGAAGCTGCAGACGAATTAGCCAACATGGGATCTAAACGAGAAGTGGTCTCGAATGGAATTTTTGTCGAGCAATTATTGGAGCCGTTAATCAAGAAGAAACCGGTACTCGAGCAGTCGGGGGCTGAACCTACTCCGGCAACAAATGAAGTACTAATCATCTCTCAAGATTGGCGAACTCCAATCATCCAATTCCTCCTAGAAGACAAGCTCCTAGAAGACCGCAGTGAAGCTGAGCGGATCAAGCGTCGAAGCAAGTGTTTCCTTATAGTCGAAGAACATTTCTATCATCAAAATGCATCCAGGGTCCTCATGCACTGTGTTACACCTGAGGAGGGCAAGCAGATTCTGCAATCCATCCACTCGGGCATCTATGGCAACCACGTTGCATCAAGGACATTAGTCGGAAAGGCTTACAGACAAGGATTCTTCTAGCCGACTGCAGTTACAGACGCTAAAGATATAGTTCGGACGTGTGAGGGATGCCAGTTCTTTGCCCGGCAAACACATCTTCCAGCTCAAAAACTACAAACAATCCCAATCTCTTGGCCCTTTGCAGTTTGGGGGCTTGACATGGTCGAGCCGTTCAAAATAGCGCCAGGAGGGTTCACACACTTGTTCGTCGCAATGGATAAATTCACAAAGTGGATTGAGGCAAAACCCGTTGCTACCATAATAGCAGCAAGGGCAAAAGACTTCATCATGAGTATAGTATACCAATTTGGACTTCCTAATCGCATCATAACGGACAACGGCACTCAATTCACTTGCGGTGTTTTTCAAGATTTCTGTGACAACTTTGGTATCAAGATATGTTATGCTTCTGTGGTGCACCCACAAAGCAATGGGCAGGTCGAGTGTGCAAATGGCATGGTCTTACAAGGTATCAAGGCTAGGATGTTTGACCGACTACAACCTTATGCAGGGCAGTGGGTGCAAGAGCTTCCATCCGTTCTCTGGTCTTTAAGAACCATGGCTAGTCGGGCAACAGGGCATTCCCCTTTCTTCCTAGTCTATGGTGCTAAGGCTGTGTTACCAACCGAGTTGGAGTTCGGCTCACCGCGAGTTCAGGCCCACACAGAAACAAAATCAACCGAAGACTGACAGGTCGAATTAGATCAATTAGAAGAAGCAAGGGACATCGCAACTGTCCACTCAGCAAGGTATCTTCAAGGTCGCATCGTTATCACAGTCAGAATATTCGTGGCCGCGCCTTTTTGGTGGTACATATCGTTTTGAGAAAAATACAAACCACCAAAGACAGGTGTCAGCGAAACGGGATTGGGGGTCCGACATACCCCGGGGACGCGTGGATCTTCGGCCACGTCAGCCCCTCCGGGGGCCACATTCTGCACAAGTGGCGGCCGGCTACGGCCGTTCTCCCGCTGAGTGCCTAGGGCCCGAGCACTGCCGGGGCCCGGGTGCACCTTCCCCGGGCGAGTCGCGATGACCGCTCACATTCACCCCGGGCCCCGTATCCCGGGGACATTCCCAGACCTAGGTCCCGCCCCCGGTCCCGGGAGCCAGTCTCGATCCCGAGGCGCGTCCCCGGGGCACATCGCTGGACCTTCCCGGGCCCGAGCGTCGCCCCCGGTCCTAGGAGCCTCCTCCTCGGGCCCCATGTCCCAGGGACCTTCTCGGGCCCGGGCCTCACCTCTCGGTCTCGGCAGCCTCCTCCTCGGTCTCGGGGCATGTCCCCGGGAACATGCTAGGACTTCCCGTGCCCGAGCCTTGCCCCCCGGTCCCGAGACCCATAGCTCCAGCCCCGGGTCGCGTCCCCAAGGCACATTACTGGGGGATTCCCGGGCACGGGGTGCGCTCCCCGAGCCCAGGGCCCACAGTTTCGTCCCCGAGGAACTCGGCGCCTTGTGCACACGGAGGGCTCGACGAGCTCCCTGCCCCAGGCCCGAGCTTGACTCAAGCGGACCAACTGTTCCAACCACCCGCATTAATGGCGAGGCAACGGGGCGCGTCGCCCCTGTCACCCGCTCTGCCACGCATGACGGCCCCCCGTGGGCCGGCTCCCTGTGCAGTCAGAGAACTTTTGACTAAGAGGGCTTCATTTTTCCATGCTCTGGCAGCGAAGGTGTGCGCTGTCACATCTTCATGACCTAGCCGCCCGTAGCAGCCGAGCAACATGGCGACCCGACGTGCCGAACCAACTCCGGCGTGGCTCAGCAGGCGGACGTGTGTGACAACACATCCCGAACCAACTCCGGCGTGGCTCAGCAGGCGGCCGCGTGCGTGCGACAAGACATACCATACCTAGAAAAGCTCTCTCCTCACATGTGAGCTAGGCACTGTGGACTCCCCTTGGACTATGAAAGGAGGATCCATGCCAAGCAGAAAGAGGATCCCCGGTTCCATAGCCTGGCTCTCGTTCTCTGGCTCTCTCTCGCTCTCGGTCTCTCTTTGCCCAGAGGGAGGCTTCTGGTAGAGCTCCTCGAGCAGCTAGAAACACTCTGAGTTCATCCCCAAGTGAGGGCTAGCTCCGGAGCACCTCTGAGTTCATCTTGTAAGCACAAAACACATTCATCTCCCACATAGCAAACACACACAGGAGTAGGGTATTACGCCTCCGCGTGGCCCGAACCTGTATACTTCTCCTGCCTCCCTTGCATGCCATCTATCGTCCCGACGCCGCAGTCGTCCTGTGAACAACTCCCCTGGCCGAACCTCAAAGGGGGGTCCCCAGACTCCCCGCGGTTGGAGTTCCCTCCTCCGACAGCCGCCACCATGTACATTCGCTTTCCCTAGCAGCATTTTCAATATCCTTTTCGGTTTCGTGCCCTTTGTCTTTTTCTGTGTGTTGCGTTCGTGGCGGTCTCCCCCTGGGGACAAAATTGGGCCGCGCCCGTGCGGCGGCTTGGTTTTGCGCATAATCATTAGTTCCCTACCAACGAGCTACTGTATCCCCTCCCGCCAAACCCGAGGCATTGTCCAGCCCGGGGCCGTGGGCGCGCCCCTCTGCACGGCGCCCCGGGCCCCGGCAGCTGCGGTGTCCCGCCTGGTTGGCTTCGGGCTCGGTTTTTTCCGGAGGTAGGGGGCGAAATGCTTATGCGTAATCTTTTCCTCCGCACGGTCGCGACTACGAGGAGGCCCTTGGGAGGTGGTAGACGTCATCGTTCGTAGCATGGAATGGACAAAGGAACGGGCCAAATACTCTCACAGTTCACCGTGTGCAGATTAGACCAATTCCTGGCAGGTTTAGGCAGGCTTTCCAAACCTCGACGTGGGCCGGGGGCCCGCCCGGCTAGCGCAGCCCCGATCGCCGAGGCCTGATGGCCGGGTCGTGGACCGTGCCCCGGGCACTGTCGATGCGCCAGGGTCTCGGGCAGAGCCCCCCGTCGGGCCAGCCTAGATTCCCGGGGCGGACAGCGGTGCCCGGCCTAGCCAGCTCCACCCTGACCACCAGCGCCGAGGCGCCGGGTTCTTTGCTGGCTGGCGACCCCGGGCACAGTCGAGCAACCCGTCCCAGCGGCCTCGCTGCCCTCCCGGGCCGGCGGCGCTCGGGGGCACAGAGGGCCCCCGAGCCCTGAAGATAGACTTAACCGTTTCCGCAAGGCTCGCGCTCAGTTGCTCGTGTCCCCTCAACGCCGGCCTCCCGTGGCAGGCATCTACCCCAAGCCCCGGAAAGGGGACTTGGGTGCTACGGTCGTTCACGGCGGACGGCGCCTGGTGCTCAGCGTTCCCAGGGGCTGGCAGCGCTCCCGGCCCCGAGATCGTGCTCGCGGGGCCATGCCACCCTTTTCAACATCCAGATACGTAATCTTATCCCGCTTTAAACATTGCTCAATTTCTATTCTTCCCCCGTTTGTATGGCCATGTGTTTCGTTCTCCTTGGCCCCGGGGGCAAAGCGGAATTTGCCAGGGCCTAGCGCGGGGGCCGCTGGGTTAGCGCTGCCCCGGTTGCTGAGGCCTGATGGTCGGGTCGTGGACCGCACCCCGGGCACTGTCGATGCTCTGGGGTCTCGGGCATAACCCCCCGTCGGGCCAGCCTAGATTCCCGGGGCGGGCCTTGGTCCCCGAGGGCAGCGAGCGTGATAGTCGCCCGCCCTGGGAACTCGGTCCCCGAGACGGTCAAGTCCGTCTTCCGGCTCCTGCCGCCCTGGGAGCTCGGCTCCCAGGGGCAGCGCCAGCTGTCAGAGGAGGGAACTCCAACCACGGGGAGTCTGGGGACCCCCCTTTGAGGTTCGGCCAGGGGAGTTGTTCACAGAACGCTGCGGTGCCAGGACGATGATCGATGCTCGGGCGCCGGGGGCCCAGGCTGAGATGGCACGCAAGGGAGGCAGGAGAAGTAGACAGGTTCAGGCCGCGCAGAGGCATAATACCCTACTCCTGTGTGTGTTTGCTATGTGGGAGATGAATGTGTTTTGTGCTTACAAGATGAACTCAGAGGTGCTCCAGAGCTAGCCCTCACTTGGGGACGAACTCAGAGTGTTTCTATCCGCTCGAGGAGCTCTACCAAAAGCCTCCCTCCGGGCAAAGAGAGACCGAGAGCGAGAGAGAGCCAGAGAGCGAGAGCCAGCCTCTAGAACCGGGGGTCCTATGGAACCGGGGATCCTCTTTCTGCTTGGCATGGATCCTCCTTTCATAGTCCAAGGGGAGTCCACGGTGCCTAGCTCACATGTGAGGAGAAAGCTTTTCTAGGTATGGTATGTCTTGTCACACGCACGCGGCCGCCTGCTGAGCCATGCCGAAGTTGGTTCGGGATGTCTTGTCGCACACGTCCGCCTGCTGAGCCACGCCGGAGTTGGTTTGGCACGTCGGGTCGCCATGCTGCTCGGCTGCTGCGGGTGGCTAGGTCGTGAAGATGTGACAACGCACGCCTTCGCTGCCAGAGCATGGAAAAATAAAGCCTTCTTAGTCAAAAGTTCTCTAACTGCACAGGGAGCCGGCCCACGGGGGGCCATCACGCGTGGCAGAGCGGGCGACAGGGGCGATGCGCCTCGTCGCCTCGCAATTAATGCGGGTGGTTGGAACAGTTGGTCCGCTCGAGTCAAGCTCTGGCACAGGGCAGGGAGCTCGTCGAGCCCTCCGCGCGCACAAGGCGCCGAGTTCCTCGGGGACGAAACTGTGGGCCCCGGGCCTGGGGAGCGCACCCCGTGCCCAGGAATCCCCCAGTAATGTGCCCCGGGGAAGCGACCCGGGGCTGGAGCTGTGGGTCCCGGGACCGGGGGGCGAGGCCCGGGCACGGGAAGTCCCAGCATGTTCCCGAGGACATGCCCCGGGACCGAGGAGGAGGCTGCCGGGACCGGGAGGCGAGGCCCGGGCCCAGGAAGGTCCCCAGGACACGGGGCCCGCGGAGGAGGCTCCGGGACCGGGGGCGACGCCCGGGCCCGGGAAGGTCCAGCGATGTGCCCCGGGGACGCGCCCCGGGATCGAGACTGGCTCCCAGGACTAGGGGCGGGACCCAGGTCCGGGAATGTCCCCGGGATACGGGGCCCAGGGTGAATGTGAGCAGTTGTTGCGACTCGCCCGGGGAAGGTGCACCCGGGCCCTGGCAGTGCTCAGGCCCTAGGCACTCAGCGGGAGAACGGCCGTAGCCGGCCGCCACTTGTGCAGAATGTGGCCCCCGGAGGGGCTGACGTGGCCGAAGATCCACGCGTCCCCGGGGTATGTCGGACCCCCAATCCCGTTTCGCCGACAACAGGCATAAATTATCTCCCTTATGGGAGAAGCCGTTCATTATCGCTAAGGTAACACGTTCGGACGCCTATCGACTAAAGACAAAAGATGGTGTCCTAGTCAACAACTCATGGAACATAGAACAACTATGTCCTTTCTATACCTGAGCTTTGTACTTCTTTTGTACATATAAATAAAGTTTGTTATTCTGACTCACTACGTCGCTTGTTCCAACTAAGTAGTGTGTCAAGGGCTACATGATAATACATGCCTGTTGTTAATAAAGTCCGATCTTATCTTATCTATGTCATGAAAATTTTTAATGATTATGCTAAGTTTTCCCCGAGAATAGCTCCATGAGGTGAACGCGTTTTTTTTTAAGTTGATCTCAAATCACTCGACATAAACTATCTAGTCGGGTAAAACTGATGATGGCTCAGACAGAATAAACACTCGACGGAATTTAGCGACAAACAACAAAAAGCATTTACAATATTTACAAATTGTTTCCGATGGACACCGACTACATAAAAGTCTTTGTTTACATTGGTAGATCCTCGGTGATGGCTTCAGCAGTGGCCCTAACTTGGCTAATCAGCTCCAAGCCCTCCTCTTGGGTAGTGCCCTCGGCAAAACCCTCCCCAATTGCCTCAATGTCTACCCAAGGGTAGAGAGACTTGATCATGGCCAATGCCTGGGCAATTCCCACGGCGACGCATTCATCCGAGTACTTCTTCAGGATTCCGGGGGCTTCCTCGAGACGTTGTGCCACTTGAGCAATGGAGTTGGAGCTTGGCCCGGCCAGGGTCGCCTGCATGATGTCTAATAAAGTTTTCGTGGAGTCAACAGTGACTTATTGCGACTCCTTTACTACCTTGATCTCTTCTACGAAGGCACCGAACTAGATCTATGAATTGGCTTTGAAGGCTGCTCACACATAGAAGAGACATCAATAAATCGGGACATCTAGTCAGACTGAGTACACAAGCAAATATATGACTTACTCGTGAACTCGGTGTCAACCTTAGACTTCACCTTCTCAAGCTCTTTCAGCTCCTTCAGGCGCTCGATCTCCAGGGACTGATTATTCAAATTTGTCTCAAGAGCTATAGCCGAACAAAACCAAAGATCAGCAATGCAAAAAGATTTGTCAGGAGTCACTCGGACAAAAGAGAACATACTTCTAATAGTCCCTGTTAGTGCCCAATTCTCATCCCTAAGCTTGTTCACCGAGTCCTTCAGCCACTCCTCCCTCTCCTTGCCAAATTTGTCTAGGTCGTCCTTGGCGATTTGGAGCTGGCGGAGTTGAAGCAGCTGAGGAGGAAGCTCGGATAGAACTTTGCCCATCATCTCAGACCGATCGACCACTTGATGAGAAGCATTGAAATATAGGCAAAATAAGCAATATTGCCAGAAGATTCAAGAGAACTGCAAATCCACAAGCACGACCAGATAAGTTATGTACCTGGATGCTCCTTGAAGCGGCGACGGCGGCCTCCATTAAGCTGATTCTCTCCCTTTGAGCGGCTTGCTCATCATGCTCAAAGCTATCTGCTTCCCCCTCTGGCGTAACCCAATAAAATGTCCAAGGGAAGTTAGGCAGAGGAGCTTCGAGCCTAGGGAGATCATCGTCATCGGAAGACTGAGAAAGTGGAGGCGAAAGAGTCCTGGGCCTCAGGTCGATTGGTGGCGTGGGGTCCTGGGCGAGCTCAGGGATTGTGGCTTCGGTTGTAGCGTCCCGATTAGTTGAAGAGGGTGGTCCGGACGAGGGGGTTGTCTCAGCCTCAGTGGTTGGGACGGCACTTGGCTCGGCTTGTGGAGCTGTTGTCTCGGCCTCAGTCAAGACGGGAACCGCTGTGGGAGTTGGTAGCACTGCCCCCTTAGGGTCAGCATCACTTGGCTTCCTACATGATTATTTAACAGTCAAGACGGTACAAGTATATTCAAGATTTTCTGAAGATTGAAGACTTCTTATACCTTTTGGAAGTCTTGAACCTCCACCCCGATGCGCTGGGAATGGAGGTAGTCGGCGAGGGGTCTGAAGGCTTGCTCGGTGGTGGAGTGCTGCCGGTTGTCAGGTTCTTGGGCGCGGCAGTCGGTAGAGGAGAACTTGGCCCAGTCAGTGTTGTACTCGGTGCGGCCAACTAGGGGATGGCAGTGCTCGGTGGTCTGGTCCTAGGGCTGCGAGGCCTGGGGGCGGTGCTGCTGGAGTCTTTGATGGTTAGACCGCCAGGTTCCTTACTCGGCATATCGTTCTTCTTGGCCTAGTCTATTGCTGGTCTTTTTCCAGCCCTCTTGCAGTTGGCTTGGGCTGACGAGGGGCTGGCCATACGCTTTCTAGTCCCACTGGCCGACTGGCCTTGTGGGTTGGAGTCAAATTCTTCACATTCATATCATGCATCGCAGATGGGTATCAAGACAGCTATTGCGCCATATATTACCTTTGGTCGGGGCCTGCCCTTGTAGTATGGTTTGGGGGCTCTCTGTTTGTCCTCGGTCTCCACGACTCCGTTGACGAAAAAGCCGAGCAAAGTGTCGGTGATGATATTCTTGTCAACGAAGTCGAGGCACTCTTGGGTTGGGTCATTTTTTTCCTTGGTAGTCATACCCGAGGTGGCTCCTGGCCTTTAGGGGCTGGGTTCGGCGATTCAGGAACGCCCGAGCCAGCCAGGGACCAATCAACCCTGTGCCCTTCAGCATATCAATCTTCTCCAGCAGCATGTAAACCTAGCCCATTTCATCTTGAGATGGCACGGAGGTCTAGCTCAGTACAAGGGGGTGGGGAAGGTTCAAGATTGGATGCAATAGAAGCACTCCCGATGCCACCGTTTGAGTGAAGTCTTCAGGGGGACATTGAGATAGGCTCTCTTCATTTCATTACGGAGTTGAAGGCATGCTCCCCCTATTGTCTGAATTAGGGATTTTAGATGGCTGAGGCTTGATGTGGAACAGGTATCGAAAGAGGTTAAAGTGCGGATTGATACCCAGGAAGGATTCACAGAGAGTCACAAAGAGAGATATTTGAAGGATGGAGTTGGGGTTGAGATGGACGAGCTCAATCTGATAAAATTCAAGAAGACGGCGAAGGAAATCGAAGGAAGGAAGGGACAGACCGCTGTCGAAGAAAGAGGCAAAAACCACGGTCTCGTGTGAAGCCGGAGCGGGGACTGACTCACCGGCGGCGGGACGCCAGTTGATGATCTCCTTGGGCTACAGCTTCTTCCTCTCCAGAATCACCAGCATCGTGGTGCAACAGTCCGACGTCTGCCAAGCTTCGGACGGCATGGTTGGGATATCGAAAGGCGCCTTCGGCATTGCTAGGGGTAAGGAGCTGGGTGAGGAAGCTTCTGGAAGACGGGAATTGAAGTGGGGATGAAGATCCCTATGGATTTCTAGAGGGGAGCGCGAGCTACAGGAAACCCTAGCCGAAGCGGAGAGCGCGAAGTTTGGGCGCGACTTTGGGAGCTGAAGCAATTTGGCAGATTGGGGGAGAAAGAGGAATCTTTTCTCTCTCCCACCGCTTTATAGGCCTACGCCGAGTTAGTGGGCTTGGGCCAGCTTGCTCGGTAATGGGCCATAAGATATGAGTCTCTAAGTAGCATGTCCTTTTGGGCCGACCACTGACTGTGTTAAAATCACAGTTCATATGCTATTTTACAGAGACCGATTAAAATAATCAGATATGCTTCATGTTAAGCCGAATTATTGGACACATGTGTTCAGATATCTGAATTATTTAACATGTATTGAGGATATATCGTTATAAGGATCAATAGCTGGTCTCCATTAAAATTGGGAATGTAGGTATCTCTCAAGTATACCTAACCACATATTAGGTTAAAATCCATGAAGTGGTACTCGGCTTACATGCTTAGCCAAATTGCCTTAAAAAAATATTTCTAGCTGATATGGTGCTGAAGAGTCAAATTTTCGAGAAATAAATCACTCGAAAAAGACTTAAAGGTTAAAGATCTTTGACTTTATGTTTAATTGTTTTACAATTAAGCACAAAGTTGGGGGCTACACCTAATAGGTGCGCCTATTCAGTGCACACTATTCATATTTTTCTATGAAGCCCTTCATAGCCTCGTTGCCAGCTAATATGAAGTAGGGCTTGGAGAAGTACTCGGACAATGAGTACTCGGGAGCAAGGCACTCGGGAAATCTTCACCAAGGATGATAAGCACTCGGCATCAGTTGTGACTCAACTATGAAGGTCTCAGGAGCTGCTGTGGAGGCCATGGACCCCGGGTACCTCATGGGAAGCTTTGTGACCACTTCGCCTTTACGAGCTATCACTTGGTAGGGTCCCACGAAGCGTGGGGCTAACTTCCCTTTGGTTTGGAACCTGTGTACCCCACGGAGTGGTGTGATGCGAAGATACACATAGTCTCCTTCCTCGAAGCTCAAATCTCTGCGTAACTCTTCTATCTAGACTAAGCTGTCTTTAATCGCTCCCGGATAATGGCTACCTTCTCTTCCGCCTCTTTGAGTGCATCGGTCCCAAATACCTGATGTTCGCCTGTCTGATCCCAGAAGAGGGGCGTACGGCACTTTCTACCATACAGATCTTCGAACGGGACCATCTGTAGACTGGCTTGGTAGTTGTTGTTATACGAGAACTCCGCGTAGGGCAGTGTGGAGGCCATGGGCCCCGGGTACCTCATTACCAGTACATGGGCCACTCAGATAGAGGATGGGCCGGACCATGTAATTAGAGATAAGATAGCACCCGGCAAGCTGTACCTTGTATAATAAGGAAACATAGTCTTAGTCGGATAGGATTCTATCTCTAAGAAGGAAATCCTTTGGTCGTATCCGACTGGGATCCTTATCATGTACCCCTGTCCCCTAGTATATACAGGGAGGCAGGGCGCCCCTCAGGGCAAGCACAACAAGAGCAACCAGATCATCAATCTACATACACCTCAGAGGAATAACACCTCAACTGGACGTAGGGTATTACCTCATCTTGAGGGCCTGAACCAGTATAATTCTCTTGTGTTCCTCTGCAGTCCACCGAATTCACCCTCGCCGAGTAGCCCCATAGTTTTATTGCCAGTGAAGAGCATCGACAGTTGGCGCGCCAGGTAGGGGCCTCTGGCGAATTCCTCATCTGAAGATTCGATGGATTCAATCAACGGAGTCGACAGCAACAAGTTCTTCCCCGGAGATGCAATTACCTTCGGAAGCATAGACTTCATCGCCGATCAATTCGGTAATCTCACCCTGGCTAAGGCAGATCCAATCTTGCCAGCCGGGGAACCAACCGATGTTGCGCCAGTCGGCACACAGGACACCGCCGTCTCCTTCAGCGACTTCCTGCGGCAGTCCTTCACATCGCCGAACATCGGGACAACCCTCTCCTTCGGCGTCCGGCTTCCGCTAGGCCTTGAGCCAGCCCGAGTTGGGCCGAGAAGGGGAGAGGTCGTCAATTTCCCGTACAATTCCGGCGACGCTGCGCACCTTTACCTCACGCAGCAGACCCGATCTCCAGCGATTCAGTTTGGACACGGCCAAGCGCTGTTTCAGATTGGATCCAGAGAGGTCGGAGTCGTTCTCACTCTGATAAACTATTCGGAGTCCGACACCAAGTCGGATAGTGGTTCGAGCGCTAGCTCAGACTTTAATTCGGCAAGCTTCCCCCTCTCCCGCGAGATCTTCATGGCTTTAACACCACCTTCCGAGGGACGCCGACTACAAGAAGAGCGACAAGAGGAGGCGCGCCGATTACAACAAGAGGAGGCCAACCGCGAAGCCCGCAACAACGAGCTGCGCCAGGCTGGGCGAGTCGCTCAGCAACAGATCCTCCAAACCAAGATTGGCGACCACGACGTCTTTGTCACGCCACAACAGAACGTTGTGGCCACAGCGACTCTGCTGGACACACTCTAGCTCGGGGCCGATCACCAGGCCACCCCGACTATCGCCAAGATCAAGGCGATGATCACAGCTGCCGCCTGTCAGCAGCAACAGCAGTTGGGCGACACTGCTATACCGACCAACCCGTCGGGTTCTCCGGCGGCAGGCTCATCTGCATCAGCATGACGCTGGGCGGCCGGCTCTAGTCGGCAACGCAAAGAGTCCCGGCAAACAACACTCGGCAATACCAATAATGACAACCGGCGGCGTCGCCAGTACGATCGCCGACCCAATTAGGACCTCCGAGTTCGACTGCACCGAGACCTTCGTCACACCATAAACGCCCGACGCGAAGAACGCGAAGAAGATGAACGCCGCCGACTGGAAGACGAAAACGAGCGCTTCGGCATCCACCACGAGCGACTACATCGCCAAGATCGGAGTCGGAGCCCTCACGAAGATGAAGGCATCCCAGCCTTCACTCGGGAGCTACAGGACGTCTTGTGGCCGACTGGCTTTAAGCCCACCGGGATCGAAAAGTACGACAGCAAGACAAACCCAGAGTCCTGGCTTACCGTTTACACCCTGGTAGTTCGAGGTGCTGGGGGCGGCAGCAGAGTCATGGCTAACTACCTCCCAGTTGCGCTAGCCGACTCGGCGAGGACATGGCTGACAGGTCTCCCGAGGCGGTCAATCGATTCCTAGGGACAACTCAGGGAGCGGTTCATCGCTAATTTCCAGAGGACCTACGACAGACCCGCTTCGGAGCATGATCTTTATCAACTGCACCAAAAGAAAAACGAGTCTTTGCGCGAATTCATCAAAAGGTTTTCCGAGAAGCGCAACTAAATCCCAACTGTCAAAGACGAAGCCGTCATCGCCGCCTTTCGCAAAGGGGTAAAAGACGCTTCGCTTATTGCAAAATTCACTCGGAAGCCACCATCCACAGTCCGGGCGCTCTTCGACATGGCCAATAAATACGCCGACTCGGCCGAAGCAGTCGCCGAGGCCCTCGACGAGAAGAAGGAGCCCCGACAGAAAGAACAAAAGGCGAAAGCCGACAACGAGCCGTCTCAAAACAAGTTCAGCAGCCGTAAACGGAAGTCGGACAACGAGGTGGCCAACATGGAGCACAGCCGGTCGCGGCCCCAGCGGAACAACGACTACCAGAAAGTCATGAGCGGGCCATGCCCCTTTCACCCCAAGGGAAAGCACACGGCCAAAGACTGCTATATGCTCAAAAAGTTTGCCTCCGAGCAGACTTCATCGTCTGGCGCCGACAAGGACAAAGACAAGCCAGACTCGGGTCCGGCTGACAACTTCCAAGATCCTCAAGCCGAGCTCAACCATATCTTCGGGGGACCACTCGCATCCAAGTCCAAGCGCAAACAGAAGCTTTCAGCGCGCGACATCAACACGGTCTCCACGGCCGACACCCCCCAATACCTGCACTGGTCAGAGATGGCCATCACCTTCAATCGCGCAGATCACCCAGATCGGGTTTCCCACCCGGGACGCTATCCACTCGTCCAGGACCCGGTCATCAGAAACATCAGGCTGAAGAAAACCCTCATCGACGGAGGCAGCGCGCTCAATATCCTGTTCTCCAAGACTTTGGACGAGATGAAAATTCCTCGTTCAGAACTACGGCCGAGCACCGCGCCATTCCACGGGATAATTCCAGACCTTTTATCAACTCCACTCGGGCAGATAACTTTGCCGGTAACCTTCGGCACGCGGGATAATTTCCGCACAGAAACTGTCTGCTTCGAGGTCGCCGATTCCGAGACCGCGTACCAAGCGATACTCGGACGACCGGCACTCGCCAAATTTATGGCGATACCGCACTATACATACATGGTGCTGAAGATGCCTGGACCAGCAGGAGTCCTCTCCCTCCGCAGCGATGTCAAGCAAGCCTTCACCTGCAACAAGGAGAGCTGCGAACTGGCTCAATCACAAGAGGCGGCAGTCGGGCGCGACAGCATTCGGCAAGCCGTCACAACAGAAGTCGAGCAAGATCAAGTTCCGGTGAAAAAAGTAGCGAAGTCGGGTATTTCAGCGGACTCTGACACGAAGAAGATCCCCCTGGACCCTTCCGACCCCTCCAAGACTGCTCTAGTCGGGACCGGACTCGACCCCAAATAGGAAGACGCGCTCGTCACCTTCCTCCAAGCCAACAAGGATATCTTCGCGTGGAAACCGTCCGACATGCCGGGCGTACCAAGGGAAGTGATCGAGCACGCCCTAAACGTGAAGACAGACGCCAAGCCAGTCAAGCAACGGCTGTGGCGCTTCGCTCAAGACCGCAAAGATGCTATCCGGGAGGAAATTACCAAACTCCTCGCAGCCGGGTTCATCAAAGAGGTCTACCACCCGGACTGGCTGGCAAACCCAGTTCTGGTCCGGAAGAAAAACGGTAAATGGCGCATGTGCGTCGACTACACCGACCTCAACAAAGCGTGCCCCAAGGACCCATTTGGTCTTCCTCGGATAGATCAGGTGGTTGACTCCACGGCAGGGTGCGACCTACTCAGTTTTCTCGACTGCTACTCGGGATACCATCAAATCAGCCTGAGGGAAGAAGACTGCTTGAAGATATCTTTCATCACACCGTTTGGAGCGTATTGCTATATCACAATGCCGTTCAGTCTGAAGAACGCGGGCGCAACCTAGCAAAGGGCTATTCAGCGGTGTCTGCATACTCAGATCGGGCCCAACGTGGAAGCCTACGTCAACGACGTGGTGATCAAGACCAAGTCCAAACAAGACCTCATCGCTGACTTGGAAGAAACCTTCCAAAACCTTCGAACATTCAAGATGAAGTTGAACCCGGAAAAATGCGCCTTCGGTGTGCCATCCGGAAAGTTACTCGGCTTCATCGTCTCGCACCGCGGCATCGAGGCCAACCCGGAGAAAGTCAACGCCATCAGGCACATGGCACCCCCGACTAACCTCAAAGACGTCCACAAGCTGACAGGCTGCATGGCGGCACTCAGCCGATTTATCTCCCGACTGGGCGAGCGGAGCATGCCCTTCTTCAAGCTACTCAAAAAGACCGACAATTTCCAATGGACTCCGGAAGCCTAGTGAGCCTTCAAAGACTTCAAACAATTCCTCACATCACCCCCCGTGTTGGCGTCACCTCTGCCCCAGGAACCGCTAATGCTATATTTGGCGGCAACAACACAGGTAGTCAGCACGGTGCTGGTGGTTGAGCGATCTGAACAGGGTCATATTCAAAAAATACAATGGCCAGTCTACTTCGTCAGCGAGGTCCTCGCCGACTCCAAAACGAGATATCTGCAGGTCCAGAAGCTGCTATATGGCCTACTTATCACAGTCCGGAAGCTGGTGCATTATTTCCAAGCACACCAAGTCACGGTGGTCACAGCATTTCCACTCGGGGATGTCCTTCATAATCGCGAGGCCACCGGCCGAATCGCTACATGGGCTCTCGAGTTGATGGCGTTCGACATCACCTTTCAGCCACAGACAACAATCAAGTCTCAAGGTCTAGCCGACTTTGTGGCCGAGTGGACAGAAGTCCAACTGCCTACACCAACAGCAAAGCTAGAGTACTGGACAATGTACTTCGACGGTTCTCTACGGATCGGCGGCGCCGGGGCCGGAGTCATATTGACGTCCCCCACTGGCGAAAAACTGAAGTACGTTCTACAAATCCACTTCCCGGCTTCCCACAACGTCGCCGAGTACGAGGCACTTGTTCACGGGCTCCGCATCGCTATATCACTCGACATACGTCGACTGGTTGTGCATGGAGACTCTCAACTTGTGGTAAACCAAGTCATGAAAGACTGGACCTGTCTCGACGACACCATGGCGGCATACTGTCAGGAGGTCCGCAAGCTGGAAAACAAGTTCGACGGGCTGGAAATCACACATGTCCTGCGCCAATACAACGACGCAGCAGACGAGCTGGCAAACATGGGATCCAAGCGAGAAGCAGTTCCAGCTGGAATCTTTGTCGAGCAACTCATGGAGCCATCAGTCAAGAAG
The DNA here is from genome assembly GCA_003991445.1 of Oryza meyeriana var. granulata. Taxonomy (NCBI): domain Eukaryota; kingdom Viridiplantae; phylum Streptophyta; class Magnoliopsida; order Poales; family Poaceae; genus Oryza; species Oryza meyeriana. Next base: position 23,981 of record RYFJ01002160.1, read on the forward strand.
AAACCGGCACCAGATCAGTCAGGAGGCGAGCCTACCCCGACCACAGATGAGGTGTTGCACATATGTCAAGACTGGAGGACTCCTGTTGTCAAATTTCTCACGGACGACGAACTCCCAGAAGATCGCAGTCAAGCCGAGCAGATAAAGCATCGAAGCAAAAGCTTCCTACTAGTCGGAGAAGACCTATACCGAAGGAGCACATCTGGTGTCCTCATGCGCTGTGTCACCATCGAGGAGGGCAAGCAGATTCTGCACTCGATCCACTCGGGCATATGTGGCAACCACGCCGCATCCAGGACGTTAGTCCGAAAGGCTTACCGGCAGGGATTTTTCTGGCCCACAGCAGTAACAGACGCCAAAGACATCGTTCGCAAGTGCGAGGGTTGCCAGTTCTACGCAAGACAAACAAACCTTCCAGCCCAGGAACTCCAAACTATCCCCATCTCCTGGCCATTTGCAGTATGGGGGCTCGACATGGTTGGGCCTTTCAAGAAAGCACCAGGAGGGTTCACACATTTATTCGTCGCGGTGGATAAGTTCACCAAGTGGATTGAGGCTAAACCCGTTGCAACAATTACAGCGGCACGAGCAAAGGACTTCATCATGAGTATATTATACCGGTTCGGAGTCCCTAACCGCATCATCACCGACAACGGAACTCAGTTCGCGGCGGGCGTATTCCAAGACTTCTGCGACGATTTCAGCATCAAGATCTGCTATGCATCTGTGGCACACCCACGGAGCAACGGGCAGGTTGAACGAGCCAACGGTATGGTCTTACAAGGCATCAAGGCCAGGATATTCGACCGACTACAACCATATGCGGGCCGGTGGGTACAAGAACTCCCATCCGTTCTCTGGTCTCTCAGAACCACGGTTAGTCGGGCAACAGGGTAATCCCCTTTCTTTCTGGTCTACAGTGCCAAGGCCATGCTACCTACCGAGTTACAATTCGGCTCCCCACGAGTCCGGGCCTACTCAGAAGATGACTCCAACAATACCCGACTGGTCGAACTAGATTAGCTAGAAGAAGCAAGAGACACCGCAACTATCCAGTCGGCAAGGTATCTTCATGGCCTACGCCGCTACCACAATCGCAATGTCCGTGGCCGTGCCTTTTTGGTCGGGGATCTCGTTCTGAGGAAAATACAAACCACCAAAGACAGGCATAAATTATCCCCAATCTGGGAAGGGCCATTCATTATAGCCGAGGTTACGCGGCCAGGCGCCTACCGACTGAAGACCGAAGACGGCGTTCTCATCAACAACTCATGGAACATAGAACAGCTACGTCCTTTCTATACCTAAGTTCTATAATTATCATGTGTATAGTTCTTCTGACTCACTACCCCGCTTGTATCAACTGAGTAGTGAGTCAGGGGCTGCATGTATATATGTGCGTTGTCAATAACATACGAGCTTATTTCACTTCGGTTATGAAGCCTTACTACGACTGTCACGTTTGCCCGAGTACAGCCTCTTACTTCGAACGTTTTTATTATGTTCTGACAGACTAACTCGGTGCATACTACACGGTCAAGTAAAGCTAATGACAACTGAATAATAAGCTTGGCGGCATTGCACACATATTTACACATGCTTGTTTATACAAGTTCATATGTCCCGACTACATGACATATTGCCCTCACAGACCCAGGTCTCGGGTAATTATTTCTGCAGTCGGCTTCGCCCGGGCGATCAGCTCCAGCGCCTCTCTGGCGTCGTCTCTTCGGCAAACCCCTCCCCGATGGCCCAATATCCGCCCTGGGGTACATGATTTGGTCATCGCCAGGGTTCTGGGCCACGCCGGTGACAACACGCTCATTCGAGTACCTTTTCAAGGCACTCGGTGCATCCTCGAGACGCCCCACTATCTGAGGGACTCTGCTGCAGCTGGTTCCCACCGGGTGAGGATCTATAAGGTCAAGGAGCCCTTTCACGGACCCGACGAGGGCCTCCCGTGACTCCCTGATCAACCTTATCTCCTCCGTGTAGAACCGATACTGGGCCCAGACATTAGTTCTCATGTCTGCCCAGATCAGCCGGCAAGTAAGCTTGTCAAATTCGGCTACACACAGGATAACTAATGGATTGGCTAAGATCACAGTCGGGTTGAGGACTTGCTTTCGTAGTCGGCCTCCTACCCGGCCACGGTTTTCTCCAGTTCGGCCTTCTCCTTACCGAGCTTGACGACGGCCTTCTCCAACTCGGACTTCTCCCGGTCAAGTTCGGTGTTGGCCTTTGTCAGGTCGGCCTTGACCTTCTCAAGCTCGGCCTTGGCTTCTTCGGCCTCCTTCAGCTGCGATTCCCTCTCTGTTCGGGTCTTTAACTCCTCTTTGAGGTCTGCACCACAGATTAGCCAAGAGCTCAACCGTGCAGTCATGACACAACTGGGCAGTCAGGAACAACGCAGCTGGATGATACATCAGGTTGTTCGGAAGATATACTTGAGGATTTACTCTGATCTTTCCGAGGGCCCATGTCCCGCCTAAGTTGATTGGCGGCTGCCTCAACAGGCCTCCCTCCCGCAGACGCTCCTCCATCTCGGCTTCAATGGCTCAGAGCTGTTCCACACTCTACGAGGTGGGGAAGTATCGCGATTCCATCTGCTCATTGCGGTCACAATTTCTGCCAAGATAAAAGACGTCAAGACGAAGTCAGACATCAAAACACGAAGATTCCAGAGTTTACTACAAGACTCATACGCGACAACTGCGACCCGCTGATGGCGCACGAAGCAGGTCTCTCGTGCTCTCACCTGGCAATGACTTCATCGAGCTTGAGCTTTTCATAGAGTCACGAGCTGTCCACGTTAAGTCCGGGGCATACACGGGAGGAGCTTCGACCGAGGCAGATGTGGGATCTCGCGGCGGGCGGCGGCGGCGATGGCGAACGACGACAACCACGAGGGACGGGTAGCTAGCAAGCCTCCCCACATTGGGGCCGGCTCGGAGCTCGTCGCAGGCTTCCGCAACGTGCGGCGCTCGGGGGCTAGGGCCTAGTTTCAAGTAGCACTCCGGTCGGGTGGGCAGCGGCCCTGTAGTCAAGCCACGGTCAGCAACAGGCGGCCACGGCTCAACAGGTGGTTCGCGCCGCTGGCTCGGCTGGGGCAGGCTCATCAAGCTGGAGCAGACGGGTCGACCTCCTTGAGCATCGATATCGCCGCTTCCTGCACGACGAAGCGAGACATCAGAATTACTTCACACACAGCTACAGAACCCGGACAGCGCACCTCTTGGAGAACCTCGCTTCTTGCCGGCGACTGTTCCCCGGCGAGCGTAGCTCGCAGTCGGCCCGTCGGCGTATCTGTCGGGGAGGCCCCGAGCTTCCGTTGGTCGGCTCGGGCGCCTTCGCCCCGGCGGCGTCTGCTCTAGCGGCCCTCAGTGGCGCCACCACCTCGGCTGCGACAATCGGCTCAACCCGCAGGTCTCACTCTGGAATTGCCGCTTGGGCGTTGAAGGCGCGGCGTCCTTTATTTCAAGCTTCGCTCACGGCGCGCGCGTCTGGCCCCCTCGGCCGATATAAAATCGGTTTCTTCCCGCTCTCTTAGAGTCGGGTTGGGCAACAGAGGGACTGGCCCTTTCTTCGCGCGACCCGACAATGGACGGGAGTCTTCATCAAATTCTTCTGCACTACAAGTGATCAGCCAAATGCGTCACGCTATGCTGAACAACCCGGTCCACGGGTATCCATCAGAGAAAGGTTAAGGTTACCTTGTTCCGAGGCGAATGACGCTATAAGCCGGAATCTGGCGGCTTGTCGTCCTCGGTCGCGATCACCCTTCAGAGAAGAGCTGTCGATATCTAGGGTCGGTCACTCCTTTGTCCGCCGACTTGTTGCTCACTCGTCAGATCGTTTTTTTGCCTTTGAAGGGCCCAGCGATATGCT